>CM034534.1:75052794-75258236 GCA_020002185.1 Paraescarpia echinospica
CCGATCTGGATCGGCTAACGTCGTAACGACAGTTCGATGACTTGGTCTTGGAAGACTGCCGAGTCCACGTGGGTTAGGCGTAATAATGGTTAAAACTATATAATTATTCAAATAACAGGTAGTGATACAAAGTCTACTATTTCCAAAGTTCATCAAATATGATCCGTGAGCGGAAGCAAGTTGTACGTCGGCCAAACTGAATGATTTACGATTGTGTGAAATGCAGCCTCGATCAACAATGGCTGATGCGGAGTCTGTTCTACGCGTATGACAGAGCTAGGTCGGTGCGCTCAGCGCATGACCCTGTTAATGCAGGCACTAAACTCGGTCGAACACTGACGTACAACACATTGGCGGTGGAATGACAAGACGCCGACACACCAAAAAAATTGCAACGCGCACGATTGCTAGCGAACTTCATTTACGTTTGAATTTCCTTAAATAAAAATTTTGCAATGTTGCACGCGTCACTATTTACTGTAAATTTTCACTTGTCCACCAGATAACCATGTAGAGTCATTTTACTTGTCCGGGCCAAAAATCACTTGTCCCGGACAAACGGACAAGTGCTATTTCGAACGCTGTGTACACATGTTCGTGCGCGATATAAATATAATATACACGGGTGCGTGAGTGTGTGTGTGATATTTATAATATTGGCATTGTTTCTGTTAAAAAGTTGCTCGATTAATTAAAGCATAATTATTATCATCAGTATGGTTTACAGGTAATGAAAGGGTTCTACTTAATGTAAAAAACAAAATAAGTCTTACGAATAGCCAATAATTGTGTTCCCGCAGGTCAATTCTTTTTCGGTTGATGACCAACGCACGAGTCGGTGCTCCAACAAATTACACAATTTTTGGGGCATTCAAACTTTGGATGATTCATATATATTCGTTTATGTGAACATTTTGTTTAATTTTGCTAAGCTGGGAAAGTCATTTCCGTAATTAGTTAATGTGACAAACTGAACTAAGAAGACGCAAATCCTTATTTATAGCTAGTTTTTTGTGTCACCGTTAAAAGTGCAGGTTTGGAACAAATGATGCACAATTTGTAAGACTTATTTATGTTTTTTACATTAAGTAGAAACCTTTCATTACCTGTAAACCATACTGATGATAATAATAATGCCTTAATTAATCAAGCTACTTTTTAACAGAAACAATGCCAATATTATAACTAGCACACACACGTCCGTATATATTAACGATATATTATATTTATATCGCGCGCGAACATGTGTACAATAATGACAGCGCCATTGTACAGAATTTCTGTGAAGCTTGACACAATGTAAATTTTACGGTAACCGCAGAGCAGCGGATAATCGCCGCAGTAGAAGTCGAGTTTTACTTGAGTTTGTTTTGCGAAATTTGATCGTTGTAGGAATATAAAATAATTGTTTTTTTGTAACGTAGTGTGTGTATGTATGTGAGGAGAAGTTTGGCGGCTGTAGGTGGTCGTTTTCATGGTTAGGTCAGAAAGTAAAAGATCGCCAAATAGTATGCCTACATTTGTAGCCTACACTACAGGGCCTATTTTAATTAATCATTTAATGCTACAAAAAGGGCCCAAAAAGTAATATTATGCATAGACAGTTAAGTACACGTGTAGTTCGACCAGTGGGTCCATACCTACGGCGACGAGGTCAATCAGTGTTAATGTTATACTGGCTGGCGATGGTACAGCGACAACCAGCGCCAGAGCTGAGCAATCTGAAATGTCTTCCCTAGCCTAGGCCAGGGCCTAGGCTTTTGCCTTTCTTTTTCATCTGATTAATTGCATACATTTATTCGCGATGCTCTGAACACATTTATGGCAGCAGCGACGGACGATTGCACATTCAGCTAATGACGGACATCAACTGAGGAAAACAATCGGATGCTTCCAATATGCTTTACATGCCCTGTTGTTAGACTTGTTTACATTCCTTGTGGGCGATTACACGGTAAAACAGAAGGTGGGGTGAAAGGCGGGGATACATTTCCCTTCAAACTTCGCTGACTGCGGTGTAAAGCCAACCTATTATCGCAGTCATTGTATTCATATGCAACAGTACGTGTCATGCCGTGTAATTACTTACTGCTTACCTTTATAATAAAGACGTTGTGGCTATTATTGTTTCTGGCGGTCAGGCTGCATACGTTTTTGAAAACAGCGCTCCAAAATTTAAACTGAGCCATGGCCGTTTTGTGTAGTTTACTAGTGCGCTTGCGCGTGACAGGCAGAAGGGCAATGTGGCGCCATCTGGCGAATGCGTTCTGCATTACATTAAATAAAAAAGAACAGATAGTATTACTCCAAAATGTGTGATGACACAAAAATGCAGGCCTACACGAAGAAGCGGAGATACATTGCTGGATAATTCAAACGAGAAATGTTTTAAAACGGAATTATAGGAAAATAATGTAAACACCCCCTTGAGACTCGCCAACAAAACCCACTTCCCGGCGAGCTCTCTGGAAAACGTCTAATAATTGTACCAACAAATGCTGGGGGGTAATCTTATCTCCAGCTCCCCACCAAAAAAAATTACACACGAAAATGTTCAACCCTTTCCTACTAGACCTAGTAGATTTTAAAATATTGTCAATTATGTATAAAGCGTATAACAATTTACTAATACCTGTCAATTTGCAGTCTTTGTTTACAAAACAGTCTTCTTCACACCCATCCCGAGTTCAGTATCAATATATGTGAGACAAAGTGTTCGAACAAACGTGAAGTTAAAGTATATATCAATTTATGGAGTAAAATGCTGTTAAAGCCTTCCAGTACTGCCATGAAGCCCACATTTCATGCATTTGTTTGCGGTGCATTATCGACTAATATATGTAAAAAATACACGTGCACTGCTAAAAAAACTGCTGCAAGTCAATATAAAATACCGATTATCACAACATTACTATTATTAATGTGTATTTATGTAATCTGTGTCATTTGTTGTAAGCAGATAATTCACAGGGGTATACAAATATAAAAAAATTCTTTTCAGTATACCCCTTTCTTCTGACATAATTATTTCTTGATGTATCACACTTTGTGTATTGTTCTTATGTTGGAAAAATAAACACAATTATGATATTATTATTATATTATTATTAAATATTGGGGGATAATCCTATTTCCAGCCCCCTCAAATATTGAGGGATCATTCCAACCCACCCACCCCCCGGTTCGGCGCCATATTATTAATTAGCATAGGTTGATGCATAACTGAATTTGTTAGAATGTTTATATATAATTCATTGTGGTTGCGGAGTTGATGTAGCTCCCTATAGGTACACATATTTGTAGTTGCGTAAATGAAATGTTCTCCTTTTACTTAGTAGCTACGCAAATTTTGCACCTGACAGTAGCATGACATATGAATACAAACCAAATTATCATTAAAAAAAAAAATGTGTGAACACAATTTATTTTACGACCATTCTAGGAAAATGCATAGCCTACTAAGTGTGGTAAAACTGGTCATTTCTGGCAGATGAATGATTAATTTCAGGGGCGGATCCAGAGAGGGTAGTCCAGGGGAACCCCATTTGCACCCCTTGAGGCTCGCAAAAAACCACTGGCAGTCGAACCAATTAAATATATATTGAGTGGGCTGAGCCGGAGATTCAGCACGACTCCGGATCGGAAGACGGGGGAGGGGTGCTGTTGGAATTTTTCGCGGCGACGTTCATAATTTCAGAACGTCTAGGGATAGTAGGACCTACGTCACGGGGGCACATTCGATAGGCGACACGCCACTCTAGGGCAGGCATAGCTCGGCCAAATTTCAAAGGTCTAGGGGTAACGATTCCCTCAGGCCTCTTTGGATCCGCCTATGAATTTTTTGTCTATAGACAGCACGTTCGTTTGCTAATCTCCCGACTTGCCAGACACCCGCTCCCATCCATTCCTCCACCACTTGCCAGACGCCCGCTCCCACCCATTTCTCCACCACTTGCCAGACACCCGCTCCCATCCATTCCTCCACCACTTGCCAGACGCCCGTTCCCACCCATTCCTCCACCACTTGCCAGACACCCGCTCCCATCCATTCCTCCACCACTTGCCAGACGCCCGTTCCTACCCATTCCTCCACCACTTGCCAGACGCCCGTTCCCACCCATTCATCGACCACTTGCCAGACACCCGCTCCCATCCATTCCTCCATCACTTGCCAGACACCCGCTCCCACCCATTCCTCCACCACTTGCCAGACACCCGCTCCCATCCATTCCTCCACCACTTGCCACACACCCGCTCCCACCCATTCCTCCACTACTTGCCAGACGCCCGTTCCCACCCATTCCTCCACCACTTGCCAGACACCCGCTCCCATCCATTCCTCCACCACTTGCCAGACACCCGCTCCCATCCATTCCTCCACCACTTGCCAGACGCCCGTTCCCACCCATTCCTCCACCACTTGCCAGACACCCGCTCCCATCCATTCTTCCATCACTTGCCAAACGCCCGTTCCCACCCATTCCTCCACAACTTGCCAGACGCCCGTTCCCACCCATTCCTCCACAACTTGCCAGACACCCGCTCCCATCCATTCCTCCACCACTTGCCAGACACCCGCTTCCACCCATTCCTCCAACACTTGCCAGACACCCGTTCCCACCCATTCCTCCACAACTTGCCAGACGCCCGTTCCCACCCATTCCTCCACCACTTGCCAGACACCCGTTCCCACCCATTCCTCCACCACTTGCCAGACGCCCGCTCCCATCCATTCCTCCAACACTTGCCAGACACCCGCTGCCATCCATTCCTCCACCACTTGCCAGACACCCGCTCCCATCCATTCCTCCACCACTTGCCAGACGCCCGCTCCCATCCATTCCTCCACCACTTGCCAGACGCCCGCTCCCTTCCATTCCTCCACCACTTGCCAGACACCCGCTCCCATCCATTCCTCCACCACTTGCCAGACACCCGCTCCCATCCATTCCTCCACCACTTGCCAGACGCCCGCTCCCATCCATTCCTCCACCACTTGCCAGACACCCGCTCCTACCCATTCCTCCACCACTTGCCAGACGCCCGCGCCCACCCATTCCTCCACGTCTTTCTCCCATTGCGTCATTCTATTATTAGTTTCTCCAGAAACTGATGCCGTTTCACATGGCCGAAATAAGGTAATTTCTGTTTCTTTACAAATTTCATTAAAGTCACTGATCACAACTATTGTTATCAAATACAATACTACTTTTATAACAAAGGTATAAATATATACTCTACTTGGTCCGTATCATATACGTCAAAACTGGTTAGTTTTATCCATATCTACGGCAACGATCGACAACAGATCAAACTATTGGTTTATCGAAGATATATCGAAATATGATGATGACCATAATACAACAATTTGCAACGTTTCCTTAGGACGGTGGCAATAATACCACCATGGCATCATTGAAATGGTGCGAAATATAATTATCAGACTGCGATAGCTCAGAGGCATACGTATGGGATACATGGTCGAACATAATTATACAACAGGTTTTGAAAATAAATATATATTTACACACACACGCACACGCACACACACAGAAAGATTTTTGTGGGAAATGAATGGAATTGATCTGGCATACTAGCAGGTTGAGTGCTAACATGTATTGGCAGTGAAATGACGCATACTTGGAAGAGTGTAGTTGGCGTATATTGATTGTTTGCCATTTTTGTTTACATATATGCGTACAGAAAAGCATGGCTGTTTTTGTAAATATTGATGGGCACCGCGCATGGATGCGTTTTAAAAGAGCTGGAGGTAAGTGATTTTGAAGAAATTTGATCAGCATATCAATGGCATGTCGGCTATGACAGTACAGAAATTTCAGATTTTTCATAAGTCCAAAAAGAAACGTTAACATGGCCGCCAATGGGAAGGACAACAGTGCTGTGTGCCCTGTAAGCCGCTGGCAGGGCTGGTTTGCCGCCCGGACGGCTTGTTGCGGTGATTATCATAAACCTATCTCGCCACACAAGCCGCCATTGCTCCAGTAGAGTTGACGCAGCGAGGGACCCGCACACATCGATATACATAATCAGTTCAGCATTTGATGAAACATTCACGCCGGGTTCGATCGATGGTCCGCCGGAGTACACGCAGCAGACGGGGCGAGTACAGCCGCACCGGGCGCCATCGACCCAGCGAGCAGCGACAATGGCGGTCGCCAAGCTCCGGTTTATTGTGCCGATATTTTGCGTCTTCTCGACGGTTCTTCTGGCCACGACGACAGTGTGTGCTCCGTTGAACAACTGGACAGACGCGGAGAGTGCGAACGGCAGCTACAGTGGGATGCTGGACGCTAGGAGCGGGGAGGTATACGTGATCCCTGCGATTAACCAGGAGGTAGGGACGAACGAGTCATGTCGCCTACACGCATGGAGTCTGCAGGTGGCGGAGGACGTCGCGAATGCGGCGACGTCACGGGGCGTCCACCTGCTGCTCTACACGCTCTCCTTCCCAGAGTACGAGCGAGACCCCCTCGGCAATATGTCCCGCCACCATGCCGCCCGCCACTGGCAGCGTGCCTTCTCCCGGCATGGCCACGCGCTGCTCTCGCTCGGTTTCAATTTCGAAGCTCTTAGTCTCGGTCTGCTCAGTTTCGGCATCGAGCGATTGCGCGTGAAGCTGGTCGACGCCCCCTACCGGTGTTTCGATCAGCAAACGGAAGCGGCGAAGATAGCCATCGTGCAGGCGCTGTTAATGACCGACTTCCGGTCGGAACCGGAAGTGGCATCCGATGACGACAATCTCTGGAGGGGCGGAGACAATTACGTGTGCCGCACAACCCTCGCCGCAGACGATAATGGTCGCGCCGTCTTCACGCCAGAATGTTGCACGAGGAATATGGACACAAGAAATGCCGACTGCGCAAAAGTGAAGCCGGATACGTGGATCAAGGTGCTGTTTTGGATGATCGTTGCAGTGAAGGTCGCCTTCCTGCTCTTTGGACCGCTGTTCCTACAGAAATGGATATTCACCGGGTCCATCCGCTTGCAGTATTACGTCGTTCGTCTGAAGGAGCGGATGTGCAAAACGATCCTCGTGAAGAAAGCGTTTATAGCCGACGACTCACAGTGGGCCGATACTTCTGGTCGGCAGAAGAAGACCCGTCACTTCCGGAACTTCCGCCGTCTCGTCAAGACGCTGCCGTCAGAAGAGATCGTACCGATTGTGTTCCATTCTCTGCATGTCCAGGTAACGGGGAAATGTTCATAACAACACCTGTTACTTGTGGTCATAGTGACAAGTGTAGGTAATGGGGAAATGTTCATAGCAACACCTGTCATTGGTGGTAATAATAACATACCTTAATTGGGCTTCTTGGGACACTTATAAAAATAATGTCACGTACATACAAGTATTCAAGATTCAATAACTTTATTGTCCGTTTAAAACATTGCATTAAAAACGGAAATTTTCCTTTAGATACACATTTAAATGCCAGTAATAAAATTGGTGATACACATAAAATTTGTAAAACACATCATAATTAGCACTACAAAATGTATTAAAAAAAATAATAAATAAATAAATAAAACACTCATATCAAAACATGTTATACAAGTGTAGTGTCATACTGATAGCAATTATAATATTTACATTGTGTGTGTATGTGTGCGAGCGAGAGAACAACCACGCCGCCTATTGCTGGGGGGGGGGGGGCAGAAAACAATATATCTACCCTCCAATTGCACACACCTTTCACAGTCAACAAAAATACACATTAATCGTCTCATAAAATTTATATTTCCACCCGCCATTGACGCTCGCAACAAAAACAAACACTCACGCTCGCATAATCATTGTATGCCCCCCCCCGAGAAATTCCAGGGGCAGCTTCCCTCCTGCCCCCCCCCCCCGTTCCCGCGTCAATGACGCTAGGTCAAAAACCATGCGTCCTATCTGCGTTGTGTAAACCGCTCTATGGCCAAAACGTGTCACGTGAATCAGTGCTAGACCAGGCAGCGCCATAAATAAGTTGTTGTCGTATTATGAGTATCAATGTTGCAGGTGGATGAGCGTCGTCTGATGTCGGAGCGGGAACCTCCCGTCGGCCTCAAGCACTTCCTGTATGCGCAGTTGCTGCGCTGCGGCGTCGCGCAGTACGAGCCGTTTGCGTCATGCTGTCGCGAGAGCATACTCGGCAGCTGTGCTCCACGCTTTCTTTGGCTGCGGCTCATGAAGGTTTGTAACGCATATGCTCATTGGCTGCTACCTGAAAATGCCCGTATTTGTCACCCATATCTCTTGTTCGTCTACTGCGTAGTGTGATCCTCCGCTAGACAATGTCACCGTCATCTGTGCGTAGCTGTTCTTATCTGAAGTATTCATGCATAGTTCCCTTTTCCCGTGTTTGGTGTGTCACGTGTTCTGATGTCCACATGCTGCCGTTCGTTCTTGCCATCTATCCTGTCCTCTTCTAATTGGTTCATGTCATGTTTTATGGCATGTTGACTCCAGAACAGAACGTGCTAAAATCAGAGAATGACAGTATAGTTTTATTGGGATTGTTGTTTTGAGTGAAGTCCACCTGTCATGTCTAAGCAGGTAAGGCAATTATGGCTTTTATATTCTTTTTCAGTTACGTGTATGCGTAGAATGCACGTAATCGTCTCGCATTGTTCTATGCTAGGCCTATTTACGATTTGTCCAACATAATTTTATTTGCATATCTTTACTATTGCATAGATATATAGCAGGTCAGGTGTAACTGGCCTAGTGCGACTTGCTTGCTAATCAGTGACTGTTTGCTAAGCTGTATAAATATACCGTCGTTCTGTGCTCAAAACCAGTTATCATTACTAAAGGTCAGAACTGTAAGGTATATTTTATTTCTTATATGTATTACTGATTACTAGCTGGCTGTTAGGAAGTCAATACATTTAAGGCACTATTTGCTTGCGCGGATGTTTGTACACCAGAACGGAAACAAACTGCTGTGCTGTAGCGCTCCGACTGCAACGTCACGTGCCGGAAATGCTTGTCGTGGGGTCACGTGGTGCGGCTGATCGGCGGTATTGTTGTCATGGTGATGCTGCCACTGCCTTATTACATCCGGGTGCTTGTATTTTACGTATACGAAGAGTCAGAAATCGACGAGCGGAGAAGCACAATTGAGCGGCTAAATATGAAGGTGTGCCGTAGGCCTATTCATTTTATATATCGCCTTCGTCCATCATACCTAAACAAAAAAGCGCAAATATTTACGTTCATCGCCTCACCGTTACCGATTATTTGTAACTACATTATAATATATTTTCCCATCCAGGTTTCTGTCACAATTATTTATTTTGTAGGAAATCTGAACTTAACTCTTTATTTACGTTTCTGTGTAAAGAAACATAACGCATGCATGTACATAATATAAAACTGGGTTATGTCGCATTGATGCGAATCCCCGAGTCAAAGACGGCATCTGGAATTGAAAACGTTACACGACAACACAAGTAATATTTAACACGATGTGAAGCGCCGTGTGTGTTTTGCCGATTACTCTCGATCTGATCTACCGTGTACGTTTTCGAAGGTTCCGTACGACGTCCGGAGCCTGTTCCAGTACGTCACGCCGACCCACTCGGTACTGGTCGGTATGTACTTCGCCTACGTCGCCTCCTACGCCGTGCTCGCCGCCTGTCGCGCCGGCAGTCGCGCACGCTTCGACAGCTTCGTCTTCGGCTGTGTACAGGACCTACGTAGGTGAGTCTTTGGCTGTGTACAGGACCTACGTAGATGAGTTTTTGGTTGTGTACAGGACCTACGTAGATGAGTCCTTGGCTGTGTACAGGATCTACATAGGTGAGTCCTTGGCTGTGTACATGCAGGATCTACGTAGGTGAGTCCTTGGCTGTATACAGGATCTACATAGGTGTGTCCTTGGCTGCATGTGTACAGGATCTACGTAGGTGAGTCCTTGGCTCTGTACAGGACTTATGTAGGTGAGTCCTTGGCTGTGTGCAGGACCTATAGTACAGCTAAGAGCCAAAAAGTTGACTAATTGTGCACTTTTTGACAAAAACACGAAAATTGGCAAATAGTTATGTAAATGGTATGTAGAATCGTATAAAGCTAGGTACCCGTCGCTATCGACATGGAACCTAACCGCCATATTGGCCACCTAAGCAACATATAAACGCGTTCTTTGGGTCTAAGCCAACATCTTCAGGGTCAAGGAATCCATTTCTGTCATATGTTATATCATCAGATGAGGCCATATTGAAATTCAAGATGGCTGCCATGAATAGGCGTTTTACAAACACAATCTTAGTGCCTCTTTACATTGAGGACTCCATATGATGAATCCTTAGTTGGTTCGTATGTTTCAAGGTCAAGGAATCCAGTTGTGCCACTTCCATTATTCCCAGATGACGGCCACATTAAAAAACAATATGGCTGCAACTGTAGTCATCTGGCTAGAATAGCTCAGCTTCTACACAACATAGAAACATGATATTGGTGTCTATACCAACATATTCAGGGTTAATTAATCCACTTCTTCCGTATGTTGTATCCCCAGATGACAGACGTTTTGAAATTTAAGATGGCCGACATACAAAATCATATATTTTGGTTTAAATCAACTTCCGTGCAACTCAAACACACACTCTTTGTGTTTAATCCAGTAATACACGTGTACATTAGTATAAATAGGTTACAACTATCAAATTATTGTCACACAGAATATCAAGATGACTGCCATTCATATATATATATATGCGTTCCAGGAACATAATCTCAACGTGTGTTTGATTTAGGAATCCATACCTGGTTTATGGTACGTGTCTTCACGATTATAACCTTTCAGGCTGTTGCCAAATGTTACTCTGTTATATTCTCAACCATAATATACCGGCCTCACAACATACATAGTCTTCAAAAATAATATATAAATTGGACTACTTAGATTTGCAACCACAGTGCACTAGATCATGGCATAGTTTCCATACTTAATTAGTTGCACTCCAAACACGGTGTCAAAGACCAGGCAGATGGAGATTTGGCACTAGTGCATGTGACATCACATAATCAATTTGATAAACAACCCTTCTCACATGTTGGTGCAATGCATGTTTTGTTGGTGAGGTATGCCAAGTCGTACCAGATCCCTGGGAAAACATTTGTTTCCTTGGTTCATCCACCTTGCAAAATGTAAAAGTTTTAATCTAAATTTCGGTGACGAACATCTCTGTCTCATTTAGTGTATATGACTCGACTTCTTTTATGATTGTGATGACAGGGCGAGGAAGACATCTGTAACATCGTGGAATGGAGCCCATGCTACCCATGCCGACTTCTTCCCTCGACCAAGAAAACTGGAGACTGTCACACCAACTCAGGACATAGCATAGCATTAATGTTTCCGATTACACAGGTTGTTGGCAAAGGCATGGGTTGCAATGGGAAAAAAAGTGGTTTCAACGCCAAACCGTTCATGTATTTCTACAGCAAGGAACTGCTTTACGGCCAGAATAACCGCATATGTATACACTGCCGGATAGCCACTTTGGGAAATCCTTGGTGAACACATTGTGCTACATAGAGTAATATGCTGCCGATGTCCGCCTCCTCGTGTGAAGGTACTGCAGGTCGTCGGTGGCTATATGGATTGTGGTCACAACTATCTGATCTTGTGCGCTTATAATTACCTGTCCAAAGGAAATGACTTTGTACAGTGTAGCAAATAATGAAACAACCCCTGAGTGGTTCCGCAATATATTCTGCGTTCTCTTGTTGGTTGCTTGAGGATGTCAGCAAAATATCTACTACATACAATGTATACTCTTCGGACAGTTGCCAACTGGGATGTAATGTATATGATACATTATTGCTCTGCATCATCATCATCATCAACTATCCATCTATGCCTCGATAGCATAATCATCCAACACCTTTGTGTCGAGATATGGAGCAATCTGCAGTGACGGGAAGTACTGTGTTTGATACGCCAGTCAGTCTGATGGTGATCCTTGTCATAATTGGCGGTTTTCATATCTGCTCTACTATATTTCCACGTGTCCTTGACAGAGTATACCGTTTGCATTACATAGTTTTGTCCATGACTAAGTTTATACTCGAAGTTAGCATATATGCACGGATTTCAGCGTTTGGATTAAACAAATGTTTAAATGTTGACACAAAAGACGATATTTGTTTACTCCCTGGATTGTGGATTTTCTATCAAATTTGCAGCACAACCGTCGCTCTTTGTGGGTGATTGACTTGCTCGTGACACCGGCCTAGTATTATTGCTGAGAAAATATGTTGTGTTTCTGCACAACAAAATGTCCATTCGTACGTTGCCAATAAACCTCAAGACGTCTTGTCAATGTTGAGTATACATACAAAGTATGTTTTCCATATCGCTGACGTGAACTCGAAATTCTCCTCACCACTGAATGCACTGCCATTTATCTTATGGTTCAGAATATAGCTCAGAAACAACTGTATACAAGAATTGACATATTCGTGAATATACAGATATCCATATATATAGATTCCTCAACCGCAAGAGACACTAAAATCATGCTCGTACAAGCATACGCAGCGTATCCATCTTGAATGTCAATATGGCAGTCATCTGATGATATGGCGTATGGCAGAAATGGATTCATTGACCCTGAAAATATTGGTTTAGACACCAAGAACATGTTTTATGTTGCTTAGAAGCTGAGATATATGGATAATGGATTTCCGTGGCGGCCATTTTAAAAATCAAGATGGCGGCTAGGTACCATGTCGATAGCGATGGGTACCTAGCTTGAATTGAATCTGTATATCATAATCTACATGTGCCAATTTTCATGCTTTTGTCAAAAAGTGCACAATCATATCCCTTAGCCGATGTACTACTACAAGACCTATATATGTGAGTCCTTGGCTGTGTACAGGACCTACGTAGGTGAGTCCTTGGCTGTGTACAAGACCTACGTAGGTGAGTCCTTGGCTGTGTACAAGACCTACGTAGGTGAGTCCTTGGCTGTGTACAAGACCTACGTAGGAGAGTCCTTGGCTGTGTACATGACCTATGTAGGTGAGTCTTTGGCTGTGCACAGAACCTACGTAGGTGAGTCCTTAGCTGTGTACAGGACCTACGTAGGTGAGCTCTAGGCTGTGTACTGTTTGGGGGATACCAATTAACTCGGAGCTGATAGTATAATCCAATGACGCTTCCCTCAAACAGACGTCACTGATCATTCTACCGGTAACAGTCACGCACTCGTTCACCATCTATTTAAAACAATTCTTCTTTCATGTCTTAGGTATTGTCTTAATTCGCAGTACGTTCATACACAAACACACACACACACACACACACACACACACACACACACACACACACACACACACACACACACACACACACACACACACACACACACACACACACACACACACACACACACACACTCACATGCACACGCACACGCACGCATGCACGCACATACACACGCACGCTCACATACACAGACGTGCGCGCGCGGACACACACACACACACACACACACACACACAAACACACAAACACACTAAGTAAAAGCACATACGACGACGTACTCGGCTTGCTGTCTACAGTGTGAGCCGGGTCGAGTGTCTCCGCCTGCTTCTCGCCCACCTCGTCTTGCCCATCGAGAAGTTCGGCATCATCTTCGGCATCGTCGTTGGCGCCATCTACTGGCCGATCGCACTGCCGCTGTGTATGCTGGTCGCTGTGTGCTATGGCGTGCCTACGCTGTACCTAAGTGGGCGTGTCTTCGTTCACGCGCGCCCATCGTTCCTGCGCGCGCAGACGCCAGCAGCTCACGCGACCAGCTCCGCCGACGACGACGCGTGGAGGACACTGTCACGGGGTGTGACATCATTCGAATCGTGCATGCTGCTGGAGAACATCGTGCCGCCGCCGTCGTACGGCCGCCCGTCGCCCGCTCCGTCCCCGCGCTGCTCCAGTCGTCGCAGTTGCCGGGCCGACCTGAAGGCGGTCGCCTGCTCCGTGTTCCGCTCCGTCGTGCTCGGCATCGCCTGCCTCCTCTTCCTCCTCCCTATCCTCATCATGTACGCCGAGGCCGCCGGCTTCGCGGCCGAGGTGTGCGCGCTCTCTCTCATGGGCGCCGTCGTCAACGCCAACAACGCCGCCAAGTACGTTGTTCTCGCCTTCTGGGTAGTTACGTACACCACTAACTGTTACAACACGGCCTACGCCAAGTACGTGCAGCTCAGCGGCGCAGTCTTCAGTTTCATCAAGCGGAAGCTGGACGATGACGTCAGAGCGGTGACGTTGCTGCGAGAGCAGTACCAGAAGAACACTGCCTTCAAATACTTCACGAGCGACGAACTCGTCGCGGCGACCCGGCTAGAGGCGGAAGTGACGTCGTGTGCCGACGACAACAACGACGCGACGACTGCGCAACGCGAGATTGCGCACGCACCGGAAGATAGCATTGAGTACATTGACGGCAAACTGCATTGGCGCGTCACGGACCTCGTTCTGTTTGTCGACCGGAGGGATGTGCCGCGCATGCCCGTCGCGCTATTCGAGCGGATCTGCGATATCGAGGCTCCAGGTTGCCCGGGGCCCGTGGCGAGCAGCCTCCTTCGGGCGACCGTGCAGCTCGGCTACATGCTAGCGTTCCTTGCCTTCGTCTTCGCCGTTGTCGTCACGTTCGGCAGCGCCTACAGCGTGTCTGCCACCAACCAGCTCCTGGTGACACTCGCCGGCGGCCTCCTGCCATTTGTCGTCCGCTTCGTTCTAACTACCCGCCAGGTGGAGCTCGACCTCAACTCGTACACTTTCGAAGGCCGCATACACAACATCATGCGTGAGTTCAGCCAGGCGTGGCCGGTGTACGACCTCTCGTTCGAGCGTGACGTCGACCCCGACGTGCAACCGGAAGCCGCAGGGCGGGGCGGGATATCGTCTGGTGCGTGCGACACCTCGCAGGTCGACCTGTTGATCACGGTGCGGGAGGACTTCGAAAATCTGCGGTCGGCGTCGCAGCCGGAGCCGCGCTACAACGGGCCTGATGATGACATGCCGGGCGAAGCAGACGCACGCACGCCTATCGCGAGAAACTCTTCACGCACGGCCGTCGCGCTGTCACGTGGTGCAACGTGTCGTCAGCTGTCTGCCTCCGGGGAGTCGGTCGCTAACATAGATCGTGCGGCCGACATGAGACCGCGACCGCTACGTGACATTGCCCGTCAACAGGCTGACATCATGGTCGTCAGCGACCACCACGGCGCACATGCGCACAGCGAAGTGTACCGATCTAACTCGATGCCGATGACTTGCGTAGAACCCGCGAGTACTGCAGTCGCTTCGAGAGACACGGAAGACGAGTCGGCTTTGTAAATACTACTCGTCTATCGTGGCTGATAGGAACCGCGTGAGAGTTTGTTATATACTGCTACCACCTTCCAACCTAACCTCTCATTACATGATGCTATGTACACGTGTGGTGGTGCGCCCTGTGTCTATACTATATGCTACACTGAATCCGCAACCGAGAGGATATATAATTGTCACTGCACCCAGGGTGCATACTCGTGAGAAACACTTCCAGTTGATTCCTCCAACTACACCTCCACTTGATACCTCCAACTACACTTCCACTTGATACCTCCAACTACACCTCCACTTGATAACTCCAACTACACCTCCACTTGATACCTCCAACTACACTTCCACTTGATACCTCCAACTACACCGCCACTTGATAACTCCAACTACACCTCCACTTGATACCTCCAACTACACCTCCACTTGATACCTTCAACTACACCTCCACTTGATACCTCCAACTACACCTCCACTTGATACCTCCAACTACACCTCCACTTGATACCTCCAACTACACCTCCACTTGATACCTCCAACTACACCTCCACTTGATACCTCCAACTACACCTCCACTTGATACCTCCAACTACACTTCCACTTGATACCTCCAACTACACCTCCACTTGATAACTCCAACTACACATCCACTTGATACCTCCAACTACACCTCCACTTGATACCTTCAACTACACCTCCACTTGATACCTCCAACTACACCTCCACTTGATACCTCCAACTACACCTCCACTTGATACCTCCAACTACACCTCCACTTGATACCTCCAACTACACCTCCACTTGATACCTTCAACTACACCTCCACTTGATACCTCCAACAACACCTCCACTTGATACCTCCAACTACACTTCCACTTGATACCTCCAACTACACCTCCACTTGATACCTCCAACTACACCTCCACTTGATACCTCCAACTACACCTCCACTTGATACCTCTAACTACACTTCCACTTGATACCTCCAACTACACCTCCACTTGATACCTCCAACTACACCTCCACTTGATACCTCCAACTACACCTCCACTTGATACCTTCAACTACACCTCCACTTGATACCTCCAACTACACCTCCACTTGATACCTCCAACTACACCTCCACTTGATATCTCCAACTACACCTCCACTTGATACCTCCAACTACACCTACACTTGATACCTCCAACTACACCTCCACTTGATACCTCCAACTACACCTCCACTTGATACATCCAACTACACCTCCACTTTATAACTCCAACTACACCTCCACTTGATACCTCCAACTACACCTCCACTTGATACCTCCAACTACACCTCCACTTGATACCTCCAACTACACCTCCACTTGATACCTTCAACTACACCTCCACTTGATACCTCCAACTACACCTCCACTTGATACCTCCAATTACACCTCCACTTGAGAGTTGAGACCGCCAACTGCACCCCCACTGGGACCTCCAACTGCATCCCTTGAGACCTGAAACTGTGTGCGCGGATAATCAATATGCATGCGCTGTATTTTTAATCGTCAACGTAGAGATTGTTGTTGTCAAATTGTTGTATAATTTAGCTGTCAAATACCCCCGCGGTGAAAGAGAGGCCTTAGAACCTATATTGTCAGCATGCGGGAACACCGATACTCTGAAGGTTCACGATAGAAATCATATGTTTTAATAATATAACAATGCGACCTATGTTTTCGTATGTAAAATATTTAACAGATCGGAAGTGTTGCAATGTCACTGATCTTGTTTGTCGCAGGGCTACTGCGAGCAACGAATGATCTGATTGTGCGCAATGTATACATCGTCCTGGGTGATTCTTCAGTGAATATGCATAATTAAAACGATTGGTGTCCCAGGTATTTGTATAGGGCCTGTAAGTCTTCGATCTGGAGTCATCTGACGACATCGACTCCATTTACGCTAGCTTAAATAATGGAGTTTTTCTACATCGTGTTCTTTTTTATCGTTTCCGACAGATGATCACAAGTTGAAGCAGTGGAAAAGTCTTTGCCGTTGAGAATGTTCGTGGTAATCGTGAACCTTAATCGAATTGTTATCACGCTTTGACGAGCCTTGGCATGGTGGTGACTTTGATTTTGTTGACTATGACAACTATGGAGTCTTTCGCCCAGTACAACAAGTTATCGCACTAATGCATACTCGTTGGTGATTGTGTGCAGTTAGGTAACTGTTCAGATATAAATGGTTGCTGAACTGTTTTGAAATAACTTAAACATTTTAACTCCCATTTCTTACATAATTGTTAATCATGGTATGTAATCCATATGTTAGTTATATTTCATATGTTAATATGTACAGGTTCTTGTTACATTAACTAAATATTATCATATAGACGAAAACAAATTTCGAGATCAAAAACAAATTTCAGTATATGACCTAAGTTTTGGCAAGGATTGTTCAGTGAAATTGACCTATTTCAATTTGTACTCGCCCTTGCGATTATATGTATAGAAATAAAATTTGCACAACTAAAAACGTCAATATGTTTTCTGTTCATACGAAACATTTTGTTATGATAAATAAAAAAACTAAGAGTTCAGCAGGCTTCCAAAACAACCCATGAATCAACGATCTACAGGCCGTGGCGACATGCTGTCTGTGCTAAGACGCTATGTTGTTACACTGGCGCTGAGCGTAACAATGCGCTCTGGCCAGGTCGACAAATGAAGCGTAAATCATGTTTCTTCGCAGACATCGCGCCGCGTCAATTTCAGTTATGTTTAGTCAGAATAAAGTTTATAGTGATGAGGAATAGTAGTTCAACGAATAGTGATAAGCACTCGTCCGAACGAAGGAAAATGTGCCGGCCACATGCGAATGTAACATAAGCCTATGGGTAGCTGTCATCTTTTGTTAATAACTTCACTATTTCACATCAGATCGACTAGTGCTTTTTATTCCATGCGTATGCAAGATATTTCGGCATATTGTGGTTCCTGATTGTAAACAAATATGATCTACACTACAAATAATATTGTATTGATAACTTGTAGCGAATAATTTGAGTATTTGTTTACCGTTAAAAGTGGATCTCCCCATCGCGAACAAATAGACTGATCCACACAACCTTAGCAAAGGACGCTAGAACAAGTCGATCTTTGGTGTGGGGGCGCGATATGGCCGTCGTTAACTGACTTTTGCTAAGCATTTGCTATTTTCGCTGTTTGTTATCCCACTTGATCGAAACTGTTTTATGTCTACTGTAACATGTATGTGTTATGTTAAAAACGATTTGGGAATTACGAAATATTGTAAATAACAGGAATGTCGGCAAACGGCACTGCTACGCCCATGTCTGACCGGTGAGAATATGTTGGCGTGTCGTTGCTATTAAATATTAATTAGGCCGACTTTCAAATTGCATTTACGATTTATGGATACACATGGAAAATCGAATATATATATATTTACTCGACTGTGGGTGGGAATAATGTACATATATACGTTATATGTCAAATTAAAGCAAAGATAATATCATATAATAAAGTAGTGTCGATGGTGGAATGCGGCGGGCCGAGATAAATGACAATAACGTTGATAAGAACGTATGTTGGTTGTTCTTTTTGTTATGTGACCAAATAATTTTGAAATGTACACTAACATATTTTAAAACGAATATAAAAATTTAAAAAATTACAAAGAAACAATGTTTGTGTTAAATATGCGATTACAGATAGTTTTAATTTAATATTATTTTATCAATAAAAACGTTATACTTATACAAAGTAAGCTATATTTCTTACAGAACTTAACTCTCTAAGTAAAGTACATTAGAAATAACCCATTATTTCTTCATGTAATAATTTATTATGTTGTTCTGGTTTCAGGTCCAGAACAGTTTTAGTTTTGAAAATTTTCCCTGACTCAAGGTGATCAAGGAAAGGAAACCCATTCACCAAAAAGTCAGATAAAAATCAAACAACATGACATAACTGAACGAAACTTGTTTTAATGTCCACATATCAAATTTATCTTCCAGTTGTTCATATTTTTATTTGCCTGAGTTAATATTTTAAAATTTTGTTCTTGTCTCCTGCCAGGTGCAAAACTGCCAAAAACAACACATTTCCTCATCTCGAAAATTATCATTCACATCTACCTCATATTTTGCCTACGAACTTGGGCAGGTATAATATTATGATAATCAAGATATTAATTAAAAAGTTATACTAGGTCAAAAATGGCATTGTTATAATAAAATGCTTACCCGATCCTATACGACCGCTGTCGATTGCTGCCTGGTTCTTTTTCTATATTTCTAATTTCCCTAATGTATAGTTGATATCAAACTGAAGTGATGACGTCTTAACACAACTAACAAAGCCACAATAAACCGATAAACTAAACGTCAACCTGCCTTGATGCAAACACTGACTGCCACATATAAATGACACTAGTTTCGGTATTGGTTTTTAATTCCATGGTTTGAAACTGCATTTTTACACCCTAAATGTTTTAACTTATTTAATTAGTTGGGTATTTTAGCATTTAGTCTACGTGTTTTCTATGAAGCGCTTTGATTGGTATTCATTTACCTAAAAAACGGAATTATTATTATCATAATTGGCATGTTTTGCCTCCCTACACTAACCTGTCTGGATCAGCCCCTGTGACCATGACGTTTATCCCAATAACTGATATTAAATTTATTTTGCCTCACCGCATAGCCTAAATTGCATGCATATATACACTGTGTCTCGTTGCAACGCCGAGTAGTGGCAACGCCACACCGATTATTCAAAGCCACACTCGTCGTAACGGAGTCGTCAACCAACCCTGTCTTTCCTCGAATTTATCAGATAATATACACCTTCAAGCGCAGCCAGTCACACGACTCGAAAGGATATATATATATATATATATATGTATATATATATATATATATATGTATATATATATATGCGAATACGATACGACGCGACACGCAGTTTGACATGAAATAACACACTAATGATGTGACATTATTGGTATTTAATATAAAATGTTTAGTATTTTTTTATTATTCGTGAAACAATTTTGAGAAATTATTATCAGGGAGTGCTGTAGATATCGCATGATAATGAATTTGCCAATGTTGCGTATCATTTTTTACGTAAATTGATGTTAAATGAGTACGATTCATCGGTGTATAACTTAGCATATGCCCATGTTGTGTTGCGTAGAATAAACCAATCTTAACTATGCATTTCGCGTGGTAATGTTGGATATGTGTTTTGCGTGGTATCATCGGTCTCTCTTAATATTCCTCCCGTAGGCATTTGTTAATATAATTTACGCACTTAAGTGCAATAGTATAAGGAGGATAACACAACTATATGCTTTGGAAACGTAGTTTTAACCAAAACAACATATCAAGTCGATACTTCATTGTGTCTTGACATTTAACACACTAGTGAGTTTAGCTATTATGATTTTGTTGTCGGGCATATACTAAATATTAAGACCTGTTTTTCATAAAACATAATCTAGTGAACTTCTCATTAATGCAAGTCACCATAAACTGTAGATTAATAGCAGCATGTGTTGTCTATGCATTCTCTTTCATGCACTATCTATACGTTTCGAGGGGTATCACTTATTGCACAGACAACGTAGTCCTGCTTTGTATTGTTAATTCGTTAGTTTTCACCATCGATGACAACTGACGAGCAATAGCATGGAAAACACACCGAGAACGTGAAGCTCATCGAGATGAGCTCTGCAATGGATTTGTTTTAACAGGAATTCACTGAAGATGTGCGAACATTGCTGAACATTCAAGGCAATGACTGGAAGAGGGCGATGAAAAAGGCCGTGCGCAGGTGTTTGCTGCGCTATAAAGAGTTAGCGGAAACTGCGGCGAAAAAAGGAGTCGTATAGTGGGACAAAGAGCGTTCTGCAACCGCATCGTTACAAAGGAAACAAAGATGACGGTTCTCCGTGCATCCTCCATCTCAGTCAAAGCCAGCTATGGCATCATCAGTTCATGGAACACCACCACACTTCAGCAGTCTCATGACCGCTCACGTTATGGTTCCAAGTTGAGGCCAAATGTACATGCGAAACAGATCTTGCTTGTCTGGATTTTGCAACGCCAAATACATTCCAGGTTTTATGTCCGAGCAGGACAGCAACACACATCATAATGTTCAAGATTCACACTACTCCTGGCGCAGCGTCACTGCTGACACAGCCACAACTGACAACACAACCACCACTAATGACATAACCGCCACCGATGTCACATAAAGCGATAATACTGATGATCCTGCTACTATTCACCCCTGTATTTGAAAGATCATCAAATTCGCAACAAAAAAACGTTATGTTTAATGACGATGACTCCATTGCTGTAAAGCAGGATAACAAGTAACACGTAGATAAGATAAATCAAAGAACACCATCTTTGTTAAAGACACCAGCTCGAGGCTGGTTCAAATACAGAAAGCAGGTTATAAAGAGTTACTTAAGTTACCATTAAAGCAAACTATATGTTAACCAGCTATTCTATGTATGCTGGTGGGACTGTTAAGAACATGTTACGTTAAAATTGTGTTATGGTTATGTCAGAAACAAAATTATAAATCAAAATATGTTATCAAATATGTTTGACCCCCCATGTATTCCTTGCCAAGCTATAAATATGAAGTAGTCTCAATAAAGCGATGAAGTTAATATAAATACGTTATTAGCTATTCGACAGGTACTCAATTATAACATATATAAGCGATACCTGCAAAACACATTTTCTAAGTCCGCATTCACCATATTATTAAACCACAAAAAACGAACTCGATACCATTGCAAAGCCATCTTTTTTTATTTCGTCATAAATAACAACATTAGTTTCTACGCACAACGTAAGTAAACGTTTGACATGGCATGATGTACGACGTGGAAGGATTACAAACAAATATGATCAACTTAAGCAACAAGAACACTATTAAACCGTGCGCTGACAGCTAAAAAAATTACATTACACACGACGGTTTATGTATTTTGTGTATCAGAAAGCCATACAAAACACGTCATTTTAATTTCAAGTTGTTGTAAAAGTTAATTTTTTGGTACTGTCTAATAGGTTGGAGCACAAATAAACTTTTTGGTCCAAGTGTACAACGATCATCCCCCTTGGGGCTATGGGGGCACTTTTAAGCAACAATTTTAAAACGGCCCTAACTTCTGAACCGTTCATCCAACATCAACGTTTTATGTCTCTATGGATTCGAAATTTGTAGCAACTTTTATGTCCAATGCAATTTTTGCGTGGAGGCGGCCATGTTGAAGTTATTTGCGAAAAACCGTAAAATCACGTAATTTTCATATAAGTTTCCTAACTATATCCACTCATAGCCAGTCAATTTAACTCTAAACATCATCTAACGTAGACTAAATAGCACAAGAAACCCCGAACGACTGCCAAGCAAAAAAGAATTGATATTATATATTTATTTATTGGAGAAAGTAACTAATTTTGCATGTTTCTTGCAATCATGTCAGAGCAATATTAACACGATGCCAACTGGCACATAGTAAAATTACCCTAATTTATGAAACGTTGATCCTACAACAACGTAGGATGTATCTAGTGATTCAAAATGAGGAGTAGCAAATTTTAGGTTATAATTTTTGTGCGTAAATGCAACCATTAACGTTATTTGCGAAAAACCGTAACATCTTGTAATGTTAATGTTTGTTTCTCTTTGCAAAAAACATTAAGAACATGTAATTTCGGACGGTATGCTGCTTTAGTTTGTCCTGCTTATATATTGTGTCATAGCATGTTTTTTAAATTAAACATGCAATCCAAATAAAAATTAGAACAATCTACCTCAGAAACAAAGCCACACATCTAGTTTGTGAATGAGAATAAGTGGATCAGTGCCCAACTATCGATGATGAAACGTTGTAAAAATCCAGTCACGCGCAAATGAGACTTTTACTGGTTTCGAGAATGCATGCCAAAAAGCCAGACTTGGGGCATCAGTTGAGGTTCCTTGACAGGACAATGCAGGAGGTAGGGGAAGATTTATGTTAGCATGTCTTGTGAAGTGCTGGATTCTCCTCTTGATCGCTCTAACTTACTATGTTATTGGATAACTTGTTTCGCTTGACTGGTGTGGTCAGATACAAGGCATTCGAATTCAGCACATTTTTCATGAAGCTGTCATGTTACTAATATTCCTTCGATTCAAGCTCACCTACAAACGTGACGCACACATTGTTGGTCAACGTAATTGAGTCCTCGCGCTCTTTTTCATTCTCTGGTCGTCAAGGCTTCCAACAAATTCCTAAGGTGGCGTCAAAAACGTTCCTGGTCTGCTTCGTAGCACTTCACTGTCATCGTCGTCGTCGTCGTTATTATTACTTGTAAATTCACCAACTATTCGGCTGATCTCCGCCAGCCACTCTCCAGCATTCTAACAGGTGCTGGGTAAGGCCGATCACATCGCAAACCCCCTTTGCCCTCGTGTTGGTATTCTCATGGGCCTGGTCAATCGGTATGGTCGAGAACCGTCGACTGCTCCTCGTTTTCATCAACAGACCCTTGACTATAGAACTCTCTCATGCAACCACGGCGATCCTATCTTTAAGAGACAATCCAGTTCCACTATCCTTACACACCCGCGTTATAAGAATATCCAGTACAACAACTATCACTTTGTGAAGGTATATTGTGGCAGCTGACACATGTTTAGTGATCCTGGCTTCGGTCAGAACATCAGGTCATCTAGAGCAGACATACAAAGCCAGTTCAATGTGTATGCATGCCTCCTAGCATCACAACAAACTTGTTTCAATGAGTTTCTGGGAATGTCAGTTGATTTTCTTTGGCAACGTCTTATACTCTTTGATCCACCAGCAGTAGCGGGACGTGTTTTGTACTACAATACAATACAATACAATATAATATACAGCTGTGATACAACACAAATGTATTCATCCCTTTAAGGGCAATTACATTGTCGTTTGTAGTTTTATATATATATACATATATATATATATATATAATTATTTATTTATAGATATATATAACATAAAACTACATCAAGATTCGCGAGAATGGGCAACGGCAAAGTGAAGACACTCGCTGATTTTGCGAGTGTTAGAAATCCGTAATTGATTTTTGTTATCGAAATGCCGGGGAACTCATTGGACACACTTCCGTTTGCGGGAATATGTGATGATGAATTTATGTTCATTCAGTCTGATTTCGAATTTTGTCAACATTTTGTCACTGATCAATTTGATCAACTGAACTTTCGTTCTTTCCAATATTCTGATTATGCAGCCCATGACCAAGAAAGCAATATTGATCCTGAAAATAACTTCTATAATCATATCTCATCAAACTGTACATACTATTCTGAACAGAAATTTAACGATATTCTCAATATGTTACATAGTAATTCTGGTAGAATTATATCCGTTGTTCAATTTAACGCGCGCAGTTTGAATGCAAATTTTGAAAATATATATAATTACTTAGAATCATTTAATATGGACTTTGACATTATTGCTATTACTGAGACATAGGTTCAATCCGATCAGACTCCCCGGTTTCAACTACCAGGTTATACATATTTTAACATTGTAAGGGATTATAAACAAGGAGTTGGTGTGGCTCTATACGCCAACAATGTTCTCGGTTGCTCTATTATATCGAGTAAATCAACAGTTGTAAAGGATGTATTTGAATGTGTCACTATAGAGTTAAAATTAGCCAACAATAGACATGTGGTCATTGCGTGCGTATACAGAACACCTGGGTCTGACGTATCTTTATTTTGTGATAACATTGACCGCCTATTTAATTAAACTGCAGTTAAAAAACTATATTAATTTGTGGCGAGTTCAAAATAGACTTACTGAAACATGATACGCATAGTGGTACAAAATATTTCCTGTATATAATGTTTAGCCTTGGCATGTGCCCAATAATTACTAGACCTACAAGAATTTTGATTGCGTCATCAACACTTATTGATAATATATTTACTAATGATATTGATAGCGATATAACGAGTGGTTTATTTGTCACTGATATAA
This sequence comes from Paraescarpia echinospica, assembly GCA_020002185.1. NCBI lineage: Eukaryota > Metazoa > Annelida > Polychaeta > Sabellida > Siboglinidae > Paraescarpia > Paraescarpia echinospica. The sequence goes on from CM034534.1 coordinate 75,078,200, forward strand.
GCGATCATTTTCCTGTGTTTGTCATTTGTAAGTCTGATGGTAGTCGACGTAGTCGCAGTTGCCCTGCTAGATACAAACGTCAATTAAGCGCTGATAATATCTTTGCACTAAATACAGCGTTGAAAGCTCATTCGTGAGACAAGGTGCCTAGTTAGACTGATACTAATAAGGCATATCACGATTTTCTTAGCGATTTCACTGCATTGTATAATCAACATTGTCCGCTTCGTCGAGTTAATGATAAAACTAAGTGTGAAAAAAAGCCATTGGCTCACGAACGGTCTCAAAAATGCATGTAGGAAAAAATAAATTATACAAATAGTTTATTTCGAATAGAAGCAAAGCTACCGAATTAAGGAATAAACTAACAACCGTTATATACTAAAAGGGATTATTTTAGTAAATTATTGTCTGAGCACCGTGACAACTTGTCAGGGACATGGAAAATTTTATGTACAATCATGGGGAAATCTCGACATGAGTGCAACTATCCGGTACAATTTGATATCAGTGACAGGGCTGAAATAGCAAACACGTTTAATAAGTATTTTATAAGCATTGGACCCGAGCTAGCTAAACAAATTGAAACTCCTCCAGATGTGACCGTTCTGGATTACATGGGGAAACGTAATGAACGTTCAATATTTTTGATACCAACTTATAAGGAAGAGGTCATACGCACTGTTAATAACTGCGGTAATAAATCTTCAGCTGATTGTGATAGATTTACGATGAGTCTCGTTAAAAATGTAATTGAAAGCATTGCCGAACCGATGACACATATATGTTATGTAACCTGTCATTTAAATGTGGCGTTTTCCAACATAAGATGAAAACGGCTAAAGTAATACATGTATATAACTCGGGCGAAAAACATTTATTTACCAACTACAGGCCGATTTCACTTTTGCCACAGTTCTCCAAAATACTAGAGAAACTTTTTACTTCTCGACTTGAAGGCTTCATGAATGCTTGTACAATCCTAAACGAATGCCAATATGGGTTTAGAGAAGGCATGTCAACTTCGCATTCCTTGATTGAATTACTTGAAGATATCACAAATTCGCTTGAACACAAGAAATGTGCGCTAGGCGTATTCATAGATCTTAAGAAAGCATTTGACACTGTCGATCACCAACTGTTATGTAAAACACTTGAACTCTATGGCATTCGTGGAAACGCGTATAATTGGATTAGTAGTTATTTGCATAATTGTAGCCAATTTGTAAACATTGATGGCTACAGCTGAGACACACAAAGAATAACATGTGGAGTTCCACAAGGGTCTATACTTGGACCGAAGCTTTTCATTCTATATATCAATGACATGTGCACTGTGGTTAAACTGATAAAGTTTGTCTTATTTCCTGATGACACGAACAATTTATGTTCAGCCAATGATTCAAAACAGCTTGAAAATATTGTTTGCAGCGAGGCGGTTAAACTGCAATTGTGGTTCTCGATCAACAAGTTGTCTGGTAATATATCCAAAACCAATTACATGTTATATTCCGGTCGTGCTCAATTGTCTGATGTAAATATCAAGATACAAAATAGACAGATATTAAGAGTACGAGTTACGAAATTTCTAGGCTTGCTCATCGATGAAGCATTAAACTGGAAAGATCACATCAGACGAGTAAAGTCTAAACTATCAATTAGTGTTGATATTATGTACAGACGCAGTAAAGTAATCGACCGCCACTGTATGTACATGTTATATTCTACTCTGTGTTTGCCGTATTTATTGTATTGTGTGGAAATATTGGGAAATACATATCCACCCAACTTACATTGTATAACAATTTAAAAAAGAGGGTAATACGGAGTATGTACAATGCACAGCAATGCGATCATACAACTCCACTTTTTTACAAAGCTCGCATTTTACAATTTACTGATTTGGTACACTTTAGGATATTACTATTTATGTATAAAGCCCATAAAATGAAATACCGTCGAATATTCCGTGCTTCAACCACTAGAAGGTGTATGTCATTAATTGTATATGGATCCAAAATGTGGAATTCGTTTAATATCAATGTTATCAATATAAGTTCGTTTCACCTTTTTAAATCACACTAGAGCAAACTCAGTATATAATCTCACTTTTTTTTTCTTTTTTCTTTCAGTTTTCGTAGCAAGCACCCGAAACATTTGTAAAGATTGCCATGTTGTATATAACTAATTAATTTAACATCTTGTAAAACAAAAGCTGCTAAAAATTGTCAACAAAGGATAATATTAATTTATAAGATTTAACAAGATTTAATAAGATTGTCACCCAAAGAATTAACTCTAGATGGCAGGTGGACAAGGAAGCCTTTTGGCTTATCGAGAGTCCAACCCTTTTATCTATGTGAATCCAGCCCTTCTGAGGTATGTGTCGATTTTATTTTTAAACATATTCACGCTACTAGCAGCTACACACTCAGCAGGTAATATGTTCCATTCATTTACAGTCCTTTGTGAAAATGAGAACTTTCTTATATCTAATCTACACTGCTCCTTTGCTAAAGTAACTTCATGTCCTCTAGTCCTTCTATCTTTCTTAACTAACAAAAATATTTCTATCAATATTTTCATAACCATTTATTATTTTAAACACTTCTATCTGATCTCCTCTCAATCTCCTGGTCTCTAGTGTTGTTAAAGCACATTCTTTTAGGCGAATTTCATAACTAAGATCCCTCAGTTTTGATATAATTTTAGTCGCTCTCCTCTGTATTCTTTCTAGCATATCTATGTCCTTCTTGCGGTATGGCCTCCACGCTTGTATACAATATTCTAAATGAGGCCTAACTATTGTTTTGTACAGCGGTATTATTAGTTCTTTTTCCTTATACGCTATATTTCGCCTAATTAATCCAAGGATTTGATTTCCCTTTAAAGTTGCAATTCCGCACTGCTCTGAAACCTTCATATCAGCACTAATGTTCAAGATTCACACTACTCCTGGCGCAGCGTCACTGCTGACACAGCCACAACTGACAACACAACCACCACTAATGACATAACCGCCACCGATGTCACATAAAGCGATAATACTGATGATCCTGCTACTATTCACCCCTGTATTTGAAAGATCATCAAATTCGCAAAAATAAACGTTATGTTTAATGACGATGACTCCATTGCTGTAAAGCAGGATAACAAGTAACACGTAGATAAGATAAATCAAAGAACACCATATTTGTTAAAGACACCAGCTCGAGGCTGGTTCAAATACGGAAAGCAGGTTATAAAGAGTTACTTAACTTACCATTAAAGCAAAATATATGTTAACCAGCTATTCTATGTATGTTGGTGGGACTGTTAAGAACATGTTACGTTAAAATTGTGTTATGGTTATGTCAGAAACAAAATTATAAATCAAAATATGTTATCAAATATGTTTGACCCCCAATGTATTCCTTGCCAAGCTATAAATATGAAGTAGTCTCAATAAAGCGATGAAGTTAATATAAATACGTTATTAGCTATTCGACAGGTACTCAATTATAACATATATAAGCGATACCTGCAAAACACATTTTCTAAGTCCGCATTCACCATATTATTAAACCACAAAAAACGAACTCGATACCATTGCAAAGCCATCTTTTTTTATTTCGTCATAAATAACAACATTAGTTTCTACGCACAACGTAAGTAAACGTTTGACATGGCATGATGTACGACGTGGAAGGATTACAAACAAATATGATCAACTTAAGCAACAAGAACACTATTAAACCGTGCGCTGACAGCTAAAAAAATTACATTACACACGACGGTTTATGTATTTTGTGTATCAGAAAGCCATACAAAACACGTCATTTTAATTTCAAGTTGTTGTAAAAGTTAATTTTTTGGTACTGTCTAATAGGTTGGAGCACAAATAAACTTTTTGGTCCAAGTGTACAACGATCATCCCCCTTGGGGCTATGGGGGCACTTTTAAGCAACAATTTTAAAACGGCCCTAACTTCTGAACCGTTCATCCAACATCAACGTTTTATGTCTCTATGGATTCGAAATTTGTAGCAACTTTTATGTCCAATGCAATTTTTGCTTGGAGGCGGCCATGTTGAAGTTATTTGCGAAAAACCGTAAACTCACGTAATTTTCATATAAGTTTCCTAACTATATCCACTCATAGCCAGTCAATTTAACTCTAAACATCATCTAACGTAGACTAAATAGCACAAGAAACCCCGAACGACTGCCAAGCAAAAAAGAATTGATATTATATATTTATTTATTGGAGAAAGTAACTAATTTTGCATGTTTCTTGCAATCATGTCAGAGCAATATTAACACGATGCCAACTGGCACATAGTAAAATTACCCTGATTTATGAAACGTTGATCCTACAACAACGTAGGATGTATCTAGTGATTCAAAATGAGGAGTAGCAAATTTTAGGTTATGATTTTTGTGCGTAAATGCAACCATTAACGTTATTTGCGAAAAACCGTAACATCTTGTAATGTTAATGTTTGTTTCTCTTTGCAAAAAAACATTAAGAACATGTAATTTCGGACGGTATGCTGCTTTAGTTTGTCCTGCTTATATATTGTGTCATAGCATGTTTTTTAAATTAAACATGCAATCCAAATAAAAATTAGAACAATCTACCTCAGAAACAAAGCCACACATCTAGTTTGTGAATGAGAATAAGTGGATCAGTGCCCAACTATCGATGATGAAACGTTGTAAAAATCCAGTCACGCGCAAATGAGACTTTTACTGGTTTCGAGAATGCATGCCAAAAAGCCAGACTTGGGGCATCAGTTGAGGTTCCTTGACAGGACAATGCAGGAGGTAGGGGAAGATTTATGTTAGCATGTCTTGTGAAGTGCTGGATTCTCCTCTTGATCGCTCTAACTTACTATGTTATTGGATAACTTGTTTCGCTTGACTGGTGTGGTCAGATACAAGGCATTCGAATTCAGCACATTTTTCATGAAGCTGTCATGTTACTAATATTCCTTCGATTCAAGCTCACCTACAAACGTGACGCACACATTGTTGGTCAACGTAATTGAGTCCTCGCGCTCTTTTTCATTCTCTGGTCGTCAAGGCTTCCAACAAATTCCTAAGGTGGCGTCAAAAACGTTCCTGGTCTGCTTCGTAGCACTTCACTGTCATCGTCGTCGTCGTCGTTATTATTACTTGTAAATTCACCAACTATTCGGCTGATCTCCGCCAGCCACTCTCCAGCATTCTAACAGGTGCTGGGTAAGGCCGATCACATCGCAAACCCCCTTTGCCCTCGTGTTGGTATTCTCATGGGCCTGGTCAATCGGTATGGTCGAGAACCGTCGACTGCTCCTCGTTTTCATCAACAGACCCTTGACTATAGAACTCTCTCATGCAACCACGGCGATCCTATCTTTAAGAGACAATCCAGTTCCACTATCCTTACACACCCGCGTTATAAGAATATCCAGTACAACAACTATCACTTTGTGAAGGTATATTGTGGCAGCTGACACATGTTTAGTGATCCTGGCTTCGGTCAGAACATCAGGTCATCTAGAGCAGACATACAAAGCCAGTTCAATGTGTATGCATGCCTCCTAGCATCACAACAAACTTGTTTCAATGAGTTTCTGGGAATGTCAGTTGATTTTCTTTGGCAACGTCTTATACTCTTTGATCCACCAGCAGTAGCGGGACGTGTTTTGTACTACAATACAATACAATACAATATAATATACAGCTGTGATACAACACAAATGTATTCATCCCTTTAAGGGCAATTACATTGTCGTTTGTAGTTTTATATATATATACATATATATATATATATATAATTATTTATTTATAGATATATATAACATAAAACTACATCAAGATTCGCGAGAATGGGCAACGGCAAAGTGAAGACACTCGCTGATTTTGCGAGTGTTAGAAATCCGTAATTGATTTTTGTTATCGAAATGCCGGGGAACTCATTGGACACACTTCCGTTTGCGGGAATATGTGATGATGAATTTATGTTCATTCAGTCTGATTTCGAATTTTGTCAACATTTTGTCACTGATCAATTTGATCAACTGAACTTTCGTTCTTTCCAATATTCTGATTATGCAGCCCATGACCAAGAAAGCAATATTGATCCTGAAAATAACTTCTATAATCATATCTCATCAAACTGTACATACTATTCTGAACAGAAATTTAACGATATTCTCAATATGTTACATAGTAATTCTGGTAGAATTATATCCGTTGTTCAATTTAACGCGCGCAGTTTGAATGCAAATTTTGAAAATATATATAATTACTTAGAATCATTTAATATGGACTTTGACATTATTGCTATTACTGAGACATAGGTTCAATCCGATCAGACTCCCCGGTTTCAACTACCAGGTTATACATATTTTAACATTGTAAGGGATTATAAACAAGGAGTTGGTGTGGCTCTATACGCCAACAATGTTCTCGGTTGCTCTATTATATCGAGTAAATCAACAGTTGTAAAGGATGTATTTGAATGTGTCACTATAGAGTTAAAATTAGCCAACAATAGACATGTGGTCATTGCGTGCGTATACAGAACACCTGGGTCTGACGTAACTTTATTTTGTGATAACATTGACCGCCTATTTAATTAAACTGCAGTTAAAAAACTATATTAATTTGTGGCGAGTTCAAAATAGACTTACTGAAACATGATACGCATAGTGGTACAAAATATTTCCTGTATATAATGTTTAGCCTTGGCATGTGCCCAATAATTACTAGACCTACAAGAATTTTGATTGCGTCATCAACACTTATTGATAATATATTTACTAATGATATTGATAGCGATATAACGAGTGGTTTATTTGTCACTGATATAAGCGATCATTTTCCTGTGTTTGTCATTTGTAAGTCTGATGGTAGTCGACGTAGTCGCAGTTGCCCTGCTAGATACAAACGTCAATTAAGCGCTGATAATATCTTTGCACTAAATACAGCGTTGAAAGCTCATTCGTGAGACAAGGTGCCTAGTTAGACTGATACTAATAAGGCATATCACGATTTTCTTAGCGATTTCACTGCATTGTATAATCAACATTGTCCGCTTCGTCGAGTTAATGATAAAACTAAGTGTGAAAAAAAGCCATTGGCTCACGAACGGTCTCAAAAATGCATGTAGGAAAAAATAAATTATACAAATAGTTTATTTCGAATAGAAGCAAAGCTACCGAATTAAGGAATAAACTAACAACCGTTATATACTAAAAGGGATTATTTTAGTAAATTATTGTCTGAGCACCGTGACAACTTGTCAGGGACATGGAAAATTTTATGTACAATCATGGGGAAATCTCGACATGAGTGCAACTATCCGGTACAATTTGATATCAGTGACAGGGCTGAAATAGCAAACACGTTTAATAAGTATTTTATAAGCATTGGACCCGAGCTAGCTAAACAAATTGAAACTCCTCCAGATGTGACCGTTCTGGATTACATGGGGAAACGTAATGAACGTTCAATATTTTTGATACCAACTTATAAGGAAGAGGTCATACGCACTGTTAATAACTGCGGTAATAAATCTTCAGCTGATTGTGATAGATTTACGATGAGTCTCGTTAAAAATGTAATTGAAAGCATTGCCGAACCGATGACACATATATGTTATGTAACCTGTCATTTAAATGTGGCGTTTTCCAACATAAGATGAAAACGGCTAAAGTAATACATGTATATAACTCGGGCGAAAAACATTTATTTACCAACTACAGGCCGATTTCACTTTTGCCACAGTTCTCCAAAATACTAGAGAAACTTTTTACTTCTCGACTTGAAGGCTTCATGAATGCTTGTACAATCCTAAACGAATGCCAATATGGGTTTAGAGAAGGCATGTCAACTTCGCATTCCTTGATTGAATTACTTGAAGATATCACAAATTCGCTTGAACACAAGAAATGTGCGCTAGGCGTATTCATAGATCTTAAGAAAGCATTTGACACTGTCGATCACCAACTGTTATGTAAAACACTTGAACTCTATGGCATTCGTGGAAACGCGTATAATTGGATTAGTAGTTATTTGCATAATTGTAGCCAATTTGTAAACATTGATGGCTACAGCTGAGACACACAAAGAATAACATGTGGAGTTCCACAAGGGTCTATACTTGGACCGAAGCTTTTCATTCTATATATCAATGACATGTGCACTGTGGTTAAACTGATAAAGTTTGTCTTATTTCCTGATGACACGAACAATTTATGTTCAGCCAATGATTCAAAACAGCTTGAAAATATTGTTTGCAGCGAGGCGGTTAAACTGCAATTGTGGTTCTCGATCAACAAGTTGTCTGGTAATATATCCAAAACCAATTACATGTTATATTCCGGTCGTGCTCAATTGTCTGATGTAAATATCAAGATACAAAATAGACAGATATTAAGAGTACGAGTTACGAAATTTCTAGGCTTGCTCATCGATGAAGCATTAAACTGGAAAGATCACATCAGACGAGTAAAGTCTAAACTATCAATTAGTGTTGATATTATGTACAGACGCAGTAAAGTAATCGACCGCCACTGTATGTACATGTTATATTCTACTCTGTGTTTGCCGTATTTATTGTATTGTGTGGAAATATTGGGAAATACATATCCACCCAACTTACATTGTATAACAATTTAAAAAAGAGGGTAATACGGAGTATGTACAATGCACAGCAATGCGATCATACAACTCCACTTTTTTACAAAGCTCGCATTTTACAATTTACTGACTTGGTACACTTTAGGATATTACTATTTATGTATAAAGCCCATAAAATGAAATACCGTCGAATATTCCGTGCTTCAACCACTAGAAGGTGTATGTCATTAATTGTATATGGATCCAAAATGTGGAATTCGTTTAATATCAATGTTATCAATATAAGTTCGTTTCACCTTTTTAAATCACACTAGAGCAAACTCAGTATATAATCTCACTTTTTTTTTCTTTTTTCTTTCAGTTTTCGTAGCAAGCACCCGAAACATTTGTAAAGATTGCCATGTTGTATATAACTAATTAATTTAACATCTTGTAAAACAAAAGCTGCTAAAAATTGTCAACAAAGGATAATATTAATTTATAAGATTTAACAAGATTTAATAAGATTGTCACCCAAAGAATTAACTCTAGATGGCAGGTGGACAAGGAAGCCTTTTGGCTTATCGAGAGTCCAACCCTTTTATCTATGTGTATCCAGCCCTTCTGAGGTATGTGTCGATTTTATTTTTAAACATATTCACGCTACTAGCAGCTACACACTCAGCAGGTAATATGTTCCATTCATTTACAGTCCTTTGTGAAAATGAGAACTTTCTTATATCTAATCTACACTGCTCCTTTGCTAAAGTAACTTCATGTCCTCTAGTCCTTCTATCTTTCTTAACTAAAAAAAATATTTCTATCAATATTTTCATAACCATTTATTATTTTAAACACTTCTATCTGATCTCCTCTCAATCTCCTGGTCTCTAGTGTTGTTAAAGCACATTCTTTTAGGCGAATTTCATAACTAAGATCCCTCAGTTTTGATATAATTTTAGTCGCTCTCCTCTGTATTCTTTCTAGCATATCTATGTCCTTCTTGCGGTATGGCCTCCACGCTTGTATACAATATTCTAAATGAGGCCTAACTATTGTTTTGTACAGCGGTATTATTAGTTCTTTTTCCTTATACGCTATATTTCGCCTAATTAATCCAAGGATTTGATTTCCCTTTAAAGTTGCAATTCCGCACTGCTCTGAAACCTTCATATCAGCACTAATGGTTAACCCTAAGTCCTTTTCTTTTACAGTAGTACTTAGTACAGTAACCCCCATTGTATATTCTACCTCTTCTTTCCCATGTCCTGTGTGGAGGCATTTACATTTCCCAAAATTGAACAGCATTTGTCACTTTTCAGATCATTTGATCAACCTGTCAAAATCATCTTGTAAATGCTGTCTATCTCCACCACTATTAATCCTTCTAAACACTTTTGTATCATCCGCAAATTTCAACACCTTGCTTGTTATTTCATCATTCAAATCGTTGATATATATTAAGAATAATATAGGTCCTAATACTGATCCCTGTGGTACCCCACTCATTACCGATTTCCAGTTTGAAGCCTCCCCATCAACTACTACACGTTGTCTTCTGTCAATCAGCCATTTTTTATCCAGTTTATTATACTATTTCCCATGCCATGGGCCTTTAGTTTAGGCAGTAATCTTTGATGTGGTACTTTGTCGAAAGCTTTTTGAAAATCTAAGTAGACCATATCTACTGGTGATCCCTCATCTACCCACTTAGTGATGTCTTCCAAAAAACATAACATATTTGTTAAGCATGATCTCGCTTTTAAAAACCCATGTTGAGATGGGTTTATCAAGTTGTGTTTAACAAGAAAATCCACCATGTGATCTTTAATTAGTCTATATAATAATTTGCAAATCACTGATGTTAAACTCACTGGGCTATAGTTCTCTGACTTGTTTCTCGAACCTTTTTTAAATAACGGTATAATGTTTGCCTCTTTCCATTCTAAAGGAACCACTCCCTCTTCTAATGACAAATAATTGAAAACTGTTGCAAGCGGTACGCTAATTTGTTCTACAATTTCCAATAGTAGTTTGGGCGGAATCCCATCCACTCCAGGTGATTTATTATCCTTCATAGCCCTTATTTTCTTAGCTACCATTTCCGGGGTTACAATTAACTGTCCTAACTAGTCTGAATCTGCCCCCTTGAACTTAGCCTCTGGTACTGGTAGTGAACTAATATCTTCTCTGGTAAACACTGAACTAAAATACTCATTCAGGTCTTCTGCCATTAAGAATCCCTCTGATATTATATTTCCAGTACTATCTTCTGGAGGACCGACCTTATCCTGAACTTTCTGTTTGCTTCGAACATACGCATAAAAACTCTTGTTGTCATGTTTTATATTACTAGCTAATTGTTGTTCATAGCTTCTCTTTGTATTTCTAATTTCAGCTGTAGCTTGTTTAAGTGCTTCTTTATAAATGTTGTAGTCTTCATCATTTCCAATTCATCTATATGACTTCCACATCATTTGTTTATACTTAATTTTTATGATGGCTTCTTTCGATAAGTGTTTCTTTTTGGACCGTTTCACTTGTTTTTGAAGGGTACAAATTTATTGACTATGCATTTAATTTCACTCTTTAATATATTCCAGCATTCTGTTGCTGTCTTAGTTTTCAGTGTGTTATTCCAGTCTATCTTTGCTAACTATTTCCTCATGTCCGTATACCTTCCTTTGTGGAAATTTCTCCTATACTGCTTTTTACTATTCCTTTCTGATTTTATTTTGATGGTAAAATGTATCTGGTTGTGATCATTACTCCCCAGTGGCTCACATATGTTAACATTATCAATTAATTCATTCTGTGAGGACAACACTATGTCTAACACATTCTCTCCCCTGGTTGGTTCTAGCACATGTTGAGAAAGGAAAGTATCTTGAACTAAAACTAAAAACTTGTGGTCCTCACTCCCCATACTCTGTAGAGATTTCCATTGTATATGCCCGTGGTTAAAATCCCCCATAATAATACAGTCCCGTTTGCTTACTTCCCTTATCGCGTTTTGTATTTTTTCAATCTCTTCTATGCTTATGTTTGTATTTCGATAAACTAGCCCAACTGTTAACGTTGAGTTTCCTGTAACTATATTACACCAAACAGCTTCTTCGCAATCTGCTTCTCTTTCTAAGTTTATTTCATAAGCCTGGATAGATTCTTTAATATATAAAATAACTCCACCCCCCTTTCTTCCTATTCTATTTTTCCTAAACATTACATATCCTGTCAGTCCCAATTCGGCATCTGATATATCGGTGGTGGTCCAGGATTCGGTTATACCTATTATGTGAAGGTCAATATCTTCTACCATAATGTTTAGTTCATTTCTTTTGTTTACTATACTCCTTGCATTTAAACAAACATATTTATATCCAGCTTCAGAAGAGTTTTTCAGACTGTTCTTTGCTGATTTATTTGTGCTGTCTTTATCTATGCCTCCAGTTTCAGGCTTCTCTGTGAGTCCCCCCTGCGAATCTAATTTAAATAAATGCAACCTGTCCCACTGTCAACAGATCGCTGCAGGTTCTCTGATTAAACTGCTGCCCCCTTTCCACTAAGATGGAGGCCATCTATCATGTACATATCTTCCCTCCCAACAAAGAATCCCCATAAATCTATGAATCCCACCCCCTCTTCTTCACACATCTGCTTAACTAATGCGATGATCGCCATCCTCGTGTTTCTACACGTTGCCCCCCTTCCTCCCATTACTGGCAAAATTCCTGAGAGAATAATCTGTTCAACTCTTGTCTTCTTTAGCTTCCTCACTAATTGTCTACATTTCTGTACTATCCCAGTTGTTCCCTCTCTGTCTGCATTATTTGTTCCTACATGTACTAGTATAGACCCTCCCTTGCCATGCCGCAACACCTTCTCTACCCTTTCAGTCACGTGTTCTATCCTAGCCCCCGGGAAACAAACAACGACATCCTTCCCCTCGCTTAGTGTCTTGTCCGTCTTTTTCATAACGGAGTCGCCCATAAACACCCTCTCTTTCCTCATTGCCCCCTCAATCACTGCCTCAGAGTAGCTCCTTCTCCGGTTTGCATCTGTCTGGTTGTTGTCTTTTCCCCCTGCCATCTTCTCTCCTGTCACATTCTCTTCCGATCCATTCTTTCCTGTCGCTTTTTATCTTGTCACCTTTCCTCCTGTCATCGTCACTTTTATCGACTTCTCTTCTATCATATTTGCTCTCACTTCCTTTCGTCCCTTTATCTTTTCTCCCATCTCATTTTCTTCTCTCCTCTCCCGTCCCATCTTCCCTCCCTCCTTCTCTACGGTCACTTTCTCCCCTGTCACCTTCACGCTTGTCATGTTTTCTGTCGTCGATTTTCCAATTTCTTCCCCTCCATTCACCTTCCCTCCTGTCAATCTCCTTTCCTCAGTCTTCTTGCCACTGCTATTCTCCTTCAGTCTTGCAGTATTCCCACCTCTCTCCCTGTCGTCTCTCTCCATTCCACCTGTCTCCTTGCTAATTCCCATCTCCATCCCCTTCACAATATCTGTCAACCTAACTATCTCCTTCTGTAGACTCCACCTTCCAACACCCCATGCACTGAAAGGTGAATCCGTCCTCCATGGTTTCTGCCCATGACTTCCCACAGCCGGACAATGCAAAATCTACCCACCTGTGCCAGTGATCGCACACCTAGTGTCGCTTTGCCTTGACTTGCCGCTTGCAAGGCGGCATATCGCTATCAGAATTTATTTAATAACTTAACTTAGTCTTTATAAAGACTGTTTCATGTGTATTACTGCATACTTTGTGTTACAGATTTTATTTACACAGCTGACTATCTATCCTATCACGAACGCTAACATTAAGTAATGCTACTTCTATGCTTCTCATTTCAAACTTGTCACCATAGGTTTTGTATGTCTAATTCACTTGTACTTGAATTGGTTGATTTGTTTGAATAAACGTTTTTGACTTTAAGCATGATTATCATTGGCTAAAATAGAACGTGCCTTCCTAAGTACCTGTTGTTTACAAAACTGAGTGATGTCTCTCTGAGTATTTTGGAGTTGACACGTACCATTTTCTGTAAACCGTTCTTGTTTTAACATTCACATTAAAATACCAGCAGCTAAACGAAAAGCAAAGAATACTCTCAATAAAATAATTGTAAACAGGTATAAAATTGTTTTAACAAGAACAAATTAGTTTAGTTTTCTAAGAAAGTGCAGGTGCTGCTCTGACATTTCTTGACGATTACTTCAGTGTTGTCATCCCATTTAAGTTTGTTATCAAACACCGTACATAAGTATTTGTACTGGGTGACAATTTTACCCTCTTGATCATGACATGTGGTTTTTTCAGGACTTTGACAGTGTTTTCTTAAATATATTACTAAATCATTGGTCTTACTTACATTAAACTTTAAATAGGAGTCATCACACTATTCAACAAATTCTCGTAGTGCCGGGCCATGACCTTGTTGGGAACCAAAGAGAAGTAAAACTAAGGCACCGTCATCAGCAGATTTCATTAAAAACGTGTCTGCGTGAGCACTTCTACAACTGTCAGTGTACAAGATGTATAGGAGGGGTGAGAGACAACAACCCTGAGGCGTTAATATTTCCCATTCACAAAAACATACTGAGGACGACACGACAAAAAATCAGCAATCCAGGCATCACGCTGGTTTCCAAGATTAAAATCAGAAATGAGTTTACAGGCTAAGATATAAGGCTGCATGAAATTAAAACCGATGAGAAATCGGTGAAGAGAATCTTGGCATGTACAGTTGGCTTTTCATGGTGAATAACTTCGCATCTTCAACACCTCTTCCAGCCCGGTACGCAAACTGGAGTGGGTCTAATTGAATCTCAGTGATGGGCAGGATCAATGACTTGACTAGCTTTTCCAGGGTTTTCATAACAAGGGATGTTAGAGCAACTGGTCTGAAGGCGTTTAACTGTCTTGGGTTGTTTGTCTTGGGAATGGGGGATGACAGTAGAAGGTTTCCAAGCAGTGGGAAAGACGCCACTAAGTTGATCTTCACAAAACTTCAGAGTTCTGCCACAGATGCCATCGGGGCCTGGGCTTTTGTTTATGTTGTTGATCCTATTAAGGCAATAAGCTACACTCTCATGATCAATGACAGCTGTTTTTTCTCTTCGGTCGTAGCCTGGAAGAAGACTATTTTCTTTATATTTAGGACGACTTTTAAATCCTTTGTGACCCAAGGTTTATTGTTGGGAAAATAACAGCGATTTGTTTGGTTGGATTCACAGAGTCAACGCAGAAGGTAAGACAAGATGAAATAACATCAACAAGTTCATTAAGACTTCCACACGTGTCGCAGAACATGTGCTACTCTGTGCAGTCAAAGCCGCCCTGTAACGCAACAATACTATCGGAAGTCCAGCTTTCCACGGTTTTCACCACCCGTTCAAGTCTATGAACGACCGGTTTGTACACGGGGGCTAGGAATACACAGCCGTGGTCAGCTGATTCAATGGGAGGTAACGCCATAGACGTGTAGGCTGCAGGCACTGAACTGTAGCAAAGATAATCTGTCTTGTTCAGACGAGTTGGACATGTGACATATTGATGAAACGTCTTCAATGTTTTGTTGAGAAGGCAGTGATTAAAGTCACCCGGCACAAATTTTGGAGCATCTAGAAAAATAGTGCCTAATTTGTTGATATGATGTGAAATGAGTTCTTGCGGCATTGGCGCGTGGGAGGATATGCATGTAAACAAGTGTGACAACTAACTGGGGGAATTCCCTTGGCAGATAGACGGGCTGAAGTGAGATGGACAGGAGCTCAATGTCAGGCGTGCAAAGTGTGTCATGAACAATGACCATTCTGCACCATATCCGATTGACATAGAAGCATACTCCCCCTCCGTGTTCTTTCCCAGTGTCACGTTTGTTTCAGTCCAATCGAATGGGCGTTCCAAACCCATCGATAAATAAACACTGTCTTGCACATGATCATCAAGCCAAGTCTCAGTAAAAGCAAGTAGACAGGCCTGTCGGGGTTCGTGCGTATTGTTCACGTTTGTTCGCAACTCGTCCATTTTTGAACGAAGTGAGCGGACGTTAGAAAGGAGTACGGTGGGGACGGGTAATTTGCAACTCTTTTTTTCAGTTTTTGTTTTATCCCTCCCTTTCTCCTCTTTTCATCTTCTTGCGCTGCTTGCTGTATGTCGTGTTTTGCTTTGTGCCTGAACGTACCAGTTCAGGAGGGAAATCAGAGTGTATCATAGTTCAAACAGCGCTGGAGCCCTGCTAGCTCAACAGCTGCTACTCACGGGTGTATTGGAGAAAATGGCCGCCATTTTGTTGTCGGTGCACCGGTCCAAGAAAGCACGAAAATTCACAGCACATGCGCATACCAACATCAATAATCTACGCATATCCATCCTGGAACACTCCAAACACTCAGGAGTCACTTTGCCAATTCAGACGAATTCTAGCGAATATGTCGCCACTCGTGTTAGTGTTACATCTGTCTTGTTAAAATCATGTCTAGAATTAACAGCTGGTTTGTTGTAGAAAATGGGCATCTAATCGAGAATCATGGTACGAAGACCACCTGACCAGAGCAATTGTATCCGTTTCTGGCCTTCCACGAAGCTCCTGATGTACTATATAGATCTATCAGTGATACGTCATCCTTCTTCTCTTCATCCAACAAACTCGTTTTCGCCAGATTTAGTCGCTGGTCTCTGTGTATGACTTACGAGAATTGAGCGAGACTTCCCAAGGCAGTTACGTCACGTGGGTCAACATATATTTTTCATTGGTTAAGCCTGCTAGCACGGTAAACGCTGTTACCAGCTAATTAATTCATGTTCTACCTGTACACCAGTGGCTACTATTGTATAACTGGTAGAAGCTGACGGCTAAGGCCAAATGGAATGGTTGCTGCAGTAAATACTGTTATGTAACTCGTGGTACTCGATAAGGAAGCATTCTCGCCATATCTGTTTTTATTACACCGTAATTAACTGTTAATACTAGTTTTGAATGATTGTGATGCAGGCGTCAGAATGGTGATACACTGTTCAATTAAATGGCTTATGCCGACGATATTATCATCTTTTCTACAAACTTTCAAAGTCTACAAAACGTAATTGATAAGTGTGTCGCATACAGCAAAATATGACTATTCAAATTTGAGGTTGAAAAATCGAAGTGCATGATTGATATTATAATATTATATATACATATTTATTGGGAAGACAACATCAAAGAGTGGACAGGACTGGAGTTCGCCGACTCCCAGAGGGCTGTGGAGAACAGGGAAACGTGGAGAGAGCTGGTTAAGAAGTCATCAGTGGTGCCCCAACGATCCTTACGGGTTATGGGAAAGTGAAGTGAAGATAACTATATAATAGTAAACTTTATTTACACACCATCAAATCCGGGACTAAAGATCCGTTCACGGGTGTTTACAAATCGGCACTCATCTCTAAGAAGCATAAAGAACGCATTTAAGACAAATAAATAATAATAATAAATAAAGTTAGGAAGCAAAATCCTAGTATATATATATATATAGATAGATAAACCTATGTATAGTAAAATTACGGGTTAATGCAATGATAAAGTAGACGATTAATTAGCAAAAGTGCGAAACAACTGAACATTCTGAATAAAAAAAGTAAAAGCCTAAATTACAGTAAATAAGTTGATTAGATACTAAAATATGATTCTGAGATAAATAAAACTAAAAATTAATTAAAACTATATGCATGAATAATACAAATGTTAAATGATGTCCGAGTATATTAGTATGAAAACAGAAATGTATTCAATAATTTTCCAAACTCAGAGGTGTCAACCTGGAACAACTCATATATGTAAGATCATGAGAAAAAATCCATAAGATCTGCAAAAAATCCTTACAAATTTTCAATGCAAACAAACATATTTATTTTCGTATATAGGGCATTATAGGCACTGCCATAACACATCCACAGACAATAATAACGAAATACAACTCGTTCTGACACAGATCAATTATTTCACACATGCTCCTTGTTGTAAGCGACGGTAGCTTGTTTCGCTTTGCACAGCATTGCTGGCGTCACTTCTAAATTGCAACAGGTTGCGTCGAAGTTCATCTTGCACTGCAAGAATGCTGTGATGGTGTCCGCGTTCAGAGATTTCCGGCATTCTGTGTGCACCTTGCGCACCGCTGCCATGACACGTCCCAAGAAGGGAAACCGAAGCACGCCCAGTGGCGTCTTCAGGGCGATCACGTCTCCCCAGACGGCGTCGAGACGGCGAGGCTGGCCATCCACCTCGAGGCTGATCATGTCATCCTCCATCAGTTGGAGGTCCTCAAATTCATCTTTCAGCGTCTCCTCGTCGACATCTGGGGCAAACTGCACAGCGAGATGAACAACTGAAAAATACAACCATTCTGTAAACTAAGGTGTCTATAAGTCTATGACTTCAACCATGTCCTTTCAACAGCAGCAGCACACCACATTGTGCATGTATTACATCGTTGTTGTTGAATAAACTTTCATTCATTCGTTCAACCATGTTACTCCGCATTAAAACGTACTTGGTGCATATGTGAGGTTTGCTCGTTTAGTGAGGTCCATCACCACCAGATCCTTCAGTACTTCACTGTCAAAGGGGAACTTCGCCACCATCTTTCCAATCACCGAAGAGTAGAAGGCTCGCACTTCTCTGAAAACAATTATTCTGGTAAAAAATGAATAACCAAGTACATGCCAGAAATCCAGCCGGACCAACATGGACAAAATCGCATGGAAAAATTGATTGGAAAGAGATTCACCTTTATCCTCACAAAAAAAATTTAGTTAGGCCTATATTGTACTAGTGGGTTATTATTTATTGGACATACCATTGTTTGGCTTTTCGAAGGAGCTTGATCAATGCAGATTTATTAATATTAGGCATGTTATCCTCAAATATTAGTGCAATTACATTCAAGCATTTTACAAACCGAAAAAACTTGGCGGTCTGTGCAGGCTCCAAGTCCTCAGTAGCTAGGAATGCTCTCGCTGGCATGCCGATGGCGATGGTGTCGTCGGAGTGCTGGTTGTCCAGCAAGGTGAACTCCATCGTCCTCAGGTCTTGCTGTCCACGGATGAAGCGCAGCGGAACAAACTTCACCATCAGCTTTCGTAGCAGGCGGTCCATCTCTGGAAGGAGCACTCCCACCTTGGTCTCATCCGCCTGCAACACAACAGAATAATACTTGCATTGTAAAACACAATAACTTTTCCCCAGAATATACCCAAAACAATGACCACAACAAGGTTTTTTTTTTCTGTGAAATAGCTTGAATGTGCTGAAATATTTGAAAATCGGTGGAAATCACTTCACTCCTTCTTTTAATCATTGCAATGACAGAAATTACATGTACCATAAATACTGTCAAATGTGTAGCTAAAACATGACATGGTAACTAAATACCTGGAACAACTTGTTGAAGTCCACGAGGACCGGCAGAATGAAGCCCAGGAAGAGTAACGTCAGCTTAGTGGTCAGGTTGGTCAGGCGATCCACCACTCTCTTCACACGGCCAGGTTTCTCACCGTCTTCGTGGTTGGCGAAGTAGGCTGCCAGTGCCGGGTACTGGCCTAGCACCCTCTCGATCACCCGCAGTAGGGAGAGCCAGCGTGTCTGGCAGTGCTTCAGTAACTCCAGCTCCTCCACGTTAGCGAACTCTTGAAATTCATGGAAGAGCTTTCGCCTCTTGGCACTGAAAATACACCCTCCATTTAACATGACATCCATTCACAAATGGCAAAGTGTTAATACCTTAGGACTGTTCTTATCACAGGATTCTCGCGGTAGCTCAATGGTTATATCTTCTTCTTCTTCAATTTCGTCTATGGGTTGACCATAATTTGTCAAGGCATTTTTTAAATGAATATATTGATCTAACTTGAATAAACCGTTTCTTGCAGTAATCTGGCTTTTGGCAATGAATCAGCTCAGCCAGGTTGGCAGTCTAAAACTAACTACAGGTTTGATTTTAAAAGAAATTTCTACAGTTGTACCAGTACTAGACGAAAGGCAGATGAGGGCTGCATTATAGTAGACGAGATGGTATACCTGCGGTCAAAGTGGAACCAGATGTCAATGATCAGGTCATCAACGGGCAGTGACAGCTGCTTCATCCCAGCCTTCACACAGAGGTCTGCCAAGTGACAGATACAGCACAGGCTGAACACACTGGGCTGAAGTTCGCGTACCCGCGACAACACCGAATTCCTGATCCCGATCATGGTGTTGCAGTTGTCGCTTGCAAAGCCCACGCAGTTTGCCCAGTCGATCTCCCGTTTCCTGCAGAGAACAGAGTTCAAATTTAATTAATGTACCCAGCTACAAAAGAATAACCTAAAACTTTATTATGCCGTTGCATAAAATGTACTGCATTAGCATGGTTTATAGATGTTCAATATTTACCACTAAATAAATTTTATAATGATGATAACAATTATGTGTAGTCATATTGTCATAATAATAATACATTTAAAATTTTTTAATTCAAATCTTTTACAGGCTAAGTATTATATTTATAATCACCTTAGGACGCCGTCCAACGCATCGAATATCTCCTGCGCTGTTCCTCCGTTGCAAACGGGCATGTCCAGCAGACGAGTGTGCGCCCTGGCAGTCTTCGCGTCGAAATACCGCACAAGAACGGCAAGGCGCTTGTCGGTGTTGCGGTCGGTGCTCTCGTCAATCATGACGGAGAACGGGCCGCTCTGGCAACGGGCGATGACTGGGCCGGTCGCCTCCACGGCCAGGCATCGCTTGACGATCATAGTCGTTTTCGTTCTCCTGCACTTGAACGTTTTCGCTATGGCGCTGTCCGGGAACATGCGAGGGACCAAACTACAGAAGTGGTCAGCGATGGCTGTCGGCAAATTGTGCTCGGCTACAAAATACGAAAACATCACCTTTGCTGTGGTCGTCGATTCCGGCGTCTCGGTTTTCGCCTTGAAAAAGGCGGTCATCGGCACGTGTTGAAGAGCCAGCTTCGCGTTCTTCTCGTGCAGCTTCGATTTCACATGCATTCGAACGTCGTACACGCCTGATGCCGACACATTCACATCGCGTGAACAAACGACGCACCAAGCATGGTGATCGCCTAACTTCGATGGTGCTATTGTTCCTTTAAAAATCCGTTTCCAGTCATCCTGGTAATGACCCGCATACTGTTTACGCTTCTTCGCGGGCGGCCCAACTATCGCATCCATCTCGTCTGAACTTCTGAATGTAAACTGGTACAGCGTGGTAGGATTCCAGTAACAAACCACACAGCGATATCGCCTCTCAAACAAAATGGAATCCTACACTCAAACCCTAAAGCCAAAGCGGAGATACTAAATCAGCAGTTTCAATCAGTCTTTACAGACGACCCATCTCCCCAAGTAACCAAACTACCCAATCCAACACTACCAGAAATGCCAGAAATAGAAATTACAGAAGCTGGTGTACTAAAACTCCTACAAAATCTTAAACCGTATAAAGCACAAGGACCAGACAACATCAACCCAAGAATTCTAAAAGAATTGGCTGTTGAAATTGCGCCATCGCTAACTTTAATCTTTCAGAAGTCATATGCTACAGGAGAAGTCCCCACAGACTGGCTAAAAGCAAATGTCTCACCTATTTTCAAGAATGGTCAAAAATGCATAGCTTCAAATTATAGGCCCATTTCCCTGACATGCATAGCATAAAAAACTAATGGAACATGTCTTGGTTAGTAGTATAATGAAACATGCACATTCACACAACATTCTTTATCATCTTCAACATGGCTTTCGCTCCCAAGTATCTTGTGAGACACAGCTTATTCTGTTCATACATGACTTAGTTACCCATATGCAGTCTGGCATGCAAACGGATGTCATAGTGATGGACTTCTCTAAAGCATTTGATAAGGTCAGCCATAAAAAACTGATTTACAAACTCCATCACTATGGCATCCAAGGCAAAACAAATTCCTGGATTCGATCATTTTTAACAGACAGAACTCAAAGAGTCATAATAGAGGGCGAGGCCTCCTCTGAGGTACCCGTAACACCAGGAGTACCACAAGGCTCTGTACTTGGCCCTTGTCTATTCCTCTTTTACATAAATGACATCCCAGACAATATTACATCTACAGTTAGACTTTTTGCTGATGACACCATAATGTATATAGCCCTTAAGCCTAAGACAAATACAGCTGTGCTCCAGGAAGATCTTCACAAACTTGGAAAATGGGCCATAACCTGGAACATGGAATTCAATCTTCAAAAATGCCATGTCATACCTGTAACAAGAAACAAAACTGTCATTAACAATCAATACATGCTTCACGGTCAAACACTAGAAACTGTTTCACAGGTAAAATATCTTGGTATAACCATAACCTCAGATCTCCGGTGGAATGCCCACATAAATAACATTTGTCTAAAAGCAAATAGATCACTAGGCTTCCTCCGCAGAAATCTCAAAGTTCCGTCAATTCAAATAAAAACTCATGCCTACTTCACCTTTGTCAGACCCATCGTGGAGAACAGCTGTACTGTCTGGGATCCATATACCCTTACACAAATAAACAAACTAGAAATTATTCAACGCCGTGCAGCCCGATATGTCTTATATCGCCACCACAATACCTCCAGTGTAACAGACATGCTCCAGACATTAGGATGG
The DNA here is from genome assembly GCA_020002185.1 of Paraescarpia echinospica. NCBI lineage: Eukaryota > Metazoa > Annelida > Polychaeta > Sabellida > Siboglinidae > Paraescarpia > Paraescarpia echinospica. The sequence continues at coordinate 75,100,452 of CM034534.1, forward strand.
AGATCCTTATCAGACAGAAGAACTGATGCAAAACTATGTATGATGTACAAGATAGCAAATGGCCTAGTGGGTATACCAGCAAACCAATACCTTATTCCTGTAAATATAGTCACTAGAAAACAACATTCCTTATCTTACCTTACCCCTCACTCCAGATGCAACTACCACTTGTATTCTTTTTTCCCCAGTACCATTCGACTTTGGAATTCCCTCCCTCAATATATTGTAAATCAAAACAGCCTGGATGCGTTTAAAAGCAACATCCAGACTTTGCAGTACCCCAAGTTTTAGACGTTAACAAGTTCTTCTGCACGTATTTATGTTTATTTACACGATAATTTGTGTTCTTATATATTGCACTCTAAAAACAAAAATTTCCTGTTCGCCTGCCATGCCACGGCACCGCCTGTATCCTCAGCATGTTGAGGCTAGGCGTGTATTGGAAGAAGAAGAAGAAGACAAGTTTGAATCCGACTGAAAGTGTTCTGCGTATGCTCAGAATGGCAGGCTGGGATAAATCTCGTGCTTCGCGCATGCTCAGGAGAGCGTTTTCTTTACGCGCAGAGCCCACTGGGATGCAGTCGGTAAATCTCAAACTCGGTAAAGACGATAAAAATCGGCGCCATTAAAAAAAAAATTGTTTGGTCAACATCATAAATATCCGTACAATTCGCAAAAATCCGTAAGGCTTACGGGTAAAACGTACAAGTTGACACCTCTGCTTGAAACTGCTTAGTGTTCTCAATCACGCATATTATAATATATATATATATCTATTATATTATATTATAATATTTAAAGTGGAAAGTCCTGCGCGCCGACTGATGCAGCATCTGTTGTCTCGTTTTATTGTCTATGGCGTAACTGTGCCTGGGACTCTGGTCGTACCCAGAGCCATTGATATATAGAGTTTGGCCATTGAGATTCCGATTTCTGATTGGTCGATGACTGTGGACGCCATTTTCGGTCCAACGCGTCCTCAGGGAGAACAGGATGCAATGCCGTGTTGTTCTGCTTGGGGATGCTCTAATCGTAGCGAAACTGGTAAACGGTTATTCGGGTTTCCTTTCGATAAAAGCAGGAGGAAGGTATGGGAAGCGAAATTGAAACGGGAAGGTTGGAGATCAAAGCCAGGTAGGCACTTCAACAAAACATTTAATATCATGCTAGAACATTGAGAATGGGCTTAAATTAAAGGTAATAGGTTAACGATCACATAACTGTTTATTTTATTAAGATACCTTTAATAGATCAAAAGATATTGCGATTTTAAGACGGAAAAACTGTGTAATTTTTGTGTATCTCTTACAATGGTAAAATGGACTAATTTTTGTGTTTTCTGTGGATAAATATTTGCTTTAAAATGTCATAACTTTTTTATTTATACAGATATTTAAATACTGTTTTCAGGGTTTTCAAACACATTGACCAGAGTAATACATTTACAATATATATTTTTTTGTAATAATTATAACCAAATTAATGCAATTGATTAGTTAATTTTAGTAATGTAGCATGCAAACTCAACAGACCGATATGTTCCAATTAAAGGCCATAATGCCTATGATTATGAAGATATCTATACATATTATACAATGTGTATAACCACATTAATGATGATAATAAATATTCATTAACAAATCAATTAATAATAATTTAATTAGTCAATATTGGGTAATTAGCACGCAATCTCGACAGACCAACACATTTCAGTAAAAGGCCATATTGTCCATGATTATGAAAATATTTGTATAATTTATGCATGCAGTAAACCACATTAATTATGGTAATAAATATATACATTAACCAGTCATTTCACATTAACAGTAACTTAATTAATAAGTTAATATTGGCTAATATTAGCACTCTAATGACTGACCGCTACATTTCGATGAAAGGCTGGAATGTCCATAATTATGAAGACAGTTATATAATGTATGCAATGTTTACAACCACATTAAACATTATAATAAATATACATTAACCAGTCATATAGCATTAACAGTAACTTTATTAATAAGTAAATATTGGCTAAATATCACACAAACTCAACATATCAATACATGACAATGAAATACAATTGTCATACTCCTAGTTCACTGTGTCTATGTGTGACTGTGTCATGACAGGTTGGATGACTGTTGCAGGCTCTGTACACACCAGTAATCAATTGTTACTGCTTCATAATGTAATGTTCTGCATTTTAACATGAACTTGATGAACTAATGTTGATAAATTGTTCACAGTATTCTGTCGCTGAATCCAAATGCGCCAAATGCAAGATTGCTTTCTGCATTACTCCCCATGGCCCATGGGAGTCAAGTCATGAAGAAATCTGCTCTGCTCATAAGTCTTTTTGTAATACTGGAAGTTGATTGTCTCATAATGTAATGCCAGTAGGCTGCAATATCTGTGCAGCAAGGTTCATATTTCAGTATCTTGTAAAATAACGTTGTGTTCTTCAACATGATGTCTATAAGTAATGTTCATGTCGTGTTGAATGGACACTGTTCAATCTAGATATCAGATATATAATCAGTCAGATTAAATGTGTACGTATGCAAGCAGGTGATGGGTGTCATATTCAGACGACTCTGTGGCTCGGTACCTTCGCAGTCAAACACAGATCAGCGCAAGATCAGTGTCACTGCATGTAATTGCGAACAATATCTGAAATAAAAAGGCAATTGTGAATCATATTATGATAACTGTTTTGATTCTGCATGCAAATCTTGTGAAATACTTTTCACATCCCTGCCTCTGTTACTCAAGAGAGCAGTGTGAAATTCTATTATAATGCATTAGGTCACACATAAATTCATAATAATTGTGATATTTGACATGTAAAACTGTGGTGTTTAATGTATTGCGTGTTGTCACACAATGAAACAAATGATGCTACAACTGATCAAGGCATTTATTGTTTGTATTACATGTTTTACAAATTTTTTTGCAGTGACTTTATCTTGAAACACTTTATAAAACAAATTAAGTCAACTATTTGACCACAAAAACAACTTTTCTAACAAACTGTTGATTTAATAGGTAAAAACAATTAATTAAAATTATGACATAATGAAATTTATATTATTTCTAAGTCTAAATAAAAGCATAACCATAAATAATGGAATAAGCAGCCATATCTACTATGCCCATCACCCCTGCCATCCCTTGTGGGCAGTGTGGCTATGCATATTGGGCCATGGGCATGACATGGGCTGGCATATACTAGACTAGTATAGGCCATATTTCTACAAACAGCAAATCTAAATCTAAGACAAAATACGCAGAATTGACAATGATATTATTTAAATATTATATAAATAGTACAGGTTTTGTACTTGTAGAGATTTCAATCCAAATAAATAGATTAAATCACCATCTGCCATCTGGCACCGCGCTGCAGTGACGCGCGCAAGACACAGAACTTCCAAATCATGACAAATGTGACGATTTTTTGAACGGCGCAAAACCATATTGCGCAACGGAGTGCAGCACCAATTTTTTCAACACAGACTAACTAAAGCTAGTAGATGAAGCTAAACACAAAATAGTTCTGGCTATCCTCGGCTATTATAAAAAATAAATGCAACTGAACACAGAGGTGATCGCAAAACAGCTGTAATATAGCTTAAATTTTGTCAATTTTCAAAATTTAAACGACGTAGTCGTAGACAAAGTTCAACCTACCTCCGACAACGACACAGCAGTGAATGACGTCAGTGTCCGGAAAAGAGCGCGAAAATGCGAGTTGAAACAAAACGATAACCGGGTGCTCGGCAAACGAGACGGCCTGCGGTGACGGCGAATCGACGCACGCGAAATGACCCAGTTTGCGGAATTCTTTGAAGTGCCTAAGCCAGGGGGCTCAAAACTGTGCGAGGTAGGTGGCGATATTCAAGGTTAATCATGCAATAGTAGTGGTTCGCAATTTTGTCGTACGCAATAGGAAAAGCTCGTTTAAAGAAAAGGCGGTGGCAAACGTTTCCATGCGATATTAATATTCTAGATATCTACCGTACATTTAATGAAATTTGTGCAGACAATTTGTACTTTTGAAACTACTTTTGAAATTGAGTGAAGTACCTACAATTTTACAACGACAAAACTGCGTTACCACGAAAACACACTAGCGCCATTGGTTGCGTTATAAATATAGTATATGATAATAATTTTGGTAGGTACGCAACGTTGTTTTTTATTTATGCCACTTATAATTACAATTTTAATGCTGCAACTTGTAGCTTGTTTAACTACCTGTCTAAAGCTAAGCATGCCAGTCATACTCATAAATAATATCACTCATGTTGTTAATGTCGGTGTTTACCAGTTCCTTTTTTAACTATTCAGCATTTATTTAAGCGTTTACTGTAATCTAGTCAGTCAATCTGTATGTATGTGTTGATAGACATGAAACAGAGAGATGGTTAAAATGCCTAAATACCCTGATCCCATAATGGTATTATTATAATTATGGCTTGAATGGGCTATGTCTATGCTTTTGCAGGTTGTGGCTATTTTTGTTAATAGTTATATAAATATGCAATTTTAGCAAAATTTAGAAGAAATTATTCCATAGGAGATACACTTGCAGATTAATTAACTATTATGTAATCGGTTGATCAATTTAAGTGATTTACTAAAAGTTGTTTTGAATGAGATATTTATGATGATTGACCACCACTGCAAGTAATTGCTATACATCATATTACATGGTTAGAAAACACCATTTTGGCAAAGTCCAAATGCAATAAATGTGTAAACATCAAAGTACTTTCCTGGCATGATTATTACAAATAATCATGTATTTAATTTCAGGCTCATTTTGAACAGGACCAATTTGAAACACATCGTGTTGATGGAAAATGCAAACTGAAGCCAAACGAAATGCCAACAATCTTCAGTCATCAACCAGCACCAAAGAGGCGCAAACTCCCCAGATATCATCCTACTGCTGCTGCTGCCACCAAATCTCCCTGTCTGTCTTCGTCAGATCATCCATATTGTGCAGGTCCTCAGACAACTCCGTCAAAGGTGGATGACAAAAGTGAAAGTAAGTGGTTGCTGAGAATACATTGTCAGTTGTGCCAATAAGTCCTGCTCATGCTTGTCACAAAAAGTGACAAAAGGGCATTGTAAAAAAATCAAATTCTCCATTATGATATGTTATGAAATCATAAGTTTAAGTAGTAATCCAATGTGTATTTTTGCACCACTAAAACGTTTGCCATTCATGTTAGACACACACAGCACACACACACACACACACACACACACACACACACACACACACACACACACACATACACAAAACCTCAATTTCTTCTGAGCTACCAAATAGTTTCCATTATTCTTAGAGATATGACCCTGAAATATAGCACAACAACAAAGACTACAGCATTGTGTTCCTACTGTGCATAGTCAAAAGCCATTTCTCAAACATTACTTGGAATACAGACTACTGATTCATGCATATGAATGGTTGTGGGATATATTAATTTGTTAACAATTCTTTGATGTGATGTAGAATCAAGTCTATTCAGATCATGTTTTAACAAGTACCTCTTTCAGAAATAATTAACAATCACTACTGGTATTGCATAACATTTTATTATATTGTAGGTGACACGAGTAGCGCTACTAGTGACAGTCCAAAACCCACTAGCAGCAAGACATGCCCTGATGACATATCGCCACCATCTGAAAGAAGCACAAAGGAAACTGCACGCCATGCAGATAAGGGTGACATTGTTGCAAAAACAAACGAAGCATGTGAAACGCGAAAAAAGGGAACTGATTAAGAATCACACAAAGTGCATGGTTTCCTTACGCAAATTATTTATTGATGACCAGCTACGTGCACTAGGTAGAAAAAGCATGCACGGTAGCAAATGGAGTGCTAATACTGTAAAGAAAGCCTTGCAGTTTCCCTTGCCGTCATTGCGCACGCTACGGAGAAAAATGCAGGGTGTTGTGTTTGAACCCGGTGTTCTAGATAAGGTGTTTAGTTTATTACAGTTGAAAGTACAACAATGGAAATCGCAAGAATGCAAGTGTTGTTTGACCTTAGATGAAATGGCAATTACCTCCAGTGTCAAATTTGACCAAAGTAGTGGTAAATTACTAGGTGACATTACCCTGCCAGGCCATACTGGCAATGCTACTCATGGTCTCGTTTTTATGCTAGGTGGTGTAACGACTCGGTGGAAACAAATTGTTGGCTATCATTATACTGGGAACTCTATCAATGGGACTGCTCTTAAAGATATGGCCATAGATATAATCAAGCATGCAGCAGCTAAAGGATTACATGTAGTTGCTGTGACTAGTGACATGGGTTCTGCAAACAGAAGCATGTGGAAGAGTGTTGGTGTTATATGCGGTAAACCTAGTCGCACTGTTAATAAGGTACAACATCCGTGTAGTCCATCCAGGGAGTTGTTCTTTATTGCTGATGTCCCGCATGTCATCAACAACTTGAAAGCAGCCTTTGTCAGTGGTCAGACTATCACTCTTCCTAACTATGTTGTTGAAAACAACAACTTGTGCAGCTCAGAGGTGAGCATTGCTCCAGTTAAGGCTTTAGCACAAAGTCAGGAAGATCAGCAGCTGAAGATTGCCCCAAAACTAACAAGTGCTGCTCTCAACCCTTCCCACTTTGATAAAATGAAAGTGTCGCACGCCCTTAATATATTTAGTAAATCAGTGTCGGCAGGAATTCATTTTCTAGTAGAATGGAACCATGCAGGTACAAAGTCAGCTGACCTTGTAACTGCCTGGTTCATCGAACTGGTCAATAAATGGTTCGACCTTATGTGCAGTCGACACCCTACTATGGCTCTAAGCAAAATTAATCCCTCGGAGCATGCCAGTGCTATATCATTTCTCAAATCTGTCATCCAATTTTTTACTGGAATACAAATTGGTAATAAGTGGAAACCTGTTCAAACAGGTGTTATTCTATCAACACAGTCTATCATAGACATTCAGAATGAGTTACTTGACAAAGGCCACAGTTATCTGTTAATAGCTAGATTTACCCAGGATTGTCTAGAAAATCTGTTCAGCTGTGTACGCCTAAAAAACCATGTTCCCTCTCCAGTCGAATTCAAATACGCATTGAAAATATTGACTGTTGCCCAGTTCCTGAAAACATCTACTACTGGAAGTTATGAGAATGAGGAAGGAGAGTTTGTGGCAGACTTTCTTGATCAGAAGCAGGTCTCACCTAAGCTAGCAGAGTCAGACTTACAGTTACAGCCAATGATCTTTTCTGAAGCGAAATCTGTGAATGAACTTGGTAGTGCAGAAGAGAACAGCTTGTACTATCTAGCTGGATACTGTGTATCAAAAATCCAGAAGCATGACAAAGTTTGTGACAATTGCATCTCAAGTGTTGTTAGTTCCAATGTTACATCTCTTGATGCTGCCAAACTAACTCAGTTTAAAGAGTATAAGGATGGCAGCCTTACCCATCCAACAAAACAAGCATTTCAGGTCTTGTTGGCATGTGAAATGGTGTTTCGTCAACAGGATGAAAAACTTCTTATGTCGCAAAGAAATGTAAAGGCATTCTTGGTGAATGTTTTTGAATTAGCAACTACGGAAGTCCAACTCCCACTTTGTCATACTATCAAACATAAGCTGATTGGGCGATATACTGTTGTTCGGCTGCATATATTTTCCAAGATGATACGACTTGCAAGGAAGAATGCAAATTCTGCGCATAGATGTAGTAGTGAACTTGGCAGTAAGAGTATGGCACTGAGGCAGATGGTGAAACATATTAAATAGAAATGTGACACGTTGCATTTATTTACACAGTAAAGTTCATTTGTAGTTGTAGTTGTTGTACTGATAGTTGTTGGCACTAAGCTAAATGTCAACATTTTACCTTGTTAAATGTGTTAACTTTGTAAGTCAGTTACATGTGAAGTTATGCAAGGTTGAATTGACTGATAGGTCACGTGTAATGCAGTCAAGTTTCTGGAACCTTCAGGGTACTCAAATACCCGTGGTACGCATTGTATTTTCCAAGACGTTATAACAAGAAAGAAAGCAAATTCACTGCATAAATCTGGTAGTGAACTTGGCAGTAAGAGTATGGCAATGGGACATATGGCGAAGCATTAAATAGAAATGTGACATGTTGCACCAGTTTGCACTGTAAGATTCATTTTGTCATTATGGCATTGTGGGCATCATACTAAATGCCAACATGTTACTTCTCAAAAGTGTTACTTTGTAAGTCAATTACATATGAAATTGTGAGTGGTTGAATTGACCGAGAGGTTTAACATTGCAATCAAGTCTGAAATATTCAGGGTACTATATTACCTGTTGTACGCATTGTATTCTCCAAGATGTTAAGAATTGCAAAAATGCCAATACACTGCATAAATCTGGTAATGAATGTGACAATAAGATTCGTGTTGACATTATGAAGTTCAGACACATTGCTAAATGCCAACAGTTCACCTTGTTAAAAGTGTTACTTTGTAAGTCAATTACATGTGAAGATGTGTATGTGCAGCTTTGAGAATAAAGGTATTCACTTTTGTCAATATGTGTTAAATATGTACATACTACAGTGCATTTTGGATATGTTGAACTTCCAGGGACCCGTGGCAATACTTCTAGTTATCAGAAACTCCACTAACCACGATCTGTTTTATGGCCTTATATGACTGGGACTGAAGAGAAAGATCGACATAAGCAAGAGTCAACTAAAATGACAGTTCAAGTTATCTGAAGCGCACTGTATATATTTAAACAGGGTCCCATAGAGACTCAGTCATGCTGAGTGCTACTACTGTATATTAATATGTTGCCTACTGGTCTGTATAATAATAACCAATACCATAACAATTTCCTAGGTTCATATTCGTTTAACAGAGGAGCAAACTTTCTCAATCTTTATGCAATGTTCACAAAGACACATCATCCCATTAACAAGCTGTAAGGCTTATACACCAACTCTCCACCCCTTCAAAGTGATGCACAAAATATCTTTTAAATATTTAAACATATTATATTGTTATATTACGAAATATCTTTACTTCTAATTTTAATGTATGACATGTAGACCCTTTTAATATGTGTATATGTATATATAATAAACACTTATTTTCATGCATTGTGCGTATACAAATTATTAATTATACTCATGACTGGGAAATTTGTACCAGGTCAAAAACTGTATCCCTGAAATCTCACCATTCCTGACCCTCTTACCTTTTTTGTGATCAGATTTATTGTTAAAACGACCTAAAATATTAGGATGCACGATTTATGCTCCCACCACACCAGTATAAATACTCATTAAACTGCTATAATAGAGAATACGTATGAAAACATTTCATAAAAGTAGCATAACTAATATTAATCAATCATCCATACATGTGTGTAGTAATAATAAGACATAACATGTGCACTGAATCACTGTTGCTGCTGCTGCGCTGCAACTGGACCGAAAATGGCGCCCATGTTTTCAATTGGCCAAACTCTATATATCAATGGCTCTGGTCGTATCCAAGGGCGAGTCACCCACTAAACGAGCTTTTAATAATCACACCAGACCTATATAACTAGTGTGCCTACCAGTGATGGTCATGTTGGTTCAATTATACACCTTTTATTTATTATATAATTTTAACAAGCCATATTCACATGACCATCTTTTATTCCATCTCTTAACTGCTGCACTCTAATTTGTGTTGTCTTTATTTTAACTGATCTACATAAGTTAATTAATTATACTGCGCTGCAGTCGTATTTCGTTCTGATGCAGTGAAAACAAAAAACGGTTTGTTTTATCGTTATTTTGTATTGATGTGTATTTTTGTAGACTGCGAAAGGTGTGTGCAATTGGAGGGCAGACAGTTTTCTGCCCCCCACCCAGTAATAGGCGGCGCGGCAGCGGCGTACAAAATAAACATTTTCAACAGAACTGTCCCGTGTTTGTTCGGATGTCATATATCATGAGTTCACAGCCGAGACTGCGGAGCTAGAAGCTGAAGTTACAGCGGCGCAGTGAAGAAAAAATTTCATCAGCACCCACTAAATACTGCGGCAGAGGACGATACCTGTCTTTCTACGACTGGTGGCGCCACACGACGAGCGAGACTGGTCGAGGCTACGTAAGCACTTGGACATGGCTCAGCCAAGCCTAACGAGTTTATTCGCCGATTTACAGCGTTTGGGACAAAATGGACACTATGATCGTGCCATAAAGGTTGTTAACAAGAGTAAGTAGCATCCAAAAGCTAAGCCGATGCGGGTGAAACCATACAAACTGACATATGTTTCGGGCATATGTCGTATTCCTAAAATAATTATATTATCGCTCGTCGAGCAACTCGTTACTCGGTCTTCTAACGGTCTTCTTATATTTCGCGCAACAACGATTTGGAATTTGGATTTTACACAGCCAGAAAGACATATCTGACGCGACATTGTTACAGCTATCAAATTGAAGTTTGACACATTTCTGACGTCTAGAATGTCATAAATAAAGTCTTGTAATAATAAAAAATCGGGTAACAACATTCAGACTCAGTTCAGTGATTCACCCATGCTAAAACTTCAATTTAATTACAATTTACACTATCGTAAAGTATGTCAAATTCACTGGGTCGTATTCAAAATTTAATAAGATTGCCACCTAGAGAATTACCGCAGTACGCATGCGTCAGGTGTCGTGCATTCTTGTTTTATTCTCCTATGTTTATTATAAAAATCACAAATTGTAAAGACTAATTATTCAAAATTTATAGACATGCAATAGTAACACTAACATCATCACAATACGTCCATATCAATACATTTGCGATCAATTAGTCCAAAGTTATAGTTCACTAAATTATATTGCCTAACAACCAACACAGTTAAAATCAAAATGGTGGATTTGTGAACAGTAAGCAGAGCATGCGAAACTAAATCGTCCCCAAAGCAACTCAAATAATTGACGCATTCTTACAAAATAAATGTACATTACCTTGGGTCATTAAATATACAGTTGTTATATTAGTCACATAAACTAGGGATTTTTAAAATAGCTCAAGATTAGTAACATCTATGTAAGGAATAATATCCCCCCTTCTAGTTCTCTGTTTTATTATATCCTGAACTTAACTAACAGGCCCTCCTTCGGGTGTACAACTGTCACCCCTGTGCTTTAAAATATCCTGAGTCGGCCCAGAACTAAAACTTACTAATATTCATATACCCTACCATCTACCTGTTTGTGATGACCAGCCCAAACCCTGCACTTGCACTGTTTTAAACAGTTTAGTTTTATTTTACTTAAATGTGACTAGCTAATCCAAAGGCATTTTATTTAGCAATCCACGCCTTGGCCTTGACATGAAGTTCACACTGCTCATAGGCCTGTGCTTTGTCGCTGCAAACATGCATAGATACCTCTACCAAAACTCCACAAGCGACGACAACCTCCCAACATTCTTAGCAATGCTGACAAGAAAGCTGCCATCCTTTCCCAAATTCACAGTTACAAAGAAAAACAAGATGATGCCAACTAAACCTCACAGTAAAAGCCAACCTGATCAACTGCAACAGTGTCAAGAGCACAGCCAAAGTATCCCAACTACAAGCAACAATACATTTGACAAACCCTGACATACTCTTTCTAGTGGAAACCAAACTTGACACTCATGGAGGGGTGTTCTAATAGCACTGAGAAGTGACATAATTGCAGACCCCCAAGATCAAAAAGAGGGAGAATCTGTTGCTGAGTGTGTAGTCACATTGAAACAGTTGAGCACAACTTGTGAGTTCAGTGAATTCTTGAACCAATATTTGCTTAATCGCCTCGTATGTGGATTGAGGGATGAAAACATTCAACGAAGGTTATTGTCAATGAAGAATGTCACATTTCTGTTAGCAACAGAAATGGCCATTGCAATGAAGCTGGCGTGTAAATCTGATATGACATTTTGCAACCCTATTACCACACAAAATACCAGTGTCCCAGTGTATAAAGTCACTTCTTTGTCACGGTATGGTGGTCGTGGGAGAAGGATCCCCAGGAAGGAACATTCAAGAAAAGTGAATGCTATCATTTCGGAAATGAACACGAGGCACACAATTGTCCCTACAAGAAGTGTGTATGCCACAATTGTCCCTACAAGAAGTGTGTATGCCACAATTGTCCCTACAAGAAGTGTGTATGCCACAATTGTCCCTACAAGAAGTGTGTATGCCACAATTGTCCCTACAAGAAGTGTGTATTGTCCCTACAAGAAGTGTGTATGCCACAATTGTCCCTACAAGAAGTGTGTATGCCACAATTGTCCCTACAAGAAGTGTGTATGCCACAATTGTCCCTACAAGAAGTGTGTATGCCACAATTGTCCCTACAAGAAGTGTGTATGCCACAATTGTCCCTACAAGAAGTGTGTATGCCACAATTGTCCCTACAAGAAGTGTGTATGCCACAATTGTCCCTACAAGAAGTGTGTATGCCACAATTGTCCCTACAAGAAGTGTGTATGCCACAATTGTCCCTACAAGAAGTGTGTATGCCACAATTGTCCCTACAAGAAGTGTGTATGCCACAATTGTCCCTACAAGAAGTGTGTATGCCACAATTGTCCCTACAAGAAGTGTGTATGCCACAATTGTCCCTACAAGAAGTGTGTATGTCACAATTGTCCCTACAAGAAGTGTGTATGCCACAATTGTCCCTACAAGAAGTGTGTATGTCACAATTGTCCCTACAAGAAGTGTGTATGTCACAATTGTCCCTACAAGAAGTGTGTATGTCACAATTGTCCCTACAAGAAGTGTGTATGTCACAATTGTCCCTACAAGAAGTGTGTATGCCACAATTGTCCCTACAAGAAGTGTGTATGCCACAATTGTCCCTACAAGAAGTGTGTATGCCACAATTGTCCCTACAAGAAGTGTGTATGCCACAATTGTCCCTACAAGAAGTGTGTATGCCACAATTGTCCCTACAAGAAGTGTGTATGCCACAATTGTCCCTACAAGAAGTGTGTATGCCACAATTGTCCCTACAAGAAGTGTGTATGCCACAATTGTCCCTACAAGAAGTGTGTATGCCACAATTGTCCCTACAAGAAGTGTGTATGCCACAATTGTCCCTACAAGAAGTGTGTATGCCACAATTGTCCCTACAAGAAGTGTGTATGCCACAATTATCCCTACAAGAAGTGTGTATGCCACTATTGTCCCTACAAGAAGTGTGTATGCCACAATTGTCCCTACAAGAAGGGTGTATGCCACAATTGTCCCTACAAGAAGTGTGTATGCCACAATTGTCCCTACAAGAAGTGTGTATGTCACAATTGTCCCTACAAGAAGTGTGTATGCCACAATTGTCCCTACAAGAAGTGTGTATGCCACAATTGTCCCTACAAGAAGTGTGTATGCCACAATTGTCCCTACAAGAAGTGTGTATGTCACAATTGTCCCTACATGAAGTGTGTATGCCACAATTGTCCCTACAAGAAGTGTGTATGCCACAATTGTCCCTACAAGAAGTGTGTATGCCACAATTGTCCCTACAAGAAGTGTGTATGCCACAATTGTCCCTACAAGAAGTGTGTATGCCACAATTGTCCCTACAAGAAGTGTGTATGCCACAATTGTCCCTACAAGAAGTGTGTATGCCACAATTGTCCCTACAAGAAGTGTGTATGCCACAATTGTCCCTACAAGAAGTGTGTATGCCACAATTGTCCCTACAAGAAGTGTGTATGCCACAATTGTCCCTACAAGAAGTGTGTATGCCACAATTGTCCCTACAAGAAGTGTGTATGCCACAATTGTCCCTACAAGAAGTGTGTATGCCACAATTGTCCCTACAAGAAGTGTGTATGCCACAATTGTCCCTACAAGAAGTGTGTATGCCACAATTGTCCCTACAAGAAGTGTGTATGCCACAATTGTCCCTACAAGAAGTGTGTATGCCACAATTGTCCCTACAAGAAGTGTGTATGCCACAATTGTCCCTACAAGAAGTGTGTATGCCACAATTGTCCCTACGAGAAGTGTGTATGCCACAATTGTCCCTACAAGAAGTTTAACTTTCTATGCAAAGAAACTCATATTTGATGATGTTTTTAATGGTGAAGAGTGACCCCGTGCCAACACGTTTATGCAAGCTAGTCTGTGATTGGCTAAACGTGGTACACCCTGTATTCACTGCGGGAATGAAGCCTTCACCTCAGGATAGAACATGGCATACCGGTATATTGGTCCATTGCTATATTGGTAGGCTTAGTGTAAAAAGTACCTTGTGCTGTCATGGCTGTACATTTTTCGCAATGTTTTTGAGTACCCCCAGTATTAATTGTTTCTTCGTCTTGGTGAAGATATAGACTGACAGGATGACAGTTGTAGTTGTCACATGATTGAGATTGACATACTACATCATGAATCGGACTACTTATTCTAAAATGTGAAGGCAAGTTTATAATTTTCCTGCTGACTGTTACATTTGTCATTAATTCTCCTACAAAACATGGAAATGATCACTATGAGCCGGGTGGGATTTCCGACTCGAAATGCCAGGAAATCGCTTTTCCGAGCATCTAGAAATCAAATTTTTTTTGGATGAGGACCCCCCAGACCTCCCCGCCCATTGGGTGCCTGTCAGTTCCATTGGGTGCCTGTCAGTAACAGAAACCCTGCATCGGATGGAAATGTCAGAACGGGCAGAGGAACAAAACACGTCCACAAACACAGCCAGTGACATTTGAGAGTCAGAGTTGGCACATTTCCGGGGAAAAACGGTTTTAGACAGGGCAGTGGGAAAATCCGGTATTTACCTGTAAATCTGGTATTTACCGGTAATATCCGCGAAGAAGTTCATAACTGAGATTACCATTGGCTAGTTCCTGTAATTAAACCTAGTCCATTTAGAAATATGATTAATATCCATCTAAAGAAAACAGGTTGACTATACTCCCTAGTTACTAGTTCAGGCATATCCTTGTATTTGTTTAAAGCATGAAGTCAACGAGATGAAAACGTTATTCATCAGTTAGTAAATAAATGTCACTCTCACTCTCACAAGGGACAGTGCCAAGTACTGCTAAAGAAGTATGGTGACTGAAGTCAGACAGCCTGACCATTCTCTCTATGAGCCCAAAATCAGCTCCAACTTAATGTTTGATTTGAACTTGACAGCCAATTGAATATATTTTAGAATGTAATGTTTGTTGTTGTTTACAGTCAAACTAGAATTATGATTGTCCAGTAATGACCAGTATTGATACTTTTACTCATACTCGTGAGAATGTACTCGTACTCAGCTTTCAGCAATGTACTCGTACTCATCCATCATCAAAGTACTCGTACTTGTACTCATGAAAATGTACTCAGCCCCAGGTCTGATATATATATATATATATATATTATATCTATCGATATTGGTCATTACTTGACATAATATATATATATTCATTCTGGTGATGGTACAGTAGTTTTTATTGCAATAGAGCTTCAAGTATAATCCTTTTAAGAGTTTCCCAGTTATCCCGGTTTTTACCACTATTTGAGGTTTTTCCCAGGACGGGTTTTTACCGGTATTTACCACCCGGTATTTACCAAGGTGGGAAAATCATGACAACCCTGGAAGAGATTGGTTAACAGTCTTGAAACTCAACTGGAACGACATCTTTGCAGTGGTCACTGGAAGTGAGGGAGATTCCATAAGGGAAGTGTTGGCAAAACACTCTGAATTATTCCAAGAAGAAAAGGGTACCATTAGAGGGTATAAGGCGCACATCTACATGAAAGATCATGCACAGCCTAGGGTCTATAAATGTCGTAATGTACTCAATATATTACAGTTGTAATGTACTCAATATATATATATATCAGGCATAGATACTGTTACCAAGGAAATGGGTGATTTAAGAGCACATTGATCCAAACTGGATCATTAAATATTTGGACCTCAAAAGTGCAATTAATTTCAGTATTTTATAACACGATTTTTCTGATGTGGAGGGATGGAATGAATGCATTGTGGAGGGATGGAATGAATGCATTGAGGTATAAGATTTCAACAACAACTTAGAACTTTATAAAAATAAAATTGAGGTGGACAGAGTTCTTTGTGAGTGCTGAAATTAAAATAAATGCATTATAATTATTTGTTTTTGACATTTTTAGATGCAACATATTTGTATTTGAACCAAAAAATATGTATTTGAGTTTTGACCCAAAGACTTGCAGATATACACAATAATTTGATGAATTGATTCATTTGTTAGATGTTATTTTGCTATCTATCTGCAGTCCTCCAAGAGGCTCCAGATGATGAGACAGCATTCAGATGCAAGATGGTCTGCTTCATCCAGCTTGGCAAGTTTGAAGAGGCTTTGACAGCTATACGGAAAAATGCCAAGCTAGCCAGGTACATCTTTACGATTCTTACAGCACATTAAATATGCAGTTTGATAACAGTTTTGATTAATTTTAGCCATTTTTGTTGAATCTTATATAGTTTTATTAGCAGATGGCAACAGATTCTCATATTACCAGGGATTGAAGCCAGCCTATACATAACAGCAGGCCCCTAGCCAGAAATAGTTTTATGCCAGTCTTGAACTAATCAAAATTGCACCTTTTAGTGCACGAACTGCATGCATGGAAGCCGTTCATGTCAATCACAGTCAATATTGCATGGAAGCCGTTCATGTCAATCACAGTCATTATTGCATGGAAGCCATTCATGTCAATCACAGTCATTATTGCATGAAAGCCGTTCATGTCAATCACAGTCATTATTGCATGGAAGGCGTTCATGTCAATCACAGTCATTATTGCATGGAAGCCGTTCATGTCAATCACAGTCATTATTGCATGGAAGCCGTTCATGTCAATCACAGTCATTATTGCATGGAAGCCGTTCATGTCAATCACAGTCATTATTGCATGGAAGGCGTTCATGTCAATCACAGTCATTATTGCATGGAAGCCGTTCATGTCAATCACAGTCATTATTGCATGGAAGCCATTCATGTCAATCACAGTCATTATTATATGGAAGCCGTTCATGTCAATCACAGTCATTATTGCATGGAAGCCGTTCATGTCAATCACAGTCATTATTGCATGGAAGCCGTTCATGTCAATCACAGTCATTATTGCATGGAAGCCGTTCATATCAATCACAGTCATTATTGCATGGAAGGCGTTCATGTCAATCACAGTCATTATTGCATGGAAGCCGTTCATGTCAATCACAGTCATTATTGCATGGAAGCCATTCATGTCAATCACAGTCATTATTATATGGAAGCCGTTCATGTCAATCACAGTCATTATTGCATGGAAGCCGTTCATGTCAATCACAGTCATTATTGCATGGAAGCCGTTCATGTCAATCACAGTCATTATTGCATGGAAGCCGTTCATGTCAATCACAGTCATTATTGCATGGAAGGCGTTCATGTCAATCACAGTCATTATTGCATGGAAGGCGTTCATGTCAATCACAGTCATTATTGCATGGAAGCCGTTCATGTCAATCACAGTCATTATTGCATGGAAGCCATTCATGTCAATCACAGTCATTATTGCATGGAAGCCGTTCATGTCAATCACAGTCATTATTGCATGGAAGCCGTTCATGTCAATCACAGTCATTATTGCATGGAAGCCGTTCGTGTCAATCACAGTCATTATTGCATGGAAGCCATTCATGTCAATCACAGTCATTATTGCATGGAAGCCGTTCGTGTCAATCACAGTCACTATTGCATGGAAGCCGTTCGTGTCAATCACAGTCATTATTGCATGGAAGCCGTTCGTGTCAATCACAGTCATTATTGCATGGAAGCCGTTCGTGTCAATCACAGTCATTATTGCATGGAAGCCGTTCGTGTCAATCACAGTCATTATTGCATGGAAGCCATTTGTGTCAATCACAGTCATTATTGCATGGAAGCCATTCGTGTCAATCACAGTCATTATTGCATGGAAGCCATTCGTGTCAATCACAGTCATTATTGCATGGAAGCCGTTCATGTCAATCACAGTCATTATTGCATGGAAGCCATTCATGTCAATCACAGTCATTATTGCATGGAAGCCGTTCGTGTCAATCACAGTCATTATTACATGGAAGCCGTTCGTGTCAATCACAGTCATTATTGCATGGAAGCCATTCGTGTCAATCACAGTCATTATTGCATGGAATCCATTCATGTCAATCACAGTCATTATTGCATGGAAGCCATTCATGTTAATGACAGTCATTATTGCATGGAAGCCGTTCGTGTCAATCACAGTCATTATTGCATGGAAGCCATTCATGTAAATCACAGTCATTATTGCATGGAAGCCATTCGTGTCAATCACAGTCATTATTGCATGGAAGCCGTTCATGTCAATCACAGTCATTATTGCATGGAAGGCGTTCATGTCAATCACAGTCATTATTGCATGGAAGGCGTTCATGTCAATCACAGTCATTATTGCATGGAAGGCGTTCATGTCAATCACAGTCATTATTGCATGGAAGCCATTCATGTCAATCACAGTCATTATTGCATGGAAGCCGTTCATGTCAATCACAGTCATTATTGCATGGAAGCCGTTCGTGTCAATCACAGTCATTATTGCATGGAAGCCGTTCGTGTCAATCACAGTCATTATTGCATGGAAGCCGTTTGTGTCAATCACAGTCATTATTGCATGGAAGCCATTCGTGTCAATCACAGTCATTATTATATGGAAGCCATTCATGTCAATCACAGTCATTATTGCATGGAAGCCGTTCATGTCAATCACAGTCATTATTGCATGGAAGCCATTCAAGTCAATCACAGTCATTATTGCATGGAAGCCGTTCATGTCAATCACAGTCATTATTGCATGGAAGCCATTCATGTCAATCACTGTCATTATTGCATGGAAGCCGTTCAAGTCAATCACAGTCATTATTGCATGGAAGCCATTCAAGTCAATCACAGCCATTGTTGGTTAGTTTAGTTTTTTTTAGTAATGTATTTTGAGCCATTTATTTAATTAATGCTGATCCCATCAATCCATTCTGTTTGTTCCACCACCATTTGTGCCAGTGATAGTCATTAATGTGGGTCCACATAGACTTGGAATGATGAGTTAATCTAGTGGCCAGCGGGTTCCTTCTAAATTCCACCAGTCTTATCAGTTGTAATTGCCAGTCTTAACCGGTCATCTCCCAGTCTTGAAGACCGGTTGATGGGTCTTTGTCTAAGCCCTTGCACAACAGTTCAACATAAATACAAGTTTATTATAAACCACTACATGGAAACCAACACACTGATACATGCAACACAGGGTCTGCGTGTTAGCATCTGAATCCTTTTCATTTGCATGGTGAAAAAGTTAGAAGAAACATATTACTTTGTATAACCTGAGAACTGGACTCCACACTGTATGAACTTACCTTTTATATCAAAGTCATTGAGGTGACAATTTTGGTTTTGGAACTAAATCAGCCATATTTGTTCCACGGCCAAACATCTTGTGCTCAAATGTGGACGGCCAGAAATCTAGATTATCTAAGTACGAATTCATTTACTGACGTGTACATTGTGTAATTTTAAACACATATCTTTTGTATATCAACCAAGCATGAATTTGTTTGCAGTGATTGTAGAATCTGGTCTGATGCATGACTGCAGAAATTTATGGTTCTTTTTCCAGGTGCGTGATTTTTGAAAAAGCGTACAGTGAATATCGACTGAATCGCACAAACGAAGCACTCAAGACTCTGGATTCATCTGACTATGACGACGACAGAATCATTGAGTTGAGAGGTCAAGTGGTGAGTAAATTTACCTTTACAGAAACTCTTCAGTTGCAGGGCAAAGTGGTGACTAAACTTACCTTTACAGAATGTCTGTGTTTTCAGCTTGATTATTTGAATGGTGAACAACACAATTATCTATCTAGCAAGAGGACACCATTCAACATTGCAGGATGTATCATGATTATGCTGAAAAAAGTTTGTGCCTAATATTTAAACTTGCCATCACCAAGATACCAGTGTGATGCCATCTTACAAATAAAAGTAGAGTGTGCGCTGTTGCGTAAAACGGACCTGTAAGGTGGCACCAATGACAGTATTATGATCTTTTTCATATTTAAAAACTAAGCGAAATGAAATTTAAATTTTCTTTGAAACTTTATATACGTAAACTTAATGCTCTTGTCAAATAATGTTCCAAATATGCAGTCTGTTCATTGCAAACTCATGTCACTAAGCCCGCTCAAACGTGGTAATTTGCATGTCACAAAGCAAGCAACCCATCAGATGTTGATGACGTCACCGAAGGAAGGGTTGCTGAGCGCGCCCTGTCCTTTAGCACGGCAGTGCAGCTGAGCGCGCCTTGTCCTTTAGCACGGTGGTGCAGCTGAGCGTGCCCTGTCCTTTAGCACGGTGGTGCAGCCTGTTGTTTCAGACAGTACATGAAATTGCAATTGCAGAATTTAATTTTTTATATCACAGGGGTAGAACTTCAGCATTTATTTTACTAGACAGCAGGACTAGTAAAGACAAAAGTTTACTAGTCCTGCAAATAAAAAACAGCACAAATTTAGGTCACAACAATTTTATTTAAAACACAAAAAACCACAGTGTCATCCAGGCCTGGCGTTAACACTGCCTGTCAGTCAGTCAGTGTCACTCAGAGTCGGAGGCACTACTGTCATCACAGTCGGTGTCACTGCTGTCAGTGTAACTACTACAGTCGGGCCTTGGCCTAAGCGGCTGAGTGTCTGGCCTCCGGGCTCCACCAGCACTCCACAGCTCGATTGCCTCCTTCGGTTCAAATGCAGCGATGTCTGGTGAACTCAGCTGAATGGTCAACAGATCAGTCAGTCGATCTGCCTTCAGGACTGACCAGATGCTGCTCTTCGTCAGCTTCAGCTGACTGAAGCCTCTCTCCGCATCAGCCGAGCTGGCTGGCAGAGTCAGAATGGCATCAACAAGCCCAAGTATGTTTCCATACTCTGCCTGGTGGGCTGCATTGACACTAGACCATGTCAGCTGTCGCACGTCTGGGGACTGTTCATACAGGATCATCTTCAGAAGTGTCCACTCCGTCTCCACACTGGCAGTATCGATGCCAGCGTCGCGAAGCACAGGGCCAAAATGGTTGTTGAGTGTGGCCACAGCGTCATTTCCATAATCACCTGCAGCTTCAGGCCACAGCTTGAAGCTAACGATTGATGATGCACGCACAACGTCCGAATTGCTGTCAACGAAGCGACCCTCCAGACAGCTGACCAGGTTGCCCAAGATCTGCAGTCGGGTCTGCTTGGCGAAGACAGCACCTGTGAGTGTCTCACCATGGAAGTCTTCCATGCGCGCCAGGGCACGCTCCTTGGCAGTTGTGGTCGTCTTGTACATCACAAGGGTGGCCACAACGGATGTCAGCGTGGCATGTACATCAGCAACTGTCGCAGTCACTGTCTGAGCCACCAGCGACAGCTTGCTCAGAACAAACAGCACATCGAGAAGGAAGTGTGCCATCTCGATGATGTCTCGTCGGTGCAGTGTCGCCAAGAAGCCAATGGCCTTTGCCTTGGCATCTCCGGAGCCCCCGGGCACTTGCATCTGCGTCAGATGCAGGACATATGCTGGATATCCCTTCACAAGGGCCTGCAGTGCCTTCAGCAGATGTGGCAACCAGCGAGTGCCACCGACACGTGGTGGAAGGGCACATGGCAGAGACAATGTGTCGAATGCTGCCTTCAAGTTGCTACGGTTCAGTGGCGAGTGATGGTAGAACAAGTAGAGGCTCAGGAGGAGACCGCTCAACTTTGTGTACATGGGCAACCGACACAATGCGTCCTTATATGCAAGTTCCAGGCGATGCGCATAGCAGTGGATTGCTTGCAGACACGGCTGCTCATTTCGGAAGAGCGTGGCGACACCGTTGGCTGATCCGGTCATAACGGTCCACGACATCGTCAATTGCCCGCTTGATTGACGGAGCATCTGCCTTGCCGACGTTCTCAATACCAGCGAAGGCAGTAGAGACAACACCATTCACTGCATACCTCACGTACACTATCTCCGCTTCCGTGATGGACGCATCTGTCGTACCGTCACTGATGAGGGCAAGAAAGTGAGCACTCTCCAGGTGCTGTGCGAGGTGAGGGCGCTCAACCTCAGCGATGGCTCGCATGAACTGCTTGCATGCCTTGTCATTCCGATAAGTGTTCCCCACATCAAGGCCCTTCTGTGCGTCCAGGGTACACTGCCACACATAATCTGTGAACGGACGCCGGTGCTTTGCTATCGCATGACAAGTCCTGAAACATCCAATGCAGGAAATATTAAATATCATAGTATTAAGTAAATACTGAGTATAGTCACAACATAACAACCTTCCTCAGCAAACAGTGAATACTAAAAACATCCTCGCTTTCAAAACAAAACTTGACGAAGATTTGAAGATGGGCAGGTTTAAATTTAAAAAAAAGCACAAAAATCACAAGACAAGCCACGTTCTCAAAACCAAAAATATGTTGCATAAAGGCGGGAAATACAACACTAAATAGTATTACTTTTGAACCCGAAGATCCAGGCAAGTTATAACACAGATCTACATCAAATGCAAATTAATAATTTCCCATGGCATTGTTTACTGCACGGCACGCTTGAAATGAGAGATAACAGAGAAATGAGGGATAATAATTTAAACCATATAGTGCTAACCCTAACAAAGTACAATCAAACACAATATTTTTTTTACATTTTATAACATTATATCACATGGGTAACATAATTACCTAAACAAATGCGTCAGACGGTCCATGGTGGCCGTGTTCAGCGCTTGGATGGCTCGGTGGGCAGGTGCAGTGCCGGGACGGGCTTCGAACGCAGTTTGCCGGAAGACAGTTCGTGTGTGCGCCTCGCTTGTACTGTGTGCGCGTAGCGAGTCTGGACGAAAGTTGTCCGTGCCAGTCAAGAACGCATTCTTGCCACGGACACTAGTTACGTTGTGTGTCCTGCACACTTTGCAAAACATCAAATCGTTGTCGTCAAGCCAAGTGTGGTCTTGTTCCCAAACCTTCAAATAGCCACGCTGTCGTTTCTGCTGGTCGTACAGCGTGTCTCGTTCTCGCTTTTCCACTTTGCGTTTAACTTCTGGTTTTGCAACCCCACTTAAATAACGATGCATCGTGCGTAAACGTAACAAAATAATTGAAGAACTGAAGATGTGAACCGTATTCGAAATCCGCGCATTTGAAAATAGATTAGAAAATAGACGCGAAAATGGACGCCAATTGCGCTCATTAGCCGGTACCCCTCTACATGATACGCTAAGCCAAACAAAACGGTCGTTTCAGATTTCTATGTCACACAACAACCAATCAAAAGTACCGTTTCACTGTCGATTCACATTAGGTGAAGATTTACTTTGTCAATTGTACGGTTGGTGGTGCCACGCAACACGCTGATTTTTACTAGACAGCCGGACTAGTTGGTAGGCCGGGTTTACTAGTCCGCCGTAATCTTTACTAGTGTACGGACTAGCGGACTAGTGGGTAGTTCTACCCCTGATATCACCGTAAAGATAACTAAAATCTTATCTACAACTTTGACTCTGGATGTACCCATGAATTGTGTTTACTTTTTTTGAGTTATTGCCGTTTGAACATCGCGAATGCTCAACCTTGCATTATATCCACTGCTGTGTATACATATCAGGATTAAGCATTCACGATGTTCAAATGGCAGTAACTCAAAAACTAAAAACGAATTATGGGTACAACCAGCAGCATATTTGTACACATGATTATTGTCATTTATATGTCTTTACTGTGATATAAAAAATATAAAATCCCATTGGAAGTTCGCTGTGTTCAAACACCAATAATAAAAGTAAACAAAATTCCTGTGTACATCCAGCGACACATTTGTAGGGAAGATTGGTATCATTACAGCAATACAAAACATTAAATTCCGCAATTGCAACTTTAGGTACGGCCTGAAACATCAACCTGCATAGATGCGAGCCATGCTAAGTCCTAGCAGTGGTACCTCAGGTGACGCCACCAATGGTCACTGGGTGTTGCAACAAACTGTGCAGAAAATGTTCACAAAAAGCAACAAAAAGGGGCATTGAGCAGGGTGACGGATAGGATTAACAAATATTTTGAATACCTGGAAACTATTTTGAGAATATAGTTAATTCAGATTTAGGAATAAAATAATTAATTTCAGATAGTCTTTAGCGTGAATAAATCTACTACTGAAAGTCTAAAATCTGTTCTTATGCATGGTGTTGCTTCTGTAAAACAGTTGTCTGTTAGGCAGTGCATGGCTGTGTGCCAGTATTGGGAAATATACAGTGTGGAGACTGAGTAAACGTTGTACATTTCTTACAGCTGTATAGACTGGAGAAGTATGATGAATGCTTTGATATCTACCGGGATCTGCTCAAGAATACAGAGGTGGGTGGGGAGAGACTCCCAGTAGTCTTATAAGTCACACCAGACAGATTAGTCCTACAAGTCACCAGACAGATAGTCCTACAAGTCACCAGAGAGACAGATAGTGTTATAAGTTACACCAGACAGTCTTGCAAGTCAGACCAGACAGACAGTCAGATAGTCAGTCTTACAAGTCACACAAGACAGACTTACAAGTCACACCAGACAGACAATCATACAAGGCACACCAGACAGACAGTCCTACAAGTCACACCAGGCAGACAGTCCAACAAGTCACACTAAACAGACAATCTTACAAGCCACACCAGACAGACAGTCTTACAGGTCACGTCAGACGGACAGTCTTACAAGCCACACCAGACAGACAATCCTAAAAGTCACACTCTTCTGATATATTTGTTGGTGTAAATTCTAAACATATTTAGCTGTTATCATTTACCCTACTTATTTCTCATGATGTTTAACTGCTGCAGCCTGAATTAGTGTTTTGCCTCCTGTTGATTACGTCAGCAATTCAGAGAACTAAGTTCTGTAGGAATTGGTGACATTTCATCAACTTGAAGAACATTTTAAATGTAAGTTTCTTATATCACAACTATTAAATATTGAAGTTAGTTTTAATTCAAAAATGGTGCTATATAAAGAATTTTTTGAGACTGACAGTTGTGGTTGTTGCCAGGATGATTGAGATAGACTGACAGTTGTGGTTGTTGGCATGGATGATTGAGATAGACTGACAGTTGTGGTTGCTGCCAGGAGGACTGAGATAGACTGACAGTTGTGGTTGTTGCCAGGAGGACTGAGATAGACTGACAGTTGTGGTTGTTGCCAGGATGATTGAGATAGACTGACAGTTGCGGTTGTTGCCAGGATGATTGAGATAGACTGACAGTTGTGGTTGTTGCCAGGATGACTGAGATAGACTGACAGTTGTGGTTGTTGCCAGGATGATTGAGATAGACTGACAGTTGTGATTGTTGCAAGGAGGACTGAGATAGACTGACAATTGTGGTTGTTGCCAGGATGACTTAGATAGACTGACAGTTGTGGTTGTTGCCAGGAGGACTGAGATAGACTGACAGTTGTGGTTGTTGCCAGGATGATTGAGATAGACTGACAGTTGTGGTTGTTGCCAGGATGATTGCGATAGACTGACAGTTGTGGTTGTTGCCAGGAGGACTGAGATAGACTGACAGTTGTGGTTGTTGCCAGGATGACTGATATAGACTGACATTTGTGGTTGTTGCCAGGATGACTGAGATAGACTGACAGTTGTGGTTGTTGCCAGGATGACTGAGATAGACTGACAGTTGTGGTTGT
The DNA here is from genome assembly GCA_020002185.1 of Paraescarpia echinospica. NCBI lineage: Eukaryota > Metazoa > Annelida > Polychaeta > Sabellida > Siboglinidae > Paraescarpia > Paraescarpia echinospica. The sequence goes on from CM034534.1 coordinate 75,126,225, forward strand.
TGCCAGGATGACTGAGATAGACTGACAGTTGTGGTTGTTGCCAGGATGACTGAGATAGACTGACAGTTGTTGTTGTCACATGATTGAGATTGACTGACAATTGGTGTTGTTGCTACCAGACTGACTGAGATAGAATGTCAGTTGTGGTTGTTGTTGAGAGGATGGCTGAGATAGACTGGCATTTGTTGTTGCCAGGATGATTGAGATAGACTGACAGTTGTTGTTGTTGCCAGGATGATTGATATAGACTGACATTTGTGGTTGTTGCCAGGATGACTGAGATAGACTGACATTTGTGGTTGTTGCCAGGATGACTGAGATAGACTGACAGTTGTGGTTGTTGCCAGGATGAGTGAGATAGACTGACAGTTGTGGTTGTTGCCAGGATGACTGAGATAGACTGACAGTTGTGGTTGTTGCCAGGATGACTGAGATAGACTGACAGTTGTTGTTGTCACATGATTGAGATTGACTGACAATTGGTGTTGTTGCTACCAGACTGACTGAGATAGACTGTCAGTTATGGTTGTTGTTGAGAGGATGGCTGAGATAGACTGGCATTTGTTGTTGCCAGAATGATTGAGATAGACTGACAGTTGTTGTTGTTGCCAGGATGATTGAGATAAACTGACTGTTGTTGTTGTTGCCAGAATGATTGAGATAGACTGACAGTTGTTGTTGTTGCCAGGATGATTGAGATAGACTGACAGTTGTTATTGTTGTTGTTGCCAGGATGATTGAGATAGACTGACAGTTGTTATTGTTGTTGTTGCCAGGATGACTGATATAGACTAACATATGTTGTTGTTGCCAGGATGACTGAGATAGACTGACAGTTGTTGTTGCCAGGATGACTGAGATAGACCGACATTTGTTGTTATTGCCAGGATGACTGATGTAGACTAACAGTTGTTGTTGTTGCCAGGGTGGCTGATATAGACTGACAGTTGTTGTTGTTGCCAGGATGACTGAGATAGACCGACAGTTGTTGTTATTGCCAGGATGACTGATGTAGACTAACAGTTGTTGTTGTTGCCAGGGTGGCTGATATAGACTGACAGTTGTTGTTGTTGCCAGGATGACTGAGATAGACCGACAGTTGTTGTTATTGCCAGGATGACTGATGTAGACTAACATTTGTTGTTGTTGCCAGGGTGGCTGATATAGACTGACAGTTGTTGTTGTTGCCAGGATGACTGAGATAGATTGACAGTTGTTGTTGTTGCCAGGATGACTGAGATAAATTGACAGTTGCTGTTGCCAGGGTGACTGAGATAGACAAACATATGTTGTTGTTGCCAGGATGACTGAGATAGGCTGACAGGTGTTGTTGGCATGATGAATGAGATTGACTTACAGTTGTTGTTGCTAGGATGACTGAGATAGATAGACAGTTGTTGTTGATGCCAGGATGACTGAGATAGACTGACATTTGTGGTTGTTGTTGTTGTTGCCAGGATGACTTTGAGGAGGAGCGAGAGACGAATCTCTCTGCCGTGATGGCCGCGATGCAGCTGTGGGGAGGCATCGATGTGGTGTGTTGTTACTACCCATATACCTTGACACCAGTCCTCAATGGCAGCCTGATTGAGAAAACAGCTAAATTATCAGATTGTTACTTGCTGAAGATGCATCTAAATATATGTAATTTAGTAATGTGGATTAAAGGACGATGAAGTTATTTTGTCTATATAAATTGTTTAAAATTGACTTTGGTGGAAGCACCATCATGGGTTGTTGTAGCATGGCAGTAGAATGCTGACAGTCAGTCAAGAAGACCAAAGTTCTAGTTCACATCTACTACCAGTTTGTAACTTGGTCAGTTTCATTTACCCTACTTAGTGTGTATCTTCTGGAAGACACTAAAAGCCTTTATCCCATCCACAAGTTCCTGGGCTGGGCTGGGGTGTAAATGATCCCACACAGGAGGTAACTGTTGTGGCTGACTAACTCAACTCCAGAGAGGAGTGTAATTGTATAAGTAATACAGCAGCTTTCCTGTGAGTCCTGTCTCCCTGTGAATCCTGCTTCCCTCTGGGTCCTGTCTCCCTGTGGGTCCTGCCTCACTGTGGATCCTGTCACCCTGTTTGTTCTGTCCCACTGTTGGTCCTGACTCCCTGTTGGTCTTGTGTCCCTTGTTGTCATGTCTACCTTTTGGTCCGGTTGGTTCTGTCCCTCTGTTGGTCCTGTCTCCCTGTTTGTCCTGTCCTACTGTTGGTCCTGACTCTATCTCCCTGTTGGTCCTGTCCTCCTGTTGGTCCTGACTCTGTCCTTGTCACAGGAGGATGCGGGCCTAAGAGAGGACACGTATGAGCTGTGCTACAACGCGGCCTGCCTCCTGCTGGGTCGAGGACTGTACGAGGAGGCAGAGAGAAAGCTGAAGAGGGCTGAAGGTGGGTGGCACTGAGGCTGGGAGGGGAGCTGTATTAGGGGACTGAAGGTGGGTGGCACTGAGGCTGGGAGGGGGCTGTGTTAGGGGACTGAAGGTGGGTGGCACTGAGGCTGGTAGGGGGCTGTGTTAGGGGACTGAAGGTGGGTGGCACTGATGCTGGGAGGGGGCTGTGTTAGGGGACTGAAGGTGGGTGGCACTGACGCTGGTAGGGGGCTGTGTTAGGGGACTGAAGGTGGGTGGCACTGAGGCTGGGAGGGGAGCTGTATTAGGGGACTGAAGGTGGGTGGCACTGAGGCTGGTAGGGGAGCTGTATTAGGGGACTGAAGATGGGTGGCACTGAGGCTGGTATGGGGCTGGGTTAGGGGACTGAAGGTGGGTGGCACTGAGGCTGGTAGGGGCTGTGTTAGGGGACTGAACGTGGTTGGCACTGAGGCTTGGAGGGGGCTGTGTTAGGGGGCTGAAGGTGGGTGGCACTGAGGCTGGGAGGGGGGGTGTTAGGGGACTGAAGGTGGGTGGCATTGAGTCTGGGAGGGGGCTGTGTTAGGGATCTGAAGGTGGGTGGCACTAAGGCTGGGAGGGGGCTGTGTTAGGGATCTGAAGGTGGGTGGCATTGAGTCTGGGAGGGGGCTGTGTTAGGGATCTGAAGGTGGGTGGCACTAAGGCTGGGAGGGGAGCTGTATTAGGGGACTGAAGGTGGGTGCACTGAGGCTGGGAGGGGGCTGTAGTAGGGGACTGAAGGTGGGTGCATTGAGGCTGGGAGGGGGCTGTATTAGGGATCTGAAGGTGGGTGGCACTTAGGCTTGGAGGGGGCTGTATTAGGGGACTGAAGGTGGGTGGCACTGAGGCTGGTAGGGGGCTGTGTTAGGGGACTGAAGGTGGGTGGCACTGAGGCTGGTAGGGGGCTGGGTTAGGGGACTGAAGGTGGGTGGCACTGAGGCTGGGAAGGGGGCTGTAGTAGGTAGCAGACAAGGGGCTGAAAGTGGATGGCATTGACCAAGTCAGATTCAGATAGTTTTTCTTTTCATTGTGTACCAAGAATTGTGTACAAGGCAGTAGTGTAACATTTTCAAACAGACATGCACCGTTGTAGTAAATAATAATAATTATATATATTTGAATATAGTTAAAAGTGTATTTCTCTGACACATTTCCAATGTAGCTGTGATGTAATGTGTTGTCTGTACTTCTGTCCTAGAGCTGTGATGTAATGTGTTGTCTGTACTTCTGTCCTAGAGCTGTGATGTGATGTGTTGTCTGTACTTCTGTCCTAGAGCTGTGATGTAATGTGTTGTCTGTGCTTCTGTCCTAGAGCTGTGATGTAATGTGTTGTCTGTACTTCTGTCCTAGAGCTGTGATGAAATTGTTGTCTGTACTTCTGTCCTAGAGCTGTGATGTGATGTGTTGTCTGTACTTCTGTCCTAGAGCTGTGATGTAATGTGTTGTCTGTACTTCTGTCCTAGAGCTGTGATGTGATGTGTTGTCTGTACTTCTGTCCTAGAGCTGTGATGTAATGTGTTGTCTGTACTTCTGTCCTAGAGCTGTGATGTAATGTGTTGTCTGTACTTCTGTCCTAGAGCTGTGATGTAATGTGTTGTCTGTACTTCTGTCCTAGAGCTGTGATGTAATGTGTTGTCTGTACTTCTGTCCTAGAGCTGTGATGTAATGTGTTGTCTGTACTTCTGTCCTAGAGCTGTGATGTGATGTGTTGTCTGTACTTCTGTCCTGTAGCTGAGATGTAACGTGTTGTGTGTACTTCTGCCCTAGAGCTGTGTAGACAGCTGTTTGATGATGACCCGGACGCAGCTGAAGACGAGGTGGATGCGGAACTGGGCATCATCAGGTGACCTTTCATCCTGTCCATTTCATATCTCATCCCAACAATGTTGTTAAATTTGGCTAACTCTTTTATTAACCCTGTGACTGGCCATGGCCGAAAGTTCCACCCAAGACCTACCGTTACAGCAACAGTTTTAGTTTCTGTGACAACTAACTAGCGAACATGTGGTATCTTTGGATATGAATAACTGACAGGTTTTTCTCTGAATAACTGAGAACTTTGTTCTCCCCACCTGTGCAACTATCATAACTACTGTGACGCGATTCCTTCTTACAACACATCACAAGACTCAGCACTTTCACAACACCTTAGAAACTGTTGTTTATTTGTATATTCTACTGTTGATGTTGTACTCTGCACAGGTAACATACACCTGTGTCCATGTTTCAGGGTACAACTTGGCTATACTCTGCAGCAGCTGGGACGGAGCGATGAAGCCCTCAAACTCTATAGCCAGGTCATCAAGACAAGGTGAGTTCTACCAAGTTGTGTGATCTCATGTAATGAAGCCCTCAAACTCTACAGCCAGGTCATCAAGACAAGGTAAGTTCTACCAAGTCATGTGATATCATGTAATGAAGCCCTCAAACTGTACAGCCAGGTCATCAAGACAAGGTAAGTTCTACCAAGTCATGTGATATCATTTAAAGAAGGCCTCAAACTGTACAGCCAGGTCATCAAGACCAGGTGAGTTCTACCAAGTCATGTGATATCATGTAATGAGGCCCTCAGACTGTACAGCCAAGTCATCAAGACAAGGTGAGTTCTACCAAGTCATGTGATATCATGTAATGAGGCCCTCAGACTGTACAGCCAGGTCATCAAGACAAGGTGAGTTCTACCAAGTCATGTGATATCATGTAATGAGGCCCTCAGACTGTACAGCCAGGTCATCAAGACAAGGTAAGTTCTACCAAGTCATGTGATATCATGTAATGAAGCCCTCAGACTGTACAGCCAAGTCATCAAGACAAGGTGAGTTCTACCAAGTCATGTGATATCATGTAATGAGGCCCTCAGACTGTACAGCCAGGTCATCAAGACAAGGTAAGTTCTACCAAGTCATGTGATATCATGTAATGAAGCCCTCAAACTGTACAGCCATGTCATCAAGACAAGGTAAGTTCTACCAAGTCATGTGATATAATTTAAAGAAGACCTCAAAATGTACAGCCAGGTCATCAAGACAAGGTGAGTTCTACCAAGTCATGTGATATCATGTAATCAGGCCCTCAAACTGTACAGCCAGGTCATCAAGACAAGGTGAGTTCTACCAAGTCATGTGATATCATGTAATGAGGCCCTCAGACTGTACAGCCAGGTCATCAAGACATGGTGAGTTCTACCAAGTCATGTGATATCATGTAATGAGGCCCTTAAACTCTACAGCCAGGTCATCAAGACAAAGGTATTTCTACCAAGTCATGTGATATCATGTAACACACCTAGCTAATTATTTTGGTGCAGTTTGCAGCATTGAAATTGATGATTTTTGTGATCTTTTTACAAACTCTTAATGTCTCCCCTAATGTGTTTACAAACTCTTAAGTTTTAATGTCATCACACATGTATTTACAACCTGTTGGTTTTAATGTCATCCCTAATGTATTTTGAAATGGACAAACTTAATAATATGGTGAAGTTTCAACTCAGTCTAGATGTTGGAAGTTTGAGAATCTGTGAGAAGAACCTGTTAAAACTAAAGGTTCCAACTTTGAAACTAATGAAGTAAGTTGTCCTTCAAGTCCACCAGGGTTCAACTTCACATTCACCTACTGATGTTGTCCTTCAAGTCCACCAGGGTTCAACTTCACATTCACCTACTGATGTTGTCCTTCAAGTCCACCAGGGTTCAACTTCACATTCACCTACTGATGTTGTCCTTCAAGTCCACCAGGGTTCAACTTCACATTCACCTACTGATGTTGTCCTTCAAGTCCACCAGGGTTCAACTTCACATTCACCTACTGTTGTTGTCCTTCAAGTCCACCAGGGTTCAACTTCACATTCACCTACTGATGTTGTCCTTCAAGTCCACCAGGGTTCAACTTCACATTCACCTACTGATGTTGTCCTTCAAGTCCACCAGGGTTCAACTTCACATTCACCTCCTGATGTTGTCCTTCAAGTCCACCAGGGTTCAACTTCACATTCACCTACTGATGTTGTTGGACATGACGTGGCAAGAGAGGGGGGAGGGGTGCTGTTAATGTTTTCACACTTAACCTATGGATGTTGTTGGACATGACATGGCAAGAGAGGGGGGGTGCTGTTAATGTTTTCACACTCAACCTTTGGATGTTGTTGGACATGAAGAGGGAGGAGGGTGCTGTTAATGTTTTCACCTCAACCTTTGGATGTTGTTGGACATGACATGAGGGGGAGGGTGCTGTTAATGTTTTCACTCAACCTTTGGATGTTGTTGGACATGTCTGTTAATGTTTTCACCTCAACCTTTGGATGTTGTTGAGAGGGAGGTGCTGTTAATGTTTTCACGGATGTTGTTGGACCATCAAGAGAGGGAGGGTGCTGTTAATGTTTTCACACTCAACCTATGGATGTTGTTGGACATGACATGGCATGCTTAATGTTTTCACACTCAACCTTGGATGTTGTTGGACATGACATGGCAAGAGAGGGGGAGGGGTGCTGTTAATGTTTTCACCTCAACCTGGATGTTGGGACATGACATGGCAGAGGGGGAGGGTGCTTAATGTTCACACTCAACCTTTGGATGTTGTTGGACATGACCTGGCAGAGAGGGGGAGGGTGCTGTTAATGTTTTCACACTCAACCTATGGATGTTGTTGGACATGATGGCAAGAGGGAGGGGTGCTGTTGTTTTCACACTCAACCTTTGGATGTTGTTGACATGACCTGGCAAGAGAGGAGGGTGCTGTTAATGTTTTCACACTCAACCTATGGATGTTGTTGGACATGACATGGCAAGAGAGGGGGGGGAGGGGTGCTGTTAATGTTTTCACACTCAACCTTTGGATGTTGTTGGACATGACATGGCAAGAGAGGGGGGGAGGGGTGCTGTTAATGTTTTCACACTCAACCTTTGGATGTTGTTGGACATGACATGGCAAGAGAGGGGGGAGGGGTGCTGTTAATGTTTTCACACTCAACCTTTGGATGTTGTTGGACATGACATCAAACTAAATTAGGGTAAATGATCGTTACAGTTTCACACAGGTTAAATGATGTATATCTGAAGAAAGCCACATGATGGCTGCTTTTGACAACTACATGATCTTGAGTCTTAATGTTCTTCGGGCCACAGATGCTTGGTAGACCCTCAGGACCACCCGGCATTAATGTCAAATCCGGGCTGCTACGACACATATGAAAACGTGTCACATGGCATGTTGATAGTGCACTGTAGCTGACAGCAGCGTCACGCGTGAGAGAGGTGCTGAGTAGGCTGTGTACGCCTGTACGGCAGTCTATGGATGGTGGTGTTATGTTCTTGTTGTTCTGTTGTTATAGACCGTCTGATGCTGGCCTCGCTGCAGTCGCATCTAACAACGTCGTCACAATCAACAAGGTAAGAACGTGTCAGTAACAACGTAATCTATACAAAATTTGTCAACTGTGGGGCTGTCTGGCCGCATCGCCTCCCAGGCAACAAGGTCCACTCACCTCTTTCTGTGTTCATCACCTCCCAGGCAATAAGGTCTACTCGCCTCTTTCTGTGTTCATCACCTTCCAGGCAACAAGGTCCACTCGCCTCTTTCTATGTTCATCACCTCCCAGGCAACAAGGTCCACTCACCTCTTTCTGTGTTGATCACCTCCCAGGCAGCAAGGTCCACTCGCCTCTTTCTATGTTGATCACCTCCCAGGCAACAAGGTCCACTCACCTCTTTCTGTGTTCATCACCTCCCAGGCAACAAGGTCCACTCACCTCTTTCTGTGTTCATCACCTCCCAGGCAACAAGGTCCACTCGCCTCTTTCTGTGTTCATCACCTTCCAGGCAACAAGGTCCACTCACCTCTTTCTGTGTTGATCACCTCCCAGGCAGCAAGGTCCACTCGCCTCTTTCTATGTTCATCACCTCCCAGGCGACAACGTCCACTCACCTCTTTCTGTGTTCATCACCTCCCAGGCAGCAAGGTCCACTCACCTCTTTCTATGTTCATCACATCCCAGGCAGCAAGGTCCACTCACCTCTTTCTATGTTCATCATCTCCCAGGCAGCAAGGTCCACTCACCTCTTTCTGTGTTCGTCACCTCCCAGGCAGCAAGGTCCACTCACCTCTTTCTATGTTCATCACCTCCCAGGCAGCAAGGTCCACTCACCTCTTTCTATGTTGATCACCTCCCAGGCAACGAGGTCCAGTCGCCTCTTTCTGTGTTCATCGCCTCCCAGGCAACAAGGTCCACTCACCTCTTTCTGTGTTCATCACCTCCCAGGCAACAAGGTCCACTCGCCTCTTTCTGTGTTCATCACCTTCCAGGCAACAAGGTCCACTCGCCTCTTTCTATGTTCATCACCTCCCAGGCAACACGGTCCACTCACCTCTTTCTGTGTTCATCACCTCCCAGGCAACAAGGTCCACTCACCTCTTTCTGTGTTCATCACCTCCCAGGCAACAAGGTCCACTCACCTCTTTCTGTGTTCATCACCTCCCAGGCAACACGGTCCACTCACCTCTTTCTGTGTTCATCACCTCCCAGGCAACAAGGTCCACTCACCTCTTTCTGTGTTCATCACCTCCCAGGCAACAAGGTCCACTCGCCTCTTTCTGTGTTCATCACCTTCCAGGCAACAAGGTCCACTCACCTCTTTCTGTGTTGATCACCTCCCAGGCAGCAAGGTCCACTCGCCTCTTTCTATGTTCATCACCTCCCAGGCAGCAAGGTCCACTCACCTCTTTCTATGTTCATCACCTCCCAGGCAGCAAGGTCCACTCACCTCTTTCTGTGTTCATCACCTCCCAGGTAGCAAGGTCCACTCACCTCTTTCTATGTTCATCACCTCCCAGGCAGCAAGGTCCACTCACCTGTTTCTATGTTCATCATCTCTCAGGCAGCAAGGTCCAATCGCCTCTTTCTATGTTCATCATCTCCCAGGCAACAAGGTCCACTCACCTCTTTATGTGTTCATCACCTCCCAGGCAGCGAGGTCCACTCACATCTTTCTGTGTTCATCAGCTCCCAGACAGCGAGGTCCACTCACCTCTTTCTGTGTTCATCACCTCCCAGGCAGCGATGTCCACTCACCTCTTTCTGTGTTCATCACCTCCCAGGCAGCGAGGTCCACTCACCTCTTTCTGTGTTCATCACCTCCCAGGCAGCGAGGTCCACTCACCTCTTTCTGTGTTCATCACCTCTCAGGCTGCGAGGTCCACTCACCACTTTCTGTGTTCATTTGCTTCCTTCAACCATTGGCCTGTAATCTTCCAATTGGTAATGTATTTAACCAAAAACAAAGGTAGTTCCTTAGAGTGATTTACTTACAAGGTAATGTGTTTGCATTTATAATTATAAGAGAAACAGTGGTGAGCCAGTAACAATGTAATAGCAGTGAATGTAATAGCAGGCAATGTAATAGCAGTCAATGTAATAGCAGGCAATGTAATAACAGGCAATGTAATAGCAGGCAATGTAATAGCAGTCAGTGTAATAGCAGTCAAGCAGTCAACGTAATAGCAGTCAATGTAATAGCAGTCAATGTAATAGCAGTCAACATTTGTACAGCAGAAAGTAGGTAAAAAAAGTTGTGTCTAGATACAATCACATTTCCCGTCAACAAGAATAGAACTTGATTGACTGTTAGTCTCGTGCCAACAGGAGCAGAACGTGTTTGACTGTTAGTCTCATGCCAATAGAACGTGTTTGACTGTTAGTCTCGTGCCAATAGAACATGTTTGACTGTGTCTTGTGCCGACAGGAGCAGAACGTGTTTGACTGTTAATCTCATGCCAATAGAACATGTTTGACTGTTAGTCTTATGCCAATAGAACATGTTTGACTGTTTGTCTCATGCCAACAGGAGCAGAACGTGTTTGACTGTTAGTCTCATGCCAATAGAACATGTTTGACTGTTTGTCTCATGCCAACAGGAGCAGAACGTGTTTGACTCAAAGAAGAAAATCAAGACAGCCACAGCAGATGGACTCCAACAGAAACTGACATCAAAACAACGTCGGTTGATAGAGATGAACCACTGCCTGCTGACAATGTACATGAACCAGGTGAGATGAACCACTTCCTGCTGACAATGTACATGAACTAGGTGAGATGTACCACTGTCTGCTGGCAATGTACATGAACCAGGTAAGATGTACCACTGTCTGCTGACAATGTACATGAACCAGGTGAGATGAACCACTGTATGCTGACAATGTTCATGAACCAGGTGAGATGAACCACTATCTGCTGACAATGTACATGAACCAGGTGAGATGTACCACTGTGTGCTGACAATGTACATGAACCAGGTGAGATGTACCACTGTCTGCTGGCAATGTACATGAACCAGGTGAGATGAACCACTGTCTGCTGACAATATACATGAATCAGGTGAGATGAACCACTGTCTGCTGACAATGTACATGAACCAGGTGAGATGTACCACTGTCTGCTGACAATGTACATGAACCAGGTGAGATGTACCACTGTCTGCTGACAATGTACATGAACCAGGTGAGATGAACCACAGTCTGCTGACAATGTACATGAACCAGGTGAGATGTACCACTGTCTGCTGGCAATGTACATGAACCAGGTGAGATGTACCACTGTCTTCTGACAATGTACATGAACCAGGTGAGATGTACCACTGTCTGCTGACAATGTACATGAAACAGGTAAGATGTAACACTGTCTGCTGACAATGTACATGAACCAGGTGAGATGTACCACTGTCTGCTGACAGTGTAAATGAGATGAACCACTGTCTGCTGTGTGTTTGTCCGTGTATAGGTTAGTCAGGGATATTTGCTGTAAGTTGTGTTGATGACACAAAACTGTTTCAAATACTGCTCAAATGATGCTGTCTGATGTGTCCCTGTTAGAGGATGGCCAGTTACACTTAACACTATATAATTATACAATAGAGCGACTATAGTTTGTGGAGAGTTCATTTGGCTGAAGTAGCCAAAGAGAGAGAGTTGTTGCGTGAAGATGACCTCTGAGTGTTTTGTTGTAGGGAGAGGAATGTCGTCGCATGGCGGGGCGAATGCGTAAGACCTACTCTGACAGTGACACCCCCACCCTCATTGAGGCTGCCCAGTACTGGCGCGAGAAACAGGTCTCCAAGGCAACGCAACTGCTCACTGTGAGTTCACACCACCCAGTTGGCTTCACTTGCTCTAGGCTAGAAAATAAACTTGTAGCTCACTTTGGATGTCCCTGTCTTTGCTCGCCCTCCATTGTCCCTTGGGGAAGACCTGAGTGCCAGACTAGGAGATCCTGCTTGGTTTTACTGCTGACAATGGCAGCCCTTCACTGTCTCACTAATGTCTTTGTATGACTGTGTTCACTTGTTGTGTCGCCTGCTTTCAGAACCAGATAAACAAGAGGGAAGGCGGTGACGTGATTACCCTAAAGTTGACCTTGGCACAACTGTATCTGGGTCAAGGTCACGTGTACCAAGCGTGTGATGTGATGCGTTCACTTGGGCCGTGCACCTACAAGCCAGGGATGGTAAAGTGATATTGTTTGTTTTATTCCAACAGATGAATTCTTATTTTGTCTAAACTCTTGAAGAAATCAACCAGATTGCTGCTGTAAGAATGGAGGCATTCAACAATGGTTAGATGGTGTTAGTATTTGCTACATCCATCGGCTCATTACATTCACATGTAAAACAACATGTTGCAAAAGTTTTATCCCAACCTAACAAAACCTCTGTTATTACAACATAATTAAATTGTGAATCGTTACAACAATTTGGTGAATAGTTTGGAAAATAATGTTGAAATGATGTCTGAATATACAGTCAAACCTGTCCATAACAGTCTAAGACAGGTTTTACTGAACTGGTCTCAAACTGCTGTAAAACTGGTGAAGTTGCTTGGAAACAAACTTTTAAGAAATTGTTTGGGGTCTAATGGGTTTCAATGGATACACGTCACTTGTAGGTGGCAGCACTGGTGATGCTATACTCAAGCGAGGAAGACACCGAGGCAGCGGAGGTGATTCTGAACGACGCGATTGAGTGGCACAGGGTGAATAAGGTGGGTGAACTTAGACACCCTCCCACACATCTCTAATCCTACCTCTGCTACAGATGATCTCAGACTCAGTTGGATATGATCCGAATGTCTTCAAGTTTCTCAAAGCCCAAGTCATCTTTTTCATCGAAACACTACATATGATAATGATTACATGACAACATTGCATTTTGTATTCATTGTAGTAATACTGTGTATATATGTAAATCTGCACATGTTGTGGCACAATTCTTTAACATTGTTGATCTTAAATAAACAATGAATCTTGTGTGTTTGTTCCAGTCAAAGGGGGTAGAGTTAGTCGCCCTCATGAGGGCAAGTGTCCGCTTTCACCTGAAGCACAACAACCCCCAGGCCGCCGCGGGGCTGCTCGAAGACCTGCGCAAGTACGTCACAGTCGATACACCGGGTTACTGGGGTGATACACCATGTTACCGGGGTGATACACTGTTTTTCTGGGGTGATACATCATGTTACTAGGGTGATACACCATGTTACTGGGGTGATACACTGTGTTACTGGGGGTGATACATCATGTTACTAGGGTGATACACCATGTTACTGGGGTGATACACCATGTTATTGGGGTGTTACACCATGTTACTTGGGTGATACACCATCTTCCTGGGTGATACTCCATGTCATTGGGGTGATACTCACTATTATTGGGGTGATTAAGAAACTACATCAGAATTGAATGGTTCAGTCTATGATAATGGTGTGTTTTGTGCACATCTTTTACTTTGGGGTGATACACCATGTTCCTGGAGTGATACACCATGTTATTGGGGTGATACATCATGTTACTAGGGTGATACAAGATGTCACTGGGGTGATACACAATGTTACCAGGGTGATACACCATATTACAGGGTGATACACCATATTACTTGGGTGATACACCATATTACAGGGTGATACACCATGTTACTGAGGTGATACTCACTATTATTGGGGTGATTAAGAAACTTCAACAGAATTGAATGGTTCAGTCTATGATAATGGTGTGTTTTGTGCACATCTTTTACTTTGCAACATTTAAACATTAATTATTAGTTGAACTTTAAGAAATGTCCCTGTAAGTGTGGCGTGTAATGTAACAAAGTAACGTTCATTATTAGTTTACCTTTAAGAAGTGTCCCTGTAAGTGTGGCGTGTAATGTAACAAAGTAACATTCATTATTAGTTTACCTTTAAGAAGTGTCCCTGTAAATGTGGCGTGTAATGTAACAAAGTAACATTCATTATTAGTTGACCTTTAAGAAGTGTCCCTAGATGTGTGGCATGTAATTTAACAAAGTAACATTTATTATTAGTTGACCTTTAAGAAGTGTCCCTGTAAGTGTGGCGTGTGGCATGTACTGTAACAAAGTAACATTTATTATTAGTTGAACTTTAAGAAGTGTCCCTGTAAGTGTGGCGTGTAGTGTAACAAAGTAACATTTATTATTAGTTGACCTTTAAGAAGTGTCCCTAGATGTGTGGCATGTAATTTAACAAAGTAACATTTATTATTAGTTGACCTTTAAGAAGTGTCCCTGTAAGTGTGGCGTGTGGCATGTACTGTAACAAAGTAACATTTATTATTAGTTGAACTTTAAGAAGTGTCCCTGTAAGTGTGGCGTGTAGTGTAACAAAGTAACATTTATTATTAGTTGACCTTTAAGAAGTGTCCCTGTAAGTGTGGCGTGTAATGTAATAAAGTAACATTTATTATTAGTTGACCTTTAAGAAGTGTCCCTAGATGTGTGGCATGTAATTTAACAAAGTAACATTTATTATTAGTTGAACTTTAAGAAGTGTCCCTGTAAGTGTGGCGTGTAGTGTAACAAAGTAAAATTTATTATTAGTTGACCTTTAAGAAGTGTCCGTGTAAGTGTGGCGTGTAATGTAATAAAGTAACATTTATTATTAGTTGACCTTTAAGAAGTGTCCCTAGAAGTGTGGCGTGTAATGTAATAAAGTAACATTTATTATTAGTTGACCTTTAAGAAGTGTCCCTAGATGTGTGGCATGTAATTTAACAAAGTAACATTTATTATTAGTTGACCTTTAAGAAGTGTCTCTGTAAGTGTGGCGTGTAATGTAACAAAGTAACATTTATTATTAGTTGACCTTTAAGAAGTGTCCCTAGATGTGTGGCATGTAATTTAACAAAGTAACATTTATTATTAGTTGACCTTTAAGAAGTGTCCCTGTAAGTGTGGCGTGTGGCATGTACTGTAACAAAGTAACATTTATTATTAGTTGAACTTTAAGAAGTGTCTCTGTAAGTGTGGCGTGTAATGTAACAAAGTAACATTTATTATTAGTTGACCTTTAAGAAGTGTCCCTGTAAGTGTGGCGTGTAATGTAACAAAGTAACATTTATTATTAGTTGACCTTTAAGAAGTGTCCCTAGATGTGGCATGTAATGTAACAAAGTAACATTTATTATTAGTTGACCTTTAAGAAGTGTCCCTAGATGTGTGGCATGTAATTTAACAAAGTAACATTTATTATTAGTTGACCTTTAAGAAGTGTCCCTGTAAGTGTGGCGTGTGGCATGTACTGTAACAAAGTAACATTTATTATTAGTTGAACTTTAAGAAGTGTCCCTGTAAGTGTGGCGTGTAATGTAACAAAGTAACATTCATTATTAGTTGACCTTTAAGAAGTGTCCCTGTAAGTGTGGCGTGTAATGTAACAAAGTAACATTCATTATTAGTTGACCTTTAAGAAGTGTCCCTGTAAGTGTGGCGTGTAATGTAACAAAGTAACATTCATTATTAGTTGACCTTTAAGAAGTGTCCCTGTAAGTGTGGCGTGTAATGTAACAAAGTAACATTCATTATTAGTTGACCTTTAAGAAGTGTCCCTGTAAGTGTGGCGTGTAATGTAACAAAGTAACATTCATTATTAGTTGACCTTTAAGAAGTGTCCCTGTAAGTGTGGCGTGTAATGTAACAAAGTAACATTCATTATTAGTTGACCTTTAAGAAGTGTCCCTGTAAGTGTGGCGTGTAATGTAACAAAGTAACATTCATTATTAGTTGACCTTTAAGAAGTGTCCCTGTAAGTGTGGCGTGTAATGTAACAAAGTAACATTACTTGTTTGTTTGTTTGTTTCAGGCAATATCCCAATGATTTGAAGATACTGGCTAAGTTGATATCAGCCTACTCCAAGTTTGACTCAAAGAAAGCTCAAACGTATCCTTTCTATTACCGCGGCATTAGTACGTATTGTAACCAGTCGAATTGTTTTATATGTAGTTTTAGCAGCTCTCTCTGGGGTGGGAGCTCTCCCTGGGGTGGGAGCTCTCTCTGGGTGGGAGCTCTCTCTGGGGTGGGAGCTCTCTCTGGGGTGGGAGCTCTCTCTGGGGTGGGAGCTCTCTCTGGGGTGGGAGCTCTCTCTGGGGTGGGAGTTCTCCCTGGTGTGACCTGAATGGTAAGGTGATCATACTTGCTCTCTCTGGGGTGACCTGAATGGTAAGGTGATCATATTTGCTCTCTCTGGGGTGACCTGAATTGTAAGGTGATCATATTTGCTCTCTCTGGGGTGACCTGAATTGTAAGGTGATCATACTTGCTCTCTCTGGGGTGACCTGAATGGTAAGGTGATCATATTTGCTCTCTCTGGGGTGACCTGAATGGTAAGGTGATCATACTTGCTCTCTCTGGGGTGACCTGAATGGTAAGGTGATCATATTTGCTCTCTCTGGGGTGACCTGAATTGTAAGGTGATCATATTTGCTCTCTCTGGGGTGACCTGAATTGTAAGGTGATCATACTTGCTCTCTCTGGGGTGACCTGAATGGTAAGGTGATCATATTTGCTCTCTCTGGGGTGACCTGAATGGTAAGGTGATCATACTTGCTCTCTCTGGGGTGACCTGAATGTAAGGTGATCATATTTGCTCTCTCTGGGGTGACCTGAATTGTAAGGTGATCATATTTGCTCTCTCTGGGGTGACCTGAATGGTAAGGTGATCGTATTAGTTCTCTCTGGGGTGACCTGAATTGTAAGGTGATCATATTTGCTCTCTCTGGGGTGACCTGAATTGTAAGGTGATCATATTTGCTCTCTCTGGGGTGACCTGAATTGTAAGGTGATCATATTTGCTCTCTCTGGGGTGACCTGAATTGTAAGGTGATCATATTTGCTCTCTCTGGGGTGACCTGAATGGTAAGGTGATCATATTTACTCTGTCTGGGGTGACCTGAATGGTAAGGTGATCGTATTAGTTCTCTCTGTGGTGACCTGAATTGTAAGGTGATCATATTTGCTCTCTCTGGGGTGACCTGAATGGTAAGGTGATCATATTTACTCTGTCTGGGGTGACCTGAATTGTAAGGTGATCGTATTAGTTCTCTCTGTGGTGACCTGAATGGTAAGGTGATCATATTTGCTCTGTCTGAGGTGACCTGAATGGTAAGGTGATCGTATTAGTTCTCTATGTGATGACCTTAATGGTAAGGTGATTGTATTAGTTCTCTCTGGGGTGACCTGAATGGTAAGGTGATCATATTAGTTCTCTCTGTGGTGACCTTAATGGTACCTACTAAATATTTATCAATAGTACTTACTATATATTTATCAATAGTACTTACTATATATTTATCAACAGTACCTACTAGATATTTATCATCAGAACCTACTAGATATTAACAGTATGTACTAGATATTTATCAACAGTACCTACTAGATATTTATCAACAGTACCTACTAGATATTTATCAACAGTACCTACTAGATATTTATTAACAGTACCTACTAGATATTTATTAACAGTAACTACTGACTATTGCCATCACTCTGTGTCCGCCGTCTGCCGTTAGCTGGTAATTTGTTACATTTTGCCTATTTTTTCAAAAACTGTTCAGCAACTTTTTTCTAATTTTGCATAGATGTATCTTAGGGTGCTGCCACTATAGACAAGAAATCTGTATGTGATTGAATCATTCTAAGGGCACCTAAGGGGCCCCCAAAGTGCAAAAGATTTACATTATCTAGTGATGTGGTTTTGAGAAGGGTCCTTGAGACCACCCCCAACAGTAGATTTTGTGTAATGTGCCAGAAACAGCCAGCAATCTCGCTCCACTCTGCAGCCTAGTGCTACTGTTCCATTGAGACCTTGACTAATCTTTAATTGGTCACAGGCAGAGCAGACACAATTGACCCCTGTTAGACTCAGTTGTCTGCAGCTTTTAAACTGTATCTTCAAAACTATTGATTTTCTATCTTTGCAAGTTGTGTTTATTTTGATGTTCATTTTATTATTATAAAATGGTGTGACTGTGGTGTCTATTGGTTAAATATGTATTGTCACGTGTAGGTGACAAACATAGACAATTAATATTCTGGACAACTATACTGTGAAATATCCTACACTTTACTGATATCATCCAAATGAATTCTACTGTTCTGTTTACACTTGCCATGCCTTGTGTAAACATGGTACAGTGTACTATGTAAATCAGTTGTATCAATATAGCCTAATAATTACAGATTCACAATATAGTTGACATCTGAAACAATCAAATGTCAACCATTAGAAGAGTTGACATAGTTCCGCTATACACAAGAAATCTGTATTTGATTGAATCATTCTAGTGTCATCAGCATATAGTAGAACGTACATTTTCAAGAAAATGTCTACATCATCATCACTAAGGTTGTTGTAAATTTCACAAGCTGCCATGTCAAGTCCTTTATAATTATGACTAACAGTGTTCAAAATCATTCAGGTAAATAGCAAATATCAAAGGAGACAATATTTTGCCTTGCAGTACCTCTACATCACATGAGAAGAAGGCTGACACTGTTTTTTTTAAGTATTCAGTTATAACATTATCAATACCACATGCCTTTTTGTTTTTGAGTTTTTTTATTTGCATTAGTACCTCATTTTGTGTGAATGGTCTGTTTATGTGTTTGTTTGACTGGGAAATCTTTCTTGGATCAAAAGGTATCTCACTAGATGCAGTTTCACTTTCAGGTTTTTCACCGAGTTTTTCAAAGTGGTTCATATATTTATCCAGTGAAATATTTCCACATTTTTCACTGCTGTTGCTTGCTTTATTAGGTATATCCCAGTATTCTGCAGGCTTGCTATGTTTTAGGTTGCACAAGTTTTCATGTAACTGTTTATGGTAGCATTTTGATATTTGTTTTATAAAGCATTTATACCCACTAGCCAATTCTCTTAACTCTGCATTAGCTTCGTCATTTTAAATTTTCTTTAGTCTACCTTTTGCTCTCAAATAATCTGTCCTCTTAGTTTTACACATAAAGACATAATCTGGCATAACTTGCTAAGTCTTTGTAGCAGCACATTTGTATTTCCAGTGTATCATTGCAACATAACATACATATTACATACTGTGTGCCACATTTGAATGTCATGCATGTAATATTTCCATGTAATCCATTTGCATATATAATACAAAACTTCAACAGCCGTTTTCTTTATTTTCACTTTTTGATCCCTACCATTTTCAATGCTCCATAACTTCGCCAATTTTTGTAGCAGTCATAATTTTTGAAACCGTGTAAAGCACCCTACCCAACCTTTACAAGAATGTAAGAAAATAATGTTACAATTTTTCCGACTTATCACTCATTTGGTCAGCCGGGGTCACATATAGACATATTAGTCCAAAGGACTTCAGGGCCTCTTGGCCCATTTTTTATAGTACATATGTTCATACTGACACCAACTAATGTTCTATGAAAAAAAAAGTAATGAAATCAACTGACACGATAACAGCCCCCTCTACCTTAACTGCCCCAGTATCAGCCGTGAGCTGCCGTCAGTGGAGGACATCGCCCTGGAGGTCGATGTGGATGCCCTTGAGTCCTCCATGACCACCCTCGCCCCCAAGTACATCAAGAAACTCACCAAGGGCGAACAGTCTCCCAAGCCACAGTCTCCCGTGGGGTACGTACTTGCAGGCACCAAGGGCAAACAGTCGCCCAAGCCACAGTCTCCCATGGGGTAAGTACGTACAGGCACCAAGGGCGAACAGTCGCCCAAGCCACAGTCTCTCATTGGGTAGGTAGTAGGTACTTATGGGCACCAAGGGCGAACAGTCCCCCAAACCACAGTCTCCCATTGGGTAGGTACTTACAGGCACCAAGGGCGAACAGTCACCCAAGCCACAGTCTCCCATGGGGTAGGTACTTACAGGCACCAAGGGCGAACAGTCACCCAAGCCACAGTCTCCCATGGGGTAGGTACGTACAGGCACCAAGGGCGAACAGTCGCCCAAGCCATAGTTTTTCTTCAGTTTGCTCTTAAAAACACTGACATTGTTGCAGCTGTGAATATCTTTGGGAAGGGAGTTCCACAGTTTCGGTGCAGCAACTTTAAAAGCACGATCTCCCAGAGTTTTCCTTTTTGTCCTTGGTACATCAAGTTTAAGATCATCCTGCGACCTTAGACCGTAATGGATGCTTCTAGGAGTCGGCATTTCCAACATATATACTTATGGGCACTAAGGGCAAACAATCTCACAAGTCACAGTCTCCCATGGGGTAGGTACTTACAGGCACCAAGGGTGAACAGTCCCCCAAGCCACAGTCTCCCATTGGGTAGGTACTTACAGGCACCAAGGGGGAACAGTCGCCCAAGCCACAGTCTCCCATGGGGTAGATACTTATGGGCACCAAGGGCAAACAGTAGCCCAAGCCACAGTCTCCCATGGGGTACACACTTATGGGCATCAAGGGCGAACAGTCACCCAAGCCTAGTCTCCCATGGGGTGGATACTTACAGGCACCAAGGGCGAGCAGTCAACCAAGCCACAGTCTCCTATGGGGTTGGTACTTGGGAGCTTTAACAAGCATATAAGATTACTATCAGTATATATTTTTAAAAAGTTTTAATTTATTAATAATAATTAATTTATGATGAGGGCTGTAATTAGCAGTATGACTGTTTTGTGATGTCTGATGCCAATTGTCTGTTTTAGTGGAGGCGACATGCTGCTGCAACAAAAAAAGAAAAAGAAACGGAAAAGTAAGTGAAATTTTACAAAAAACAACAATAACTAACATTTGATACAATACCTTATTCTATAACAAACAACTAACATTTGATACAATACCTTATTCTATAACAAACAACTAACATTTGATACAATACCTTATTCTATAACAAACAACTAACATTTGATACAATACCTTATTCTATAACAAACAACTTTTACTTCTGAAATGTAAAATTTCAAACCTAATTGAATTATAAACTACTTTTCAGCCGTTTTACCAAAATCGTACGACCCGGAAGTGACCCCTGACCCCGAGCGTTGGTTGAAGCGCCAGGAGAGATCGTACTACCGGGGGAAGAGGCGAGATAAACGGAAGGACATTGGCAAGGGAACACAGGGATCAGTCCCTACCCTGGGAGAGAAGTAAGTGTCAACATCATCTACAGATCACTGAACTCTCTCTTTTCTCTCTCTCTCTCTCTCTCTCTCTCTCTCTCTCTCTCGCTCTCGCTCTCCTTTCTCTCTCCCTATATACCTGGAGTGATTAATTGATTGATTCGTTTATTCAAACATTGACCCCCAACAGTCTAAAGGTATTAGGTTTCCAATACACGTACTTTTCCTTTTTCACAAGTATTTTTCACGAGAGTGTTTGCAAATTGACTATTTACCAAATAAAAACAGCAGGAATTTTTATTTCTCCTCACAAAAGCATGGGAGGTGGTACTTCAGAAAGATAGCGTAGCAGTTGAAGTTTCCACACAGGACATGGCACAGAATGGTAGATGTATTACCTGTGTTTGTACCTCAATAACTATGTGCGTGGAATTCTCGTATTCCAGTTCAATATATAATACATTTATTGAAAGTGTATCTTCTGTTTGTGGGAGAAAGCAACTGTTTGTTGTGTGCCTGTTGTCATCTCTGTTGCAGGGAGACTGGCAGACCCTCGTCCGCCAGTGCCAGTGAGGTGGGCTCCCCCAAGCCAGGGGCCCCCACCCCTCCCTCGGGCACCCGCTCAGCCACAGCCACCCCCACAACCCCCACCACACCCGCCGCACCCGCCGGGCCCAGGAAACAGAAGCCACAGGGTGGAAAACAGAAGAAAAAGAAGAAAGGAGGAAAGTGGTAAAACGGATGCCATTTGCCATCCGTTTATAAGAAGTGCCCGTCTGTTTGGATCTTACCATGTACAGCACACTCTCTGAGGCAGACACTGTTGTGTTTAATGAAATAATAGTTTGGATCTTACCATGTACAGCACACTGTCTGAGGCAGACACTGTCGTGTTTAATGAAATACTAGTTTGGATCTTACCATTTACAGCACACTGTCTGAGGCAGACAGTGTCGTGTTTAAAGAAATAATAAATTACAAGTTTGTTTTAATAACTCACTTCATAGAATTTGCAATAAACTGTGTTGAAAATAAACATTGTTCAAGAAAGAAAGTGTGTTTATTATTTTGTTGTTAAAATTAGCTGCCACCAAATCAGTCTGTAACAAATTTAACAGCCACTTGATCTGCAATATGTTGAACTATATATATATCCAGTAATTGTCAAAGCTAATTAATTATGATTAAAGTGTTCTTGTGAAGGGATGTTATAAATTGGGTGTTGCTGGTTTTTAAGATGATACATGAATTTTATTGAATTAATTAATTACGGCTACATGTAAGGGTAGGAATAGTAATAATGATAGTGTTATACTGATCTTTTAGAAACAGTTCTGAATTGACGTGATGTTATTTAGCAGTATTTGTTGCAGCATCTGTGCCGACTGTTGTGCTTTGTTTGTGCTGCAAGTCTTGGTAAAATAAAAAAGTTAAATCATGTAGTTACAGGGTGTTATCAGTTCTTTAAAAGGTTATGCTTTACATTTAAAATTTCTCTGCTATTTTTCTCCTCAAATTTCTCTCTGTCTGTCTCTATCTCTCATTGTGGAACGACAGACAGACATCATCAGTAAGTCAAACATGCACTTGTTTTTTGTATACAAATCCCAGAATGCATCGACCCAATCAAATGCTAAGTATATAATCCTGCTGAATACTTACAAGGTGTATAATCCTGCTGTATACGTACAAGGTATATAATCCAGCTGTATACTTACAAGGTATATAACAGCTGTATACTTACAAGGTATATAACCAGCTGTATACCTACAAGGTATATAACCAGCTGTATACCTACAAGGTATATAACCAGCTGTATACTTACAAGGTATATAACAGCTGTATACCTACAAGGTATATAACAGCTGTATACTTACAAGGTATATAACCAGCTGTATACTTACAAGGTATATAACAGCTGTATACTTACAAGGTATATAACCAACTGTATACCTACAAGGTATATAACCAGCTGTATAATTACAAGGTATATAACCAGCTGTATACTTACAAGGTATATAACAGCTGTATACTTACAAGGTATATAACCAACTGTATACCTACAAGGTATATAACCAGCTGTATAATTACAAGGTATATAACCAGCTGTATGCTTACAAGGTATATAACCAGCTGTATGCCTACAAGGTATATAACCAGCTGTATACCTACAAGGTATATAACCAGCTGTATACCTACAAGGTATATAACCAGCTGTATGCTTACAAGGTATATAACCAGCTGTATACCTACAAGGTATATAATCAGCTGTATACTTACAAGATGGTGTTTAGTTTCTTCTAACCAGTAACTTTCCTGCCGTCTGATTTGTGGGAGTTATTGAGAGTTTGAACTGTAAATGTTTACTTATCAATACTGCTGTTTAATGAAAACAAAGACTCACACACACCTAAGAGTTTACAAATTATTCATTTGCAATTATGATCAATTCTACCCCACCAGTGGTTTACTCAGATTTTGTTCTCAAAGATTTAGATTCTAGTGAAATATCATGGTTCCAGATGGTTGACAATTCTGTTATTATAACGTAAATGTAAGTTCTGACATTGCACAATATCCAGTCGTTAGGACTGCTCACATTGCTTTACAACTTACTCCCTGGCAGACATGTTCAAACGAACACCATCTGGACTTCTCTGGGAAGCATTGAGCACAGGATTCGAACCCGGGTTCTCTTGATTGAGAGTCCAATGCTCTATCCACTGTGCCACCGCACTCCAGTATGCAGTGCAGCAAGCAAATGTAGCCATTGTACAGAGACGATGCCATGGCTGAGGATGCCCAAGGAATTACATAGTTCTCTTCTGGCTCTGGTATGTGGTTATGGATATAACAGTGTCATAATATACATAAACTATTTGTCACTTAAAGTTCTACAGTCTGCTGAGAATGTTTAATTAAAAACGCTAAGAAAAGATACACAAAAATCTATAGGATACTGAAGCAACACAACCTACACGGAGCCACGGGGGCAGTGGGAAAGCTATGATTTGAAGACGTAGACTAGTCAACAAAACAGTAATTACCCGTTGATTTTAAATACCAAACATAAAAAGGAAATCTTAAGAAGAAAGTATAACAGAGCTGTTGAAACAGCTTCTTCTTGATAAGCGACGAGTGTCAAAGCTTTATCACAGCTAGAGCGCATTCATTGGTTTATTTTTATGGTGGCCTGTGTAGAAATGCCATCCCCGTCGGCATCATATTCTCACTAATGGGATGAGGATTTTGAGAGCCCTGTCAGAGGAAATTGGGTATTCATCACCAGCTTTTTGTTCCCACAACATAATCCTTATCTAAAAGTCAGCTTTCAGCGTGCTATCTTCTCGCAGGCCAAGCGACATTAACAGGCATTACATTTCATGCATTCTTCTCATATTGGTCCACACTAGAGAATCTACTAATGGACTTGTCTATGACAAGCATGTGTCGCATGATATCATCAGCAAAAAGACAGTCCAAGGGCCAGTGGTAATTTATTTGCTTGAAATGACCAGGTGTCTAGTGGGTATTCCTGAATAGCCCTGCACTTGGGCTATTCAAAACACTGTCTTAAAAACTAATTGAAATTAAATTGTAAATGTCTTTCAAACTTCGTAAACTTAATACTCTTGTCAAGTAATGAGCCAAATATGAAGTCTGTTCATTGCGAACTCATGTCACTAAGCCCGCTCAAACAATGTCATTTGCATGTCACAGCCATTCAGGTGTTGCTGACGTCACCACAGGCTGGGCCACTGAGCGCGCCCTATTCTTTAGCGCGGCGGTGCGGCCTGTTGTTTCAGACTGTATATGAAATTGCAATCGCGAAATATATATATTTTGATATCACCGTAAAGATAATATTCTTATCTACAAGTTTGTCGCTGATTGTATACAGGAATTGTGTTAACTTTCTGAGTTATTGCCATTTGAACATCGCGAATGCTTAACTTGCATTATATCCGCTGCCGCGTATGCGTATACATTGCAGGATTAAGAATTGGCGATGTTCAAACGACAATAACTCAAAAACTAAAAACAAATCCTGGGTATATCCAGCGACAAACTTGTAGATAAGATTATCATCTTTACTGTTATATCAAAAATATTAAATCCCATTGCAAGTTTGAGCATTCGCAATGTTCAAACGGCAATAACTCAAAAAGTACACACAATTTCTGATTCATCCAGCGACACATGTGTAGACAAGATTGTTATCTTAATTCTTTACGGTTATATAAAAACATTAAATTCCGCAATTGCAATTTTAAGTACGGCCTGAAACACCAACACGCATAGACGCTCGCCATGATATAACCTAGCGGTGCTACCTGCGGTAACGTCACAACGACCGCTAGGTATCTAAACAAACTGGGCCAAAAATGTACAGAAGAGCACAACCAAAAGGGGCTTTGAAAAGGATGGCGGAGAGTTAAAAAAATTAGTTGAATATTAGGACACTATTTTTAGATTATATTTAATTGAGAGTCTTAGTCTAAGCCATGCCCCACGTGTCAATGGCGTGTGCGGTTGTTTGTACTAATATGAAACACTATGGTATCCTACCGAAACTATTTAAAGGGTTATCGTGAAAAGAAGCACTGTTTTTTTAATTAACATTTTATTAAAATTTTAGTTAGATGTAGTCCAACATTCCACTTGGAACATTTTTATTGATACACCTAGACCTACCTCTGGCTCGACGCGCTGTAGACAGCGATCGGTGGGTGTGGTCGAGCCACCCCCCGGCCATCTTGTTACGATCGTGTTTACGTCGTTTGTTGACTTAATAAACAGTCTGTGTTACCTGGAGTGTTTTAGGTACTGTACTGCCAAACCTTTATTATACTAACTGGCGTGGTGGCAGCGTTTATTTCGTATGTCATGTCATCGAAAAGAGAATGTCGTTTGGGCAAGTATAATCTGCCCAATTGAGTAGTCTTGCAGTATAAATATATTCTGAATAAGTCATTGTAGGATCGCAATGGCAACCCTACAACGTGCACCGAAACAATGGTGTCTGTCAAAAACAGAGACAATAAACTCCTCCGAAAACTGGAGAAACAATTTATTGGTAGATGGCGCGACTTGAGCGAAGAAAACACGGAACTTTCCTCTACGAGGCTTCGTAAATGATGACGCGAATGTGCCAGTGTCACGAAGACGCACAGCGCAACAGAAAGTGTGACTATGCTGGAACTCATGTTGAGCCAAATAGCAGATTTCTGTCCGGTTATGTCCAGAAACAACATCGTGAAAAACTGCATATCATTTGAATGCATATGGCAAATCATCCGACTCCATGTTGGCTTCCAAGCAACGGGTGCGCACGTTCTACACTTACACATGGGCGTTCAAGCAGATGGACGCCCAGAGGAATTGTATCAGCGACGCATGGCATTCGTACCCGATAACCTACTTCGAAACAACGGTGTAACACACCACGATGAAGCCATTGTAGAAGACGAGGAACTGTCCCATACTTTGAAAAACGTTATTGTTCTTACATTGTTAAGATTAATTCACCCTGCACTGCCCAAGCTGATCAAACAAAGCTACGGAACTGGACTTATGGCACGCATCCTTGCTTCAATTAAGCCAGAGATCTCGCAAGCCCTCGGTTCCTTACTTGATGAGATTCACACCACAGAAGATGCTAAGATGGTGCGACCTGCAGCGTCATAGTTCCGTAAGCCAACGCGACCGAGCAGAACACCAAACATATTTGTACAACGAGAAAAGTCATGTCCTCTGTGCAAACAAGCAGTTCGCGCTGACGACAAGCATTTCCTCAGCGAGTGTAGATATCTACCAGAACACGATCGCTGATACATTACACAAGCTAGACAGATCGTCGGCATTCTTGATGAAGAACATGTGGATGCTATGGAAGACACATTTACTTTGCAGAGTGAACAAGTCAATCCAACTCTACCACCTACAGCTCTCAAGGTACATGTACGACAGTCACCCTACATAGACACGTTCTACCGGCACCATCCTGCTCGAATAACTATCGATAATGGTGCCTCGGGTAATACGATCCGCCTTTCCGCCATAAAAAACTCGGAGCTGAAATACACAAGAGCTCACAGTCAGCCCATCAAGCAGACGGATCGTCACCCCTTAAGGTCAGTGGTGAGACGCGACTGACGTTTGTTCGGGAGAACTAAAACTTTCTGTTTGAGGGTTTTATCGTAGAACATCTTGATGTTGACATTCTGGCTGGCACTCCTTTCATGGAGTGCAACGACGTAGCGGTGCGTTCTGCCAAACGTCATGTCATTCTATACAATGGGCCCACCTATGTGTACGTATCAACCAACCAAGCGTCAGACCGCCATACCATCCGCTGCGCACTTGTACTGCACGCACCCGCTACCTCAACAACAGTGTGGCCCGGAGAATTTCTCGAAATCGATCTCCCAAATGACATTCCCTCAGATTCGGAATACGCTCTTGAGCCTCGGGTAGATGCTCAAAACAGGCGTGTGTCATCAGTCCCACAACTGTCGCCTCCATCTACTATTATAAATGCTCAAAACAGGCGCGTGTCATCAGTCCCACAACTGTCGCCTCCACCTACTATTATAGATGCTCAAAACAGGGGCGTGTCATCAGTCCCACAACTGTCGCCTCCACCTACTATTATAGATGCTCAAAACAGGGGCGTGTCATCAGTCCCACAACTGTCGCCTCCACCTACTATTATAGATGCTCAAAACAGGCACGTGTCATCAGTCACACAACTGTCGCCTCCATCTACTATTATAGATGCTCAAAACAGGCACGTGTCATCAGTCCCACAACTGTCGCCTCCATCTACTATTATAGATGCTCAAAACAGGCACGTGTCATCAGTCCCACAACTGTCGCCTCCATCTACTATTATAGATGCTCAAAACAGGCGCGTGTCATCAGTCCCACAACTGTCGCCTCCATCTACTATTATAGATGCTCAAAACAGGCACGTGTCATCAGTCCCACAACTGTCGCCTCCATCTACTATTATAGATGCTCAAAACAGGCGCGTGTCATCAGTCCCACAACTGTCGCCTCCACCTACTATTATAGATGCTCAAAACAGGCACGTGTCATCAGTCCCACAACTGTCGCCTCCATCTACTATTATAGATGCTCAAAACAGGCACGTGTCATCAGTCCCACAATTGTCGCCTCCATCTACTATTATAGATGCTCAAAACAGGCGCGTGTCATCAGTCCCACAACTGTCGCCTCCACCTACTATTACAGATGCTCAAAACAGGTGCATGTCATCAGTCCCACAATTGTCGCCTCCACCTACTATTATAGATGCTCAAAACAGGCGCGTGTCATCAATTCCACAACTGTCGTCTCCACCTACTGTTATAGATGCTCAAAACAGGCGCGTGTCATCAATTCCACAACTGTCGTCTCCACCTATTATTATAGATGCTCAAACCAGGCGCGTGTCATCAGTCCCACAATTGTCGCCTCCATCTACTATTATAGATGCTCAAAACAGGCGCGTGTCATCAGTCCCACAATTGTCGCCTCCATCTACTATTATAGATGCTCAAAACAGGCGCGTGTCATCAGTCCCACAACTGTCGTCTCCACCTACTATTATAGATGCTCAAAACAGGCTCGTGTCATCAGTCTCACAACTGTCGCCTCCATCTACTATTATAGATGCTCAAAACAGACGCGTGTCATCAGTCCCACAATTGTCGCCTCCATCTACTATTATAGATGCTCAAAACAGGCGCGTGTCATCAGTCCCACAACTGTCGTCTCCACCTACTATTATAGATGCTCAAAACAGGTGCGTATCATCAATTCCACAACTGTCGTCTCCACCTACTATTATAGATGCTCAAAACAGGCGCGTATCATCAGTCCCACAACTGTCGCCTCCATCTACTATTATAGATGCTCAAAACAGGCGCGTGTCATCAATTCCACAACTGTCGTCTCCACCTACTATTATAGATGCTCAAAACAGGCGCGTGTCATCAGTCTCACAACTGTCGCCTCCATCTACTATTATAGATGCTCAAAACAGGCGCGTGTCATCAATTCCACAACTGTCGTCTCCACCTACTATTATAGATGCTCAAAACAGGCGCGTGTCATCAGTCTCACAACTGTCGTCTCCACCTACTATTATAGATGCTCAAAACAGGCGCGTGTCATCAGTCTCACAACTGTCGCCTCCATCTACTATTATAGATGCTCAAAACAGGCGCGTGTCATCAGTCCCACAATTGTCGCCTCCATCTACTATTATAGATACTCAAAACAGGCACGTGTCATCAGTCCCACAACTGTCGTCTCCACCTACTATTATAGATGCTCAAAACAGGCGCGTATCATCAATTCCACAACTGTCGTCTCCACCTACTATTATAGATGCTCAAAACAGGCGCGTATCATCAATTCCACAACTGTCGTCTCCACCTACTATTATAGATGCTCAAAACAGGCGCGTGTCATCAGTCCCACAACTGTCGCCTCCACCTACTATTATAGATGCTCAAAACAGGCGCTTGTCATCAATTCCACAACTGTCGTCTCCACCTACTATTATAGATGCTCAAAACAGGCGCGTATCATCAGTCCCACAACTGTCGCCTCCACCTACTATTATAGATGCTCAAAACAGGCGCGTGTCATCAATTCCACAACTGTCGTCTCCACCTACTATTATAGATGCTCAAAACAGGCGCGTGTCTTCAACCTACTATTATAGATGCTCAAAACAGGCGCGTATCATCAATTCCACAACTGTCGTCTCCACCTACTATTATAGATGCTCAAAACAGGCGCGTATCATCAGTCCCACAACTGTCGTCTCCACCTACTATTATAGATGCTCAAAACAGGCGCGTATCATCAATTCCACAACTGTCGCCTCCACCTACTATTATAGATGCTCAAAACAGGCGCGTGTCATCAATTCCACAACTGTCGTCTCCACCTACTATTATAGATGCTCAAAACAGGCGCGTGTCATCAATTCCACAACTGTCGTCTCCACCTATTATTATAGATGCTCAAAACAGGCGCGTGTCATCAGTCCCACAACTGTCGTCTCCACCTACTATTATAGATGCTCAAAACAGGCGCGTGTCATCAATTCCACAACTGTCGTCTCCACCTACTATTATAGATGCTCAAAACAGGCGCCATTGCACCAACTGACAATGACATTGTAGACAACGGTACTATCGAGAAATTTATCTACTTCACTCGACACGAAGCATTCTGAAAGCCTGCGCTTAGATCCTGATGGTATACTGTCTTTAGGCACGAGAACGTCATTCCGTGCCCTCTTAGATGACAGTGTATTTGATCGATATATCAACGGGTACAACGGTAATGCAGGCCCATTTCAAGCAAAGGTAACTATAGATCCAGTCGAACCAACCCAGCGGAAGGGCCGTGTACCACAACATACTGGTGCAATTACAGTACAGCAAAAGTACGATAAAAAAAAGATAAGGAAGATGTCGTTATCTCGGTCGAATACCTTAATCCATCCTTTGTTGTGAAGAAAGCCAGTGGAGGTTTTCGCCTTGTCACTGCCTTTGCAGATGTGGGCCGCTATAGCAAACCTTAACCATCCCTTATGCCCGATATTGATCCCACTCTACGTCGTATCGCCCAATAGAAGTATGTCGTGGCCACTGGTCTCACAAATGCTTTCTACCAAATACCGTTATCACGCGAATCGATGACGTACTGCAATGGGTATGCCAGGCTCCGAGACCGCACTAGAAGAGATTATGTGCCACATGCTAGGAGACCTACTTCCAGAGGGTGTAGTTGCGAAGATCGCAGATGATCTTTTCTTCGGAGGAGATGTCTGATGAGTTGCTACACGTGTGATCTCTGTCTGTCTGCGTCGAAGATCGTCATTTGTTCCAAGTCGACTACAATCCTCGGATGGGTTTGGAATTTGGGTACCATTCGAGCCAACCCACACCGTATCGCGACACTTGCATCGTGCAGTGCACCTACGACAGTAGTGCGATACGATCATTCATCGGTGCCTACAAAGTGATGGCTCGCGTCATTCCAAGATGTCCAAACTCTACTAGCCCCATTAGATGATCCAGTAGCCGGGCGCCAGTCACAGGATAATATTGTTTGGTCAGATGATATCCGCAAATCATTCAGCACTGTACAAGCTGTCCTCTCCACAAACCGCACAATCACGTTACCCCGACCTGATGACCAACTTTGGATTGTAGCTGGTGGTGGTGTGAGCCACCCTCTACGTAACCCGAACCAACAAGCTATTATTTGAAGGTTTCTTCAGCGCCAAGCTGCGAGAGCGTCAAGGGTCATGGCTGCACTGTGAAGTAGAAGTGTTTGCAACTGCCGTTGTAACTAAACACTTCAGCCCATACATCATACGACAGCAAGACATGCATTCTTACTGATAGCAAACCATGTGTGCAGGCGTACGAGAAACTGTGTAGAGATGAATTATCTGCTAGTCCTCGTGTTTCTACATTCCTATCGACTGACATTCGCTACCAGGCATCTGTGTGACATGTTGCCGGGTCTGCTGTACTGCCCGCAGACTTTGCTGTAGCCGCAATGCTCCAAACAGCGAGGACCCACCATGTCAAGTGTGCAGTTTTGTTAAACGCACAGAAGAATCTGTAGTTCGTCGCTCAACCACACAGAAAGCACTAACTGGTGTCGAGAAACTTCCAATCACAGGGAGTTACATGGTTGGCAATACAATCCGAATGTTCTGACTTACGCCGCGCTCACGCACAGCTGACACAAGGTACACGCCCGTCCAAGAAATTGACAAATGTCAGAGACATTTAACGATACTTGAATGCAACTACGATTGCGAAGGATCGGTTACTGGTGGTCAAAAGTAATGAGCCATTAGCACATAGTCGTGGGTGCATCGTGTGAACAAGATCGATACTTGGTTGTGTATATCGAGGTGACTGGTGCATCGTGTGAACAAGATCGATACTTGGTTGTGTCTGTCGAGGTGACTGGTGCATCGTGTGAACAAGATCGATACTTGGTTGTGTCTGTCGAGGTGACTGGTGCATCGTGTGAACAAGATCGATACTTGGTTGTGTCTGTCGAGGTGACTGGTGCATCGTGTGAACAAGATCGATACTTGGTTGTGTCTGTCGAGGTGACTGGTGCATCGTGTGAACAAGATCGATACTTGGTTGTGTCTGTCGAGGTGACTGGTGCATCGTGTGAACAAGATCGATACTTGGTTGTGTCTGTCGAGGTGACTGGTGCATCGTGTGAACAAGATCGATACTTGGTTGTGTCTGTCGAGGTGACTAGTGTAACGGGAAGCGATTTGTTGGCTGGCAGTTGCGAAGCACGTCATGTCGAGTGAAAATGTCTGAGTGTTACAAAATATCTGTCGGTGTTCAAAATGTTCCCCGATACACCAGAAACAGCCTCATGAAGACTCATCGGGTGACGAGGCAGATCCGCCGATTGAGCCATTTGATCCACCGCCACCTTGCGAAATCTCAGAACCAATTCGACGAGATGTTCCTGACCAAGTGGAATCATGTCCATGCAATGGATGACACAGGTCAATACAGACCTACACAGGACAGTCATAGGGACCAAACAAGTCAATCTAGTCTTAATGACAACCTACACGAACTAACACATCTCAGACGTTCAACCCGTCAGCGTCGTCCTCCACAGCGTTATGGCGACTGTGTAACAGACTTTTGAGTGACGTTCAGTGTGCAAAATAACCCCCAAGACTGGGGGACAGTCTACCCAATGAAAGCCTCACTACTTGGTCTATACACGTGAAAAAGATGGCGAATAACATCACCGATAACTGTCGAACTGAACATGTAAACATAGACTATTACATGCGCTGTTGTAAACAGAGACTGTTACATGCGCTGTTGTAAACAAACACTGTTACAAGCGTTGTTGTAAACAGAGACTGTTACAAGCGTTGTTGTAAACAGAGAATGTTACATACGCTGTTGTAAACAGAGACTGTTACATGCGCTGTTGTAAACAGACACTGTTACACGCGATGTTGCAAACAGAGACTGTTACAAGCGTTGTTGTAAACAAAGAATGTTACATACGCTTTTGTAAACAGAGGCTGTTACATGCGCTGTTGTAAACAGAGACTGTTACAAGCGTTGGTGTAAACCGAGACTGTTACATGCGCTGTTGTAAACCGAGACTGTTACATGCGCTGTTGTAGACAGAGACTATCAAATGCACTGTTGTAAACAGAGACTGTTACATGCGATGTTGTAAACAGAGACTGTTACACGCGCTGTTGTAAATACAGACTGTTACAAGCGTTGTTGTAAACATAGACTGTTACATGCGCTGTTGTAAACATAGACTGTTACACGCGCTGTTGTAAACAGAGACTGTCACACACGCTGTTGTAAACAAAGACCGTTACATGCGCGGTTGTAAACAGAGACTGTTACATGCGCTGATGTAGACAGAGACTGTCAAACGCATTGTTGTAAACGGAGACTGTTACACGCGCTGTTGTAAACAGAGACTGTCATATGCACTGTTGTAAACAGAGACTGTTACACGCGCTGTTGTAAACATAGACTGTTACATGCGCTATTGTAAACAGAGATTCACACGCGCTGTTATAAACAGAGACTGTTACATGCGCTGTTGTAAACAGGAACTGTTACGCGTTGTAGACAGCGACCGGTGAGTGTGGTCGAGTTCTCCCCACCATCTTGTTACAATTGTGTTTACGTCGTTTGTTGACTTTATAAACATGATGTCTTACCTGGAGTGTTTTGGGTACTGTACTGCCAAACCACTATCATACTAACTGGCGCAGCACATCTCCCGAGGTGTCGCCCTCTCTCGGATGACGGGGAAGTGCTGTTTAAGATTTGAAGCGAAAATCCGGGAGATTTGCCTGTCTTACAGGAGACCGGGAGATACCCAAAGTAAAGGTGACTTTTCTGGGAAGAATTCAGCCACTTTGTAATTAATGCGCGAAGACTATTCGTACACAAATATTCACCACTGTCTATAGCCAGGTACTCATTCATACAGCTGAGTGAACTGAATCAATGTAGAGTAAACGAACTTGCCCAAGGTTCGACACCGCCGCACAGGATTCGAA
Source organism: Paraescarpia echinospica (assembly GCA_020002185.1). Lineage (NCBI taxonomy): Eukaryota > Metazoa > Annelida > Polychaeta > Sabellida > Siboglinidae > Paraescarpia > Paraescarpia echinospica. The sequence goes on from CM034534.1 coordinate 75,160,138, forward strand.
CCCGCGTTTTCTCAGTCGAGAGTCCGAAGCTCTTACTGCTGCGCTATTGCGCTCCACACAAAATATTTCGGGAGAGTTGATAGACATAATGGCGAATGATCGCGTTATTTAGAAATATTACTCGGAATTTAATGACAACTATGAATATGTCGGTGTAGTAGAATTATTTAAGCTTTACATCATAACAACCATTGGCATAATGCCCTTCAGGTTCTTGTCAATTAATATATAGACGCAACTTCGTAAAACGATATACACTTGGAAGCGATGTTTCCATTCTTAATTATTGTATTGTTTGGCGTAGGCTACAGCCAACATTTAATTACAACTAAGGCGTATGTAAATAGCCAACGTGTCCGTAAGGGAAATGCCCATAAGCAGTGTTTGCCACTGCATAAATAGTTTTTGTTGGACACGCGACAGTCGAGGGGCGAGTTTGCGCCAATAAACTGGCAAGTGTAGTCGCAGTCAATGATTAAGCTCCGTTAAATAATATTATATCTCGATGCCATTCCAATAGTAATGCACCGTGTCTCATTCGCATTTTATGCGGTAATGTTTCTTATACTATGCTTTACTTACTTAACTATTCTACACGAGTTTCACGTCTCTATATGACATGCACAATAGCGGTTGTCCGGTTGTCCATTGGCGCGGTTCTAGCCACAAGGTAGGGCGATTCTAACCACTAAGTGGCGCGGTTCTGACTTCCGGGTCGCATTGTTGTGACGCCAGGTGGCGTTATTGTGACAACCACGAGATTGTGACCACCAGGTGGCGTAGTTGTCGCAACCGGGTGGCGTGGTTGTTACCACTAGGTGGCGTGGTTGTGACCACCATATATCGACACACGGAACGCCACTTTTCGGACGTCTTCATGAGATCGCCCCTCGTCGGCCCGCTCCGGTGGCTGCTGGACCACACGGGTCACTTACTCTGGGCGATGTCGTCCCGACGAGACGGTGGCAACATCACTGGAAAGGTGGAGTCGGTTTCACATATCTAGCGTGGTCACTTCAGTTGTGTTTCGAGCGACGTCGCCGTGACGTGTCATGTATGCACTGGACGACCCAGCTTCAGTCTGATCATTGGCGACGCATCGACGCACGCGACGACATCGTCTCGTCTAAACCCGATTACGGCGACCTTCTTCGATCCATTCCGTGCGGTTAGTGTGCGCAACGATGTCGCGATTCAGGTCACACATCTATGTTCATTGACGTGTCTGAGCTGACCGCCTTCGTTGGATCACCTCGTCTTTAATGTTGTGAACCGACGTCAAGTCGCCCAGCTTTTCGTTTCCGTTGTTGTTTCTCTGGGTTTTGTTTCTCCGACTGCGTCGTCTTCTTCTGCCGCTCAACCATTTCCTTCGGGCTGTAAACAACAAACACAGTCTAATCCATACGGCGATTACAGATTAGAGTAACACTTAGACATAAAGTCATCAATTAATTTCAAGTGATAAATATCCGTAAAATGTGACACAGAAAAAATGTACACAATTAGGCCCTTTTTCTACCACTTTCTGTCATATATTTTATAGTCAGTAGGTTTGTGTAACCAGTTATATAGTAAAGGATTTCCTGACTTCTAAAACGGTTGCAACTATATGCAATAAAGAGACGCCCATTAAATATATTGGCAGCATTGAAACAAGTTATAGCCCAAACCTGGTAATGTGAAAACAATCAATTACGCACCACTTGAATCAAAATATCGTTATTGATCATCTGTTAGGAATATTTACTTAACCATATAAATACAGCATTGGCAACCAATTCTTATAACAAATAAAATGAAGGTAATATCACAGGCGGATACGTGGCGATCGATGCAGCCTTCAAAAGGAATTGTTTATTTTTTAGAGCTTCCAGCGCCCTTCTACATGTAAACACCTAATATCAGTCTTGTCAAAACTACCTACAACCTAAACCTAACCCTTTCTGTACACCAGACCAACAATAAAAGGGTATATGTACGTGGAAGTAGCAGGAATCCTTTAATATTTATTTTCCACCATTCAGCCTCTCTCTGACAGCGAAAGTCGCTTAGCCAATCGCGAGACGTGTCACAAACCTGCACTCGGGCATGTCGACGGGGATAGTGGCGTGGAACTGGCGGTAGTCAATGGTGTGCTGGCCGTTGTCGGAGTGGTATGTCATGAGGGGTGCGAGTCTGTGCCCCCACATGATCTCACACGGCAAGTAGGAGGTACGCACCTGCGCAGGCGACAGCGACGGAGAAACAAATAACAGAAGCATGCGGGGAGAAGAGAAATGACAGAAGCATGCGGGGAGAAGAGAAATAACAGAAGCATGCGGGGAGAAGAGAAATAACAGAAGCATGCGGGGAGAAGAGAAATAACAGAAGCATGCGGGGAGAAGAGAAATAACAGAAGCATGCGGGGAGAAGAGAAATAAGTCGCAAACGCAACGTGGAAACATCGACAAAGCAACATAAATAAAATAACGAAGGCTGTTATGAAACACGACACACGTCATAGGGTCATAGGGTAATAGCATGCAGTGTCAGATTATGGACATTTAGTAAATATTTGTTTCTAAATATCCGTTACTTACATTCGTACAATTCACAAAAACTGAAATAACACAAAATGCGTGTACTTACAAACATAGGCCACACTTAATAGCAATATTGTTTTCTACGTGAATGGTACAGCCGCATTGCTACGCAGAAAACGCTAAATACAGCACTCGTGTAGATATAAGCGGCATAGTATAGTTATTATTTACAATATCAGTTCATCATGTTAGTGTTGGACGGGGATGGAGGGTGATACCCGGTTGGGTTAGGACGCTCTTAGGATGACGTCGTCCAAAACACGTCGAACACCAAACACAAGACAGGCCACCACTAACGCTGGAGTGGCCACCGCCCTGACGTACCTGTGTCGACATGCCAGTGCCCTCAACAACGCCCTCTAGGATGACGACGATCTCCATCTCCTGCAGCAGGAGGGACTCGGCCGTGACGGTCCACAGCGGGCTGTCGGCCGTGATCCGGTGGATCACCTGGGAACACATGACGTCACTTGCTGACGTCAACGCACGGAGAAGGCTGCTCTTACACATGCAGCTCTAACTCTACTTATATTTTACGATACACAGGCACGCATGCGCGCGAAGACACACACAAATTGATTACGCACGCATGCAATCAAATACACGCACGCATGCACGCACTCACACACACACACACACACGCACGCACACATACACATATAATTTCACCGAAGAAACCAAAACCTTGGTCGGCCAGATGAGGAAGAAGAAACTGATGACTCACCTTGGTTAGCCAGGCGAGGAAGACGATGCGGACAACTTACCTTTGTTGGCCAGGCGAGGAAGAAGAAGCTGACAACTCACCTTGGTTGGCCAGGCGAGGAAGAAGAGAAGCCGACGACTCACCTTGGTTGGCCAGGCGAGGAAGACAATGCGGACAACTCACCTTGGTTGGCCAGGCGAGGAAGAAATAGCTGACGACTCATTATGGCTGGCCAGGCCGGGAAGAAAAAGCCGACAACTCACCTTGGTTGGCCAAGCGAGGAAGACGATGCGGACAACTCACCTTTGTTGGCCAGGCAAGGAAGAAGAAGGTGACGACTCACCTTGTTTGGTCAGGCAAGGAAGAAGAAACCGAGGACTCACCTTGGTTGGCCAGGCGACGAAGAAGAAACCGAGGACTCACCTTGGTTGGCCAGGCGAGGAAGAAGAAACCGAGGACTCACCTTGGTTGGCCAGGCGAGGAAGAAGAAACGGAGGACTCACCTTGGTTGGCCAGGCGAGGAGGAAAAAACGGAGGACTCACCTTGGTTGGCCAGGCAAGAAAGAAAAAACCGAGGTCTCACCTTGGTTGGCCAGGCAAGAAAGAAGAAACCGAGGATTCACCTTGGTTGGCCAGGCGAGGAAGAAGAAACTGTCCTCGCACTCCATGTGCACCTTCAGGTAGTGCTGGAAGGTCGGCAGCACCTCGCCATAGTCGGTCAACTTGCGCTTCAGCAGCAGTACGTGGATGGTGGCGTCGATGATCTGTGAGCGCCGCATGTCACCCACGCGGAACATGAGACACGGATGACCGCGTCTCGTGCAGAGGACGGCAGTCTTACTGCAAGAGACACGCGGAACATGATATTTGGGTGACCGCGTCTCGTGCACAGGACAGCAGTCTTACTGCAAGAGACACACGGAACATGAGACTCGGGTGACCGCGTCTCGTGCACAGGACGGCAGTCTTACTGCAAGAGACACCCGGAACATGAGACTCGGGTGACCGTGTCTCGTGCACAGGACGGTAGTCTTACTGCAAGAGACACCCGGAACATGAAACTCGGGTAACCGCGTCTCGTGGACAGGACGGCAGTTTAACTGCAAGAGACACACGGAACATGATACTTGGGTGACCGCGTCTCGTGGGCAGGACGGCAGTCTTACTGCAAGAGACACCCGGAACATGAGACTCGTGTGACCGCGCCTCGTGGGCAGGACGGCAGTCTTACTGCAAGAGACACCCGGAACATGAGACTCGGGTGACCGCGCCTCGTTCACAGGACGGCAGTCTTACTGCAAGAGACACCCGGAACATGAGACTCGGATGACCGCGTCTCGTGGGCAGGACGGCAGTCTTACTGCAAGAGACACCCGGAAAATGAGACACAGGTGATTTAATTGTGACCCGTCACAGCGAGACGTGTATTAAGACACGAATCCTATTCTGCATACGAGCAACAAATAGCTGTGTAAAGCATGTCCCATCAATGTTGTGCTTTTGAAAGAAATGCATATTTAATAATCTAAGTTGACGATACTAAAATCGATAACGATACTAAAATCCATTTGACAAGTTAGCGACTTAATACTAATTTTGCTGTGACAGGCCTCAATTATGCGACTACTTTCAAATGATGTACGATATTACTTTAGTGTATAGGCCAAGAGCGCGTACGTGAGTATGCATCAATAAACAACGAGGCATAGGCCACCTTGTCATAGTCATGTATTCGAATGGTGAATGTCGACCGCTCATAGTCATACCTGAACAATATCGTCTGCGCGCGGTTCTTTCCGCGCGACAACTTGGCGAAGATGATGCCGGTGACGAGACACTGGATGAACACCCCGGTCACTGACTGCACCATGATGAGGAAGATAGCCGCCGGACAACGGCGAGTGACGGCCCGTGTGCCGTAGCCGATCGTGTGCTGCGTCTCGATGGAGAACAAGAGGGCGCTGATGAAGTCGTCGACGCCGTCAACGCAGGGGGTCCACGCGTCATCGTTCGCGTGATCGACGTCGCCATGACACCAGCTGATGACGTACCTGCGGAAGTCACCCGCGATACGGGGGTTATCTACGACGAAATGAAAGTGTCTCCTGTGTGCTTGTTTGGAATGCTAAGTGGTCACGCTCTGTCGCACGTTGTGCGTGTTGCGTGTTGTGCGTGTCGCGTGTTGTACGTGTCGCATGTTGTACGTGTCGCGTGTTGTGCGTGTCGCGTGTTGTGCGTGCCGCGTGTTGTATATGTCGCGTGTTGTACGTGTCGCGTGTTGTGCGTGTCGCGTGTTGTGCGTGTCGCGTGTTGTACATGCCGCGTGTTGTACGTGTCGCGTGTTGTGCGTGTCGCGTGTTGTGCGTGTCGCGTGTTGTACATGTCACGTGTTGTACGTGTCGCGTGTTGTGCGTGTCGCGTGTTGTACGTGTCGCGTGTTGTACGTGTCGCGTGTTGTACGTTTCGCAATCGCCAATGTTTTGTTTTGACGTTGTAACCGTCGTCGAGTTTCACGTTATTTTTGTGACACACTCGTCAGAAAAGGGCAATTTATTTAACAAGATGCTACTGTAATCGCAATAGTGGTTCAGGAAAACGTACGTGTAAAACATCGTCATTCTGAAATCCCAATCATCACTCACCAAGCTTAATTAGACCATAAATATCGCAAGCAGCTGTGGTAACGCCCCTATAGCGAAAATGGAGGTATTTCGTGCACGTGTAGGGCTATCATTACTCTAGTTACTGAGTTCTTTATGTAATGACAACGATTGGTATATATAGAATAATTTGAAACTTTAGCTATATAACATCATTGGAAACATGATCCAAAGTTATCAACCATATTTGATTTGTCTACTACTATGAGTGCATTAATTAATGCGAGTTAAGTGACGGGACTTCGCGCACGAGACAAATCCCTGTATAATATAGAACGGTGTCACGGGCCGAAAGTACGCCGTGCCAGAAGTACACAAATGCGTGCATGCGCGCGCCAGCGCAGTGAACAACGTGACGCAATCAATCGTGCTGTCTTGCCAGCAGAGCCAAGTTATTACTTTCTGTTTTCATCTTCTTGTTTTGTTGTTTTGCATTCAGTTAAGTTTTTTACACGACATATTCTAACAATTAGAATAACAAACGTAACAGTATCGCTAACCACCTCAGTAGCAACGCTTACTTCTGGCACAGTCCTACAGGTGGCGCCTACTTCGGCCACGGAATACTTTCGACCAGATATTGACAACGGAAAGAGCTCGCAGTGGAGCGCACAGTAAACACAGCGAATGTTAGAGGGAGCCACTCTCGCTAAGCAGAGCCCGGATGGAGCTAGCCTCGGCACCGGAAGCTCGACGTCGGTGGCGCCTCTGGCGGTGAAAACGAGCCATGGTTAGGCGCCACAGGCGGCATGACGGTGTTACAACAATAACATGTTGTTATACATAGAAATGTACTGCCTTTCGGTCGCTTATTAATCTTGCAAACATATTAATTGAAACACCAATGCTGCACACCAAGTTTGATCGCTTATTGCGTAGACTTTTAATTAATTAACTAATTACGTTTAGTTGCCACACAAGCGTTGAGATATTGTGAACTTACCACATGGCGGCGAACATAAGCCAACTGAAGATAAACGCGGTGACAAAGAGAAGGATATCGTATCGCCACCTGATGTCCATCAGCGTCGTGAAGATGTCCGCCAGGTAGCGCCAGTGTCGACCGACGTTCTTGAAGGTCATATTAAGTTCGCCGGTCTTGGCGATGAAGCGATGCACTTTGCGCCCTGCGTACAGTCGCCCCCGCTCGGCCAGGGGCGCCAGTATCCCCTGCTTGGCCATCGCTCGGCGGTAGTGCTCCCTCAGCGAGTTGGCGTGGTCACGGGGCGGTGGCGACGTCTGGCGGCGTGTTCCAACATAACGAGACGTCGGACCGAGTTGGACGTTGTTGTTCTGTTCGTCCGCCTCGTCGTCCTCGTCCTCGTCCTCGTCCTCGTCCTCGCTGTCCTCCGTGTAGCAGGTCGTGTCGTCGCTCGTGTCGTAGCCGAGCGTCCACTTGGCGTGGTGCACCGAAATGGCCTCGTCCACGTTGCCATAGTTCGTTACGTTGAACACTTTGTGAGAGCTGCCGTGAGAGTTCAGCACTGTCTGCGTGGACGTCGGGTGCGGTTTCACTTCGGTGACAGCGACTGGCGAAGCTGTGGAACACCAGACCAGTACAAGACAGCATTCACGCTATTGTACATTAACAACAGTACCCACAACTCGTGCGATTATACACAACGCGGTGTTGTAGTGCTTGCTACCAACACCAACTCGCTCTACTAGCTGGCCTTGTGAAAGAGTTACAAATAGGACTTATAAATTCGTCTTTCGTTAGTGCATCGTCTGATAACGACGACGACAGCAACCGTGATCTACCCAATGATTGGGACCCAGGCTGATAACCTATCTATCTACTTTCACACACCGAGGCCAACGTGCAGAAGTACCACTCGCCCAGCACCTCGCACAGGGGGTGCAAGATGACAGTCGGTGTCTTTGGAAGAGACTCAAAGTTGCGCAGGTCCCTTATGTACCTTGAGTGTATCGTAGGAAGATAAAGATCACACACATGTGTAAATGTGTCATTCGTCGTGGACTGCCAGTTTGTTGGGCTGCAGTTCTACCGTACAATGGTGTAACTGACACCAACTCGATATTACTCTAGTCGCACGATGGGCCACGACAAGATTGACGTTGTGCCCACTAGAAGGAACTGCACTCGTGCATCACGTCACCAATCTCGGACACCATTCATACCTCCACTGCCTGCTCTATCGTCATATCAGCGTGTTGACAACACATGTATTCTACCAAGACATGTCATTAAAGATAATTAGAATGTTGACACAACAAGAGGGAACACGCGCGCGCGCGCGTGCACACACACACACACACACACACACACACACACACACACACATGTACACAGGCAACTGTGTAAATAACTAAGACACCAAATATAGGGTCAATAACTAGTACCGTGGTACACCGGGGCGTAGGGTCAATAACTAGTACCGTGGTACACCGGGGGGTAGGGTCGATAACTAGTACCGTGGTACACTGGGGGGTAGGGTCAATAAATAGTACCGTGGTACACTGGGGGTAGGGTCAATAACTAATACCGTGGTACACCGGGGGGTAGGGTCAATAACTAGTACCGTGGTACACCAGGGGGTAGGGTCAATAACTAGCACCGTGGTACACCGGGGGTAGGGTCAATAAATAGTACCGTGGTACACCAGGAGGTAGGGTCAATAACTAGTACCATGGTACACCGGGGTGGTAGGGTCAATAACTAGTACCATGGTACATCGGGGGGTAGGGTCAATAACTAGCACCGTGGTACACCGGGGGTAGGGTCAATAACTAGTACAGTGGTACACCGGGGGGTAGGGTCAATAACTAGGCCTACGACCGTGGTACACAGGGGGATAGGGTCAATAACTAGGCCTACTGTGGTACACCAGGGGAAGGGTCAATAACTAGGCCTACTACCGTGGTACACCGGGGGAAGGGTCAATAACTACGCCTACTACCGCGGTATATGCCCGTATCCTTGTGGTCCTCGCAAAACTTGAGACAGGTTCAATTACATTATGTCGATCCCTATGTTCGTTTAGGATGTGTATGAGAGAGACTGGATATTGTCGTCATGGTAATACGCACCTTACAATGTCGTTGTTCCTAACACGTTCTACACTTACAGTTGACGCATTCACACTTCACAAGCGGCTCCCCTGTTTCCAGCCAGTCTCGTTCATGACACTAACCATAACTGCTATTGTCGTAATATGTTTTATATTTTCTGTTGTCGTTATTGTATTGCAAATATGCTATTGTAATTTATTATAATACATTATTACTAATATCGTTACTGTGGTCATTGTCGTTAATATCTTTATTAATGTTGGTTGTTATTGTTGTTATTAATGTTGGTTGTTATTGTTGTTATTAATGTTAATATTATTGTGGTTATCAATGGCATTATCACTGATTGTGTTAATTATAGGGTCCCTTTATATACTGTGGACTCCCCTGGTGTGCGCAGGCCTAGCAGTCGTTGTCAAACTCAGTCAGGCGTATCTGGTATCTGCAATGTCTGACATCAGACTCGCCGTCACACGTGGCTGAATCCGTGTGTCAAAAGAGCAACGAAAGCCGCTAAGCAGTGGCACTGTGGTCAAGTGGATAATAAGGACTCGACTGGCTATTTATTTGTGTGGTACAATAACCGTAGGCTAATATTAACTACATATTATGCGTGTGTGTGAGTGCGCCTGGTTGTTTGTTTGTTTGTTTGTTTGTGTGCTGTTGTGCATGCGTGTATGCCTACAAGTGCTTGCATGTCTGTGCGTTAAACATATGTTTGCCCAATGCGTGTATACAACATAATTCTCCTGACCTCATATGACTTCTCACTTGACCTTATTTGTGAACTGAATTGTAGCAAAGGCAACTATCAGTGAACAACTTCCCATCCGAGATTTCTGGCAAGATTTCATTCCATACAAATGTAATTTATATTACCGCAGATAATTGATCGATTGCATGCAGAGCACAGGGTCAGTTGTGGAAAACAAGATCCTCTAGTGAAATTGAACATGTGTTTTGAATAACATGGCCCGATAGCTGCCGTTCCAGTCGACGCATGTACGTAACAGAACGTGTTCAGACGAAGCTTTGTCAAATGAAGCAGTATCACACGCACTGTGTTTTGTTAATAGGTAGTATGCACGAATACGTCTGCTCACTGAATAGACACGCATACACACTTAGACACATATACGTACGCATGTTCACACGCTCACAAACCACACACGACACCGCATCAGCTGCTACTACTGACACTATAGCTGCTGCTGGTGCTGTTGTTGCTGCAACGGAAGCTACTGCAGCTGACAGCAGAAAACACCACCAACAACAGTCGACAACGTCAACAAGACCCCTTGGAGTAGGAGAGTGTACGGGTTAGGTAGTTTTGGTCACTCAGTAACGTACCTTGGAGTGGGAGAGTAGACGAGTTGTGTAGGTCGTCCTGGTCACTCAGTAACGTACCTTGGAGTGGGAGAGTAGACGAGTTGTGTAGGTCGTCCTGGTCACTCAGTAACGTACCTTGGAGTGGGAGAGTAGACGAGTTGTGTAGGTCGTCTTGGTCACTCAGTAACGTACCTTGGAGTGGGAGAGTGGACGAGTTGTGTAGGTCGCCTTGGTCACTCAGTAACGTACCTTGGAGAGGGAGAGTAGACGAGTTGTGTAGGTCGTCCTGGTCACTCAGTAACGTACCTTGGAGTGGGAGAGTAGACGAGTTGTGTAGGTCGTCCTGGTCACTCAGTAACGTACCTTGGAGTGGGAGAGTGGACGAGTTGTGTAGGTCGTCTTGGTCACTCAGTAACGTACCTTGGAGTGGGAGAGTGGACGAGTTGTGTAGGTCTTCCTGGTCACTCAGTAACGTACCTTGGAGTGGGAGAGTGGACGAGTTGTGTAGGTCGTCCTGGTCACTCAGTAACGTACCTTGGAGTGGGAGAGTAGACGAGTTGTGTAGGTCGTCCTGGTCACTCAGTAACGTACCTTGGAGTGGGAGAGTAGACGAGTTGTGTAGGTCGTCCTGGTCACTCAGTAACGTACCTTGGAGTGGGAGAGTGGACGAGTTGTGTAGGTCGTCTTGGCCACTCAGTACCGTACCTTGGAGTGGGAGAGTAGACGAGTTGTGTAGGTCGTCCTGGTCACTCAGTATCGTACCTTGGAGTGGGAGAGTAGACGAGTTGTGTAGGTCGTCCTGGTCACTCAGTATCGTACCTTGGAGTGGGAGAGTGGACGAGTTGTGTAGGTCGTCCTGGTCACCCAGTAACGTACCTTGGAGTGGGAGAGTAAACGAGTTGTGTAGGTCGTCCTGGTCACTCAGTATCGTACCTTGGAGTGGGAGAGTAGACGAGTTGTGTAGGTCGTCCTGGTCACTCAGTATCGTACCTTGGAGTGGGAGAGTAGACGAGTTGTGTTGGTCGTCCTGGTCACTCAGTATCGTACCTTGGAGTGGGAGAGTGGACGAGTTGTGTAGGTCGTCCTGGTCACCCAGTAACGTACCTTGGAGTGGGAGAGTAGACGAGTTGTGTTGGTCGTCCTGGTCACTCAGTATCGTACCTTGGAGTGGGAGAGTGGACGAGTTGTGTAGGTCGTCCTGGTCACCCAGTAACGTACCTTGGAGTGGGAGAGTAAACGAGTTGTGTAGGTTGCCCTGGTCACTCAGTATCGTACCTTGGAGTGGGAGAGTAGACGAGTTGTGTAGGTCGTCCTGGTCACCCAGTAACGTACCTTGGAGTGGGAGAGTAAACGAGTTGTGTAGGTCGTCCTGGTCACTCAGTATCGTACCTTGGAGTGGGAGAGTGGACGAGTTGTGTAGGTCGTCCTGGTCACTCAGTATCGTACCTTGGAGTGGGAGAGTAAACGAGTTGTGTAGGTCGTCCTGGTCACTCAGTAACGTACCTTGGAGTGGGAGAGTGGACGAGTTGTGTAGGTCGTCCTGGTCACTCAGTATCGTACCTTGGAGTGGGAGAGTAAACGAGTTGTGTAGTATCGTACCTTGGAGTGGGAGAGTAAACGAGTTGTGTAGGTCGTCCTGGTCACTCAGTAACGTTCCTTGGAGTGGGAGAGTGGACGAGTTGTGTAGGTCGTCCTGGTCACTCAGTATCGTACCTTGGAGTGGGAGAGTGGACGAGTTGTGTAGGTCGTCCTGGTCACTCAGTAACGTCGTCGTTGTACAGTCGCCGTCAAACTCCACATCCTTGTCACTGCGACTCGTGTCGCTATCCGCCTGACAACCCGACATGGCGACAACGTGGTCAACCGTGGTCAGCCGTGGTCACCCGTTGTCACTTGTGGTCACCTGTAGGCACAAATTCAAGTTAAGTACGCCATTTGACGAATATTACGATTGACACATACGTTGGTTGCCATCCTGTCGTTGCACTGTGAACGGCTAACGTCATGTTCATTCAGTGGTCAATGAGCATGGCGTAGGGCGCTGTTTACAGTAGTAAGAACAGTGGACTCTCAATCTAGAAAACGCGGTTTCGAATCATCCTCTTGCTGCCGTGTCAATACTTAGGAATTTCGTCTACTATGACAGAGACTGGATACTACGCTAAAACGTACGTTCGATGTATGCATTAATAATAATAACTATAAAGTTTAATTCAGACCAAGTCCACATACAGATGTCTACACGTAAGACACATTAGCATGCACGATTGTTTTTACACATGTGTATGAAAATACGTACGTCTAAACGTACGCGTGTACAGGTGGGTCCGACGCGAGTACAGGTGGGTCCGACGCGTGTACAGATGGGTCCGACGCGTGTACTAACCCGTGTCCTCTTCTCTCATTATACTTACAAGTTTGATCTTTGCCGCAACCAAACTCTGGTTCAGCAATAGTAGCTTGTAGACCGCTAGTCTGTTATCGTGTCATTTTGTTCTCTAAATGTCACCAGAAGAATAAGTGTATTAACTTAAGCTAATTTAGATGCTCGCAATAACATTGTTCCACTTTTCTTTGATCGCCGAGTCTTGTCCCGTCATGTCCAAGAAGTCGACTACCAGCCGGTGGTAATTGAGTGGCTTTAAATACTCTTTGGTCAACCATGGTCGTTGTTCGTCACGGTGCGTTGAAGTCTTCGTTTACCACGAGGCACGATGGTATCAAAGCATTATTATTGGTTGGCTCGAAACAACCACGAATTCACCATGAACAAGTTAATGTCAAACCAACTACTTGGGCGGACTGAGAATTGGTTGTCACATTTCACATGGAAAGACGGCGCCATTTGCATTCAGCTGTTCCGCTATTATAGCCACTGGTGGTAGTAAACATGGCCAGGCTCTCAGAAAAATGACAGAACTCGCCCCAACTACAAACATGTTCATGTTAATGTTGGTCTCCCGGTGAACCAAAAGTCAGAAGTGTGCCAAGCAACTCGAAACTGCTTGAAAAGTTACGACTTGGTTGCAAGCAAAATGTGTGGACATTTTGATCGGTGTCTTGTCGTAGATAACGCCTAACTCACTGCTGATTGCGAATGTCTCAGGTTGGTGGAGAAGATGCACTGGTTCATTTGCTATGATTTACCCTGGGTGGAAAGGGGACACAAACAAAAGCACGCCGAGCATGTGTAACGGGTGTACAGTCCCGGCGCTAAATAGCTCATTCAACGTCCATGCCGCTCTCACTCGGATATTCTACACACAACGCTTATCTCGTGTAATCGTGCTCGTGATCAACTGAACGACAACAAAATCAGGTCCACATTAAGTACGACGTATACAAACAACATAATACTCCCCGACAATCCAAGCTTAACCTCTGAATACTTGACCGAGTTTCACCGAGTCGCTGCTGACCTAACTGCACCTCTGTCTACCCGTGCCACCTCCTACACCTCTGTTTACACGTGCCACCTCCCACACCTCTGTCTACCCGTGTCATCTCCTACACCTCTGTCTACCTGTGCCATCTTCTACACCTCTGTCTGCCTGTGCCACCTCATACACCTCTGTCTACCTGTGCCACCTCTTGCACCTCTGTTTATTCGTGCCACCTCCTACACCTCTGTCTGCCGGTGCCACCTCCTACACCTCTGTCTACCTGTGCCATATCCTTCACATCTGTCTACCCGTGCCACCTCCTACATCTCTGTCTACCTGTGCCACCTCCTACACCTCTGTCTGCCGGTGCCACCTCATACACCTCTGTCTAACTGTGCCATCTCCTGCACATCGGTCTGCCGGTGCCAACTCCTACACCTCTGTCTACCTCTGCCACCTCCTACATCTCTGTCTACCTGTGCCACCTCCTACACCTCTGTTTATTCGTGCCAACTCCTACACCTCTGTCTACCCGTGCCACCTCCTACACCTCTGTCTGCCGGTGCCACCTCATACACCTCTGTCTACCTCTGCCACCTCTTACATCTCTGTCTACCTATGCCACCTCCTACACCTCTGTCTGCCGGTGCCAACTCCTACTCCTCTGTCTACCTGTGCCACCTCCTACACCTCTGTTTATTCGTGCCACCTCCTACACCTCTGTCTACCCGTACCATCTCATACACCTCTGTATACCTGTGCCACCTCCTACACCTCTGTCTGCCGGTGCCACCTCATACACCTCTGTCTACCTGTGCCATCTCCTGCACATCGGTCTGCCGGTGCAACCTCCTACACCTCTGTCTATCTGTGCCACCTCCTACATCTCTGTCTACCTGTGCCACCTCCTACACCTCTGTTTATTCGTGCCACCTCCTACACCTCTGTCTACCCGTGCCATCTCATACACCTCAGTATACCTGTGCCACCTCCTACACCTCTGTCTGCCGGTGCCACCTCCTACACCTCTGTCTACCTGTGCCATCTCCTGCACCTCTGTCTGCCGGTGCCACCTCCTACATCTCTGTCTACCTGTGCCACCTCGTACATCTCTGTCTACCTGTGCCACCTCCTACTCCTCTGTTTATTCGTGCCACCTCCTACACCTCTGTCTACCCGTGCCATCTCATACACCTCAGTATACCTATGCCACCTCCTACACCTCTGTCTGCCGGTGCCACCTCCTACACCTCTGTCAACCTGTGCCATCTCCTGCACCTCTGTCTGACAGTGCCACCTTCTACACCTATGTCTACCTGTGCCACCTTCTACACCTATGTTTATTCGTGTCACCTCCTACACCTCTGTCGACCCGTGCTACCTCCTACATCTCTGTCTACCTGTGCCATCTCATACACCTCTGTCTACCTGTGCTACCTCCTACACCTCTGTCTGCCGGTGTCACCTCCTACACCTCTGTCTACCTGTGCCACCTCCTACACCTCTGTCTGCCGGTGCCACCTCATTCACCTCTGTCTACCTGTTCCACCTACTACACCTCTGTCTACCTGTGCCACCTCCTCCTCCTCTGTCTACCTGTGCCACCTACTACACCTCTGTCTACCTGTGCCACATCCTACACCTCTGTCTACCGGTGCCACCTCATACACCTCTATCTACCTGTGCCACCTACTATACCCCTGTCTACCTGTGCCATCCTCTACACCTCTGTCTACCCGTGCCACTTCATGCAACTCTGTCTACCCGTGTCGCATCCTTTGTCCCCCCCCACCTATTCAGTCTATACACAGAGAATATCATGAGAGAAGTCGAGACTGACACGAGAAGCAAGTTTTTTAATGGACTGAAAGTGAATGGACAGGAGATATATGAATTGAGATATGCCGATGACGCAGCGTTAATATCCGATACAAAAGAAGGATTGGATAAACTGATAACTACTGTTAAAGAGCACAGCGAGATGAAAGGATTGAAACTAAACATAAAGAAGACTAAGATTATGGATGTGAAGGGATGTCGAAAACCATCAGAAGTCACAATAGATGGCGAGGAAATAGAACGAGTGGAAAGTTTTGAATATCTGGGGTCACTGATAGAAACATGTGGGGATGGGTCGAAAGAGATCAAGCGGAGGTTGGCAATGGCGAGTAAAAAGTTAACGGAGATGAAGAAGCTGTGGAAAGCATCGAACAAAGATATGAAACTACGAATTATTCGAGTCTGCAATTTCCAACCGCAACGTATGGATGCGAAACCTGGATTCTTAATAAGTACACAAACGAAATGTATAAATGCATTTGAAAACAAGTGTTATAGAAATATATTAAAAGTTTCGTGGACTGAACGTAGAACTAACGAATCCATCGCAGATGAGCTTGGTGTTATACCCGGGACTTTATTGAACTTTATAAAGAAACAGAAACTAAGTTATTTCGGCCATGTGAAAAGGCATCAATCTGTAGGGAGACTAATAATGGAAGGAAATGTGGAAGGCGGCAGAAACATAGGAAGACCTAGGAGACAATGGGAGAAGGACATAAAGGAATGGATGGGATCAAACGTCTGGCGAGTGGGGAAACTGGCAAACGAAATAGCTATCTAGACAATCCTTCAAGGCTGCAACGTCCGGAAATGGATAAACAAACCCCCCACGTTTTCATACAATAACATATCTTTCGGGATCTACGCAAATTGATGTCTGATGTTTGCATTGCCGCGGGTGAGTTCAATTCAATTCAATTCAATTTTTGCGTTGATTTGTTAAGATACTAGTGATGAAGCGAGAACTGGTGGACACCGGCAAACGTAATACTTTGGCGACACCAACCGACTTGACATACATAAAAAGTGGCCACTGCAAAGTAAGATGGAGAAAGTGAGTCCTAGTGGAAGAACGCGCAACCCGTGGATGTCACTCGTCACCTTGTGGACTAGTGAATAATTTTGTATAACAGAGAGTGGAGAGACCATGACGTACATTGTCGCCAGCCTTCTGAGATGAGGAATACACCATTCGTGCTTAGTGCACTTGAACAGTCACACTAACGGTAAAACTTAGGCCCAGAAAAAAATCTGATGGAAGCTCACCTTCCGGCTGCCAGGATAATTGGGATTATGGATTACTCATACAAATACGACACTGATTGTGTCAAAATCTGTCCACTGACTCAGGAGTATCCGTGACCTTTTTTGCAGAAACGCGCTGATGTCTATAATAACCAAGTTTTTCTTAATAAAAAAAGAGTTGCTCTCATTTGAACACATGTTACATGTGTTCGCCCAAGACACAAGGCACTCGCGCTGTCCAAATGAAATGATGCCCACATAAACATACTCGTCACGAAGATTAATAACAGTAGTGTTGATTTTGAGAATCTCCAATCAATTGGCTTGGAAAGGGTTTTTGGTGAATGACACATGTTGTGTTCTCTAGGGGTGAATTTCACAATTTCTCTCTCACACACACACACACACACACACGCACACATGCCGGCACACTCGCTCGCATGCACGCACACTTTCACATACACGCACACACAAACACCACATACACACGCGCGCGATCCAAACACATCACTCATGATGATATCTCTCGTGAGGGAGTCAACCACTGCGAGCTTACCGGGCCAATGTTTGCATTCAGTGAATTTCGTTCCGGGTCAAACTTGTGTTACATTCATAATGGGATGTCTTTATCAGATGTTATTTCCTGCTTATCGGCTGTCTACATTGTTCAAAGAAGCGCGTGCAGATCAACTACCTTAACAAACGTTGCCTAGACACTTACGTAACATGAATGTTGTACTATACGTAAGGGTGTTAAGGCCAAGCCAAATCATTTGGGTTTCCGAAAACCCGACCTAACATACGTCTTAGCCTCTAAGTATGTTCCTATGGTACTTACTTTTCTTTTATCATGCACATTTAAAATGGTAAAGACAAAAAGACACACCTGTAAGCGTGAAAAATACTGTAACCTGTAGAATACTTTTATTAATATTTAATAATATTAATAAAGAGGATGATCACGAAAGAAACCGAACTTATACGTTTTGGCCTACAGGTTTTATTAGTCAACACAAAGACTGGTCAGCGACGTATGCACATATTTACTTTAGTAGCACTGACGATCTCTCTTAATTATGCCATTGTAAATATGCTGCATCCTATTGCGTCTCTCATAATTTTGTCAAGAAAATTGCAGATGTTGAAGAGTTTTCTATACTATGGCTGCCGATTGGATGATGGGTAATTTGGTTCACTTCCGGCCGTCCCTGTTTACTCTGACGTATTCAAGCGCCGTACAAAAAGACCGTCGGACAATGAGCAGCTGTGCTATTACATGGTATACTAATTTAGCCGCCATCGCTGTTTTGTGCCTTACATTTCCCGTTGGTGTGCGGGTGAACACATCTGCCAAGTGTTAAATGGTTTAGAGAAAGACGTCTTAGGATACCTGATATCCTCTATATTACTTACAGACTTACATTTTTTTGTAGGTAATTTCCGTTAAAATACACATTCGTTGCCTGTCGTATCATTGTTGCCATTTGTAAAATGATGCAAAGCAAAAGTAACTGGGGTGGAGAACCGCCATGACACAAACACTATCAATACAAAAGTAACTGGGGTGGAGAACCGCCATGACACAAAAACTATCAATACAAAAGTAACTGGGTGGAGAACCGCCATGACACAAAAACTATCAATACAAAAGTCACTGGGGTGAAGAACCGCCATGACACAAAAACTATCAATACAAAAGTCACTGGGGTGGAGAACCGCCATGACACAAAAGCTATCAATACAAAAGTAACTGGGGTGGAGAACTGCCATGACACAAACACTATCAATACAAAAGTAACTGGGGTTGAGAACCGCCATGACACAAAAACTATCAATACAAAAGTAACTGGGGTGGAGAACCGCCATGACACAAACACTATCAATACAAAAGTAACTGGGGTTGAGAACCGCCATGACACAAAAACTATCAATACAAAAGTAACTGGGGTGGAGAACCGCCATGACACAAACACTATCAATACAAAAGTAACTGGGGTGGAGAACCGCCATGACACAACAACTATCAATACAAAAGTAACTAGGGTGGAGAACTGCCATGACACAAACACTATCAATACAAAAGTAACTGGGGTGGAGAACCGCCATGACACAAAAATATCAATACAAAAGTATGTGGGGTGGAGAACCGCCATGACACAAAAACTATCAATACAAAAGTAACTGGGTGGAGAACCGCCATGACACAAAAACTATCAATACAAAAGTCACTGGGGTGGAGAACCGCCATGACACAAAAACTATCAATACAAAAGTCACTGGGGTGGAGAACCGCCATGACACAACAACTATCAATACAAAAGTAACTGGGGTGGAGAACCGCCATGACACAAAAACTATCAATACAAAAGTAAGTGGGGTGGAGAACCGCCATGACACAAAAACTATCAATACAAAAGTAACTGGGGTAGAGAACCGCCATGACACAAAAACTATCAATACAAAAGTAACTAGGGTGGAGAACCGCCATGACACAAAAACTATAAATACAAAAGTAACTGGGGTGGAGAACCGCCATGACACAAAAACTATCAATACAAAAGTAAGTGGGGTGGAGAACCGCCATGACACAAAAACTATCAATACAAAAGTAACTGGGGTAGAGAACCGCCATGACACAAAAACTATCAATACAAAAGTAACTGGGGTGGAGAACCGCCATGACACAAAAATATCAATACAAAAGTAAGTGGGGTGGAAAACCGCCACAACACAAAAACTATCAATACAAAAATAACTGGGGTAGAGAACCGCCATGACACAAAAACTATCAATACAAAAGTAACTGGGGTGGAGAACCGCCATGACACAAAAATATCAATACAAAAGTAACTGGGGTAGAGAAACGCCATGACACAAAAACTATCAATACAAAAGTAACTGGGGTGGAAAACCGCCATGACACAAAAACTATCAATACAAAAGTAACTCGGGTAGAGAACCGCCATGACATAAAAACTATCAATACAAAAGTAACCGGGGTAGAGAACCGCCATGACACAAAAACTATCAATACAAAAGTAACTGGGGTGGAGAACCGCCATGACACAAAAACTATCAATATAAAAGTAACTGGGGTGGAGAACCGCCATGACACAAAAACTATCAATACAAAAGTAACTCGGGTAGAGAAACGCCATGACACAAAAACTATCAATACAAAAGTAACTGGGGTGGAGAACCGCCATGATACAAAAATATCAAAACAAAAGTAACTCGGGTAGAGAACCGCCATGACACATAAACTATCAATACAAAAGTAACTGGGGTGGAGAACCGCCATGACACAAAAACTATCAATACAAAAGTAACTCGGGTAGAGAACCGCCATGACACAAAAACTACCAATACAAAAGTAACTGGGGTAGAGAACCGCCATGACACAAAAACTATCAATACAAAAGTAACTCGGGTGGAGAACCGCCATGACACAAAAACTATCAATACAAAAGTAACTGAGGTGGAGAACCGCCATGACACAAAAACTATCAATACAAAAGTAACTGTGGTGGAGAACCGCCATGACACAAAAACTATCAATACAAAAGTAACTGGGGTAGAGAACCGCCATGACACAAAAACTATCAATACAAAAGTAACTCGGGTAGAGAACCGCTATGACACAAAAACTATCAATACAAAAGTAGCTCGGGTAGAGAACCGCCACGACACAAACACTATTAATACAAGAGTAACTCCGGTAGAGAACCGCCATGACACAAATACTATCAATACAAAAGTAACTCGGGTAGAGAACCGCCATGACACAAGCACTATCAATACAAAAGTAACTCGGGTAGAGAACCGCCATGACACAAACACTATCAATACAGGAGTAACTCGGGTAGAGAGAGCCACCATGACACAAACAGTATAATTACAAAAGTAATTCGGATAGAGAACCGCCTCGATACAAACACTACCAATACAAAAGTAACTCGGGTAGAGAATCGCCATGACAGAACACTATCAATTCAACACGAAGTCTTACAGCCAACATATCGTAACGAACCAAGAGACCCGAGCCAGTTACGTAAGTGTGTGAAAGTGGCACGATTAGTGCTGTTTAGAGATATAACATTACATGCTCGTCAACACACAATGTTAAAGTTTAAGTAGAGGCAGAAATCAATGTGCGAAATTGCTTACGTTGTGAAGGCGTTGAAACGCATAAACAGCAGTCACGAGTTGAAATATGATTTACTCGTGCCTGGATATCACTACATCACATCATTCATCAAGCCGGAAATGGCTTGACAAAAAATTTTCTTTAAATGTTCTTTCTGGTTTAAGCCATTTACTGGCAGTGTTCAGGAAAAGGACAATGAAACTAACATAAAATGATATGCGGAGAAAGTAAATAAGCAAGACGAATGTTAAACAGAAAACACACACGCACGCACGCACGCACACTCTCGCACACGCGCGCACACAGGCACAAACGCTCACACACACTCACGACCGTATGTAGCTGTTCGATGCCATCTGAGTATGGCACAATTTCCGCAGTGTCTCACGCGGAGAGAGATTGTAAGATCGTCGCCAGAGGCGCCCCAACGTTGTCCCACTCCCGGTTACGGGGAGGTGAGGACATTTGTAATCAGATTCTGGTGCGGGTGGACTTTGCAGATTATTAATGGTACTCGGCTTCACAACTATTTATGTGGATAAACCGCCTGATTATTTATAGGCATATAGGTCACGATGACATAAGTACTCTGTTGGTCTTGGTTATATGCCGCATCCTGCGGTGATGGCAGGCAATATAATGTGCCTGGTGCAGTAAGCCAGTAACCAAAGCCGGTCACGGGCACACGGCACGTGTCGTTGGCGAACTTCTCTTGCTGTCAGTCGTCAGTCGACAGGCTGTGTACTTCCATCGTAGAGACGGCTGACGTTCTCCGCATTCACGTCGACACGTCACGAACACGTACGACATGGTGGCAGAAATTGTGGACGTATCTCGGCCACTCCGAATGTGTCCTGCACACCATACAGTGACACAGCACTCACGGGCACGGTCACGTTGACCACATGCACGATCCTTACTCGAGTACCGAGGATTCAAACACCGATCGAAGTAGATGGTCGCCTTACTTCGACGCCGTTTACTGCGGACAGTTCTCATAAACTATAGGCATCGAGCTTCCTTGGAATAATGCACTAAATAGTGTGTTATTGTTGTTGTTATTATTGCTGGTATTACTGTTATTGTTGTTGGTACTACTGTTATTATTGTTGGTACTACTGTAATTATTGTTGGTACTATTGTTATTATTATTGTTATTATTGTTGGTACTACTGTTATTATTGTTGGTACTACTGTTATTATTGTTGGTACTATTGTTATTATTGTTGGTACTACTGTTATTATTGTTGGTACTGCTGGTATTATTGTTGGTACTTCTGTTATTATTGTTGGTACTAATGTTATTATTGTTGGTACTACTGTTATTATTGTTGGTACTATTGTTATTATTGTTGGTACTATTGTTATTATTGTTGGTACTACTGTTATTATTGTTGTTATTATTGTTGTTACTACTGGTGTTATTGTTGTTATTATTGTTACTGCTATAATAATAATTATTATTATTTAAAATGTTATCATAAATGTTCTTGCCATGCAATTATCATCATTGTGTATTCTTAAACGTATTATCATTATAATCAGCATCCTTATAAATGTTAGGGCATGTACATTTATAAATGTGTCCTGCATGAATTACGTGTATTAGGAACATTTTCTTTGTTAACGTCTCAATGTTTCTCCCGAGTGAGTCCCTGCATCAGAACCTTTGCGCACTGTGTTTCTCTTGTTTACGTTATTACTTCAGACAGTCGGATCAGTGGCAGAAACAGAATGCGGTAGTTATCGCTACAGCAATAGAACCAACCACCAATTAACAATGTGTCAAACTCTTGTTTACTTCTTAGTTGTTTTTTAATATATCACAATGGCCAGCAAGGTCACCGAATACATCATATCAATATCACACCACAACACAAGTAGTGGGATATCCTACAGCGCAAATAGTGGGACTTCATCCCCCGCTACAAATAATGGGAAATCATCCCATGGCTCAAGGAGTGGGATATCATCCTATGGCACAAGGAGTGGGATATCATCCCATGGCACAAGGAGTGGGGTATCATCCCATGGCACAAGGAGTGGGATATCATCCCATGGCACAAGGAGTGGGATGTCATCCCATGGCACAAAGAGTGGGATATCATCCCATGGCACAAGGAGTGGGATATCATCCAAAAACACAAATAGTGGGATATCATCCCACAATACAAGAAGTTGGATTTCATCACCAAGTCACCAAGTCATCACCAAGTATAACTGGACGGAACCAAGGATAGCTCTTACGTTCTACTGAATCCCCGGATCCTATAATAACGTTGCATTCATGAATGTTTCGGCCCCGATATTTGTGAAAACTGATGGTAAATCAGCTAAGTTTCCCATAGGACTAGTACGAATAAAAGGACCACGTTTCACAACCGTAAATATGACCCAGCTGGTCGTTAGACTTTCATACGCATCAGATCTACCATTGTCACCCAACTTGTCGTCCGTTGGCGATGTGTCCAGTCTCTGTAGACTTTGGTGTCCTCGCGCCTGTTTCGTTGACGATAGGTGGTGACGTATTCAACAAATGTATCAATCATCGCCGTGTGTCTTGCCTGTCGCAGTCGGGGGCGACCATGGCACTGTCTCCAAACAGATCTGCTATATCTGACAAGCTATAACAACTTTGTCGACCAGAGTAAAAGCCCAACAAAGATATGTGGAGAGAGAGAGAGAGAGAGAGAGAGAGAGAGCCAGAGAGATAGAGAGATAGAGAGATAGAGAGAGAGAGAGATATTGCTGTATTTACCTGCTTCGCCAGCGGCTGAGAGACGAGCACTTAACTGCCCTTTCGTTATGTTATGACCTGGCTGTGACACAACGCCAGTGTGTCAAGTCAAGCCGGACTGTCAACTCTCGACGACACATCACACCAACATCAACAGCTCGTATTTTTTTCTTTTAGCAATAAATCCAGTGTTTTCTGATAACCGGTACGATTCGTCACCGTTGCTGATCCAACTAATTATTCCGTTTGTTTACCCCCAGTCCTCGTTTTGTTTTTAGTTAATACGTACAGTTGACCATCTTGATTTATGCCAAGATCGCTCCAATTATTCAGCGAGAAATAAATGTTCAGAGACTGTCAGCGTTGACGCTGTCCTGATCTCCTGTCGCGTTCTCGAGCTTGTCGTCGTCAGTAATGACATCATTCGGCGTTCTTTGTCGGTGATGTAATGTTGGTCTTGGTGAATACGAGCAGCGCCCAGCGACACGACACTTGACTTGTTTTAGGCTACGTGACTTGTTTTAAGTGCAGGAGGAACCATTGGCAATATATTTGGCTTTTCATGGCACAAGAATGGAGACGGTCACTGTTGATTGCACTGCCAATACCACACCTAACAGTCGACGTGACTGGCCACAGCCGAGTTCATTATTCTCTCCCATATAGCGCTCACTCCAATCCGGCGCTGTATAGGCCTAGTTACCGCAACTCAATGGTAAGTGTAAGATTATTACCAAAAGTGGACAGATATGCAGCTTAAATAATAATATTAACAACAACAACATGACAATGATCTAGGCCGTGTTCCACAGCGATCAAAAACTGTTGAAGTGGCAGCTGACCTTTAGGAGGTATCCGACTGTGCCAATACTGGCCAATCTATGTGTGACGTCACACCCCCTTCAGAACCGTTGCGATTACTTGCGTAAACAAACACTACCCTGTAAGACTATGCGGAATACAGTTCTCATGTTATTACAACACTGAATTAATGCATTTACGCAAGGTAGAAAAAGGTGCTCATAAATGTTTATACTTGAGAGAAAGTAATTGTAGTGTAAACACCATTACAAGCGATAGAACGATTGCACTCGTAATTGACAATATAATGGACACCTGTACTCCTGTAGATGATCCTTATTGCGAGTATCATAATAATAGTTATTCCTATTTTACAAACATGCGGACGTCGGTGCAGATCAAATGTCTTCATTAACGATTTTAACCTGTTTCATTAACCTGTACATACTTTTTAATCGGATGTGGCTTACCGCCCCATGTACCACAAAGAAGAATCGTCAATTGGTGTAAAGATAATGTATCATAGCACTGATCAGTTAGAATTTTCTTTTCTTTGTGTCTTTTCTTGGGAAAGCTGTGCGTAGCAGATGGTTTTACTGATATTGTTTCCAATGCATTCATAAGTATACGTCATGTTTGGTCTATCCCACCATCATTGCGAGTATAAAATTATATATATTATTATCTTATATTACCTACATAACCTGTGCAGATATCTACTGGTGTACTCATCAAACACACTATCGCACGCGCACGCGCACGCGCATGTACACAACCCTACGCACGAATGCACGCACGAGCGCGCACACACTGTCATATTATACATATATTTGTGGGAATGCAAAATAATATCAAAAAGGTGTACCGTGTCACAACAACCGACATGTTAACTATGGGAATTCCGGGAACGTGAAACTACGAGGACATGGTTCGATGCTGCTGGAGACGACGACGTGACACTATCATCTTTGGCTCCCCGGATCGATCCCACCGTCACACAATCCGCTCACTCGTACGTACGTGGCAATGGTGGCTGGTGTCAACCACACGCCGAACAGACACAACTCACCTCAACTCAGTTCAAGTTCACCCCGCAGAGACGGCGACGTGATGGGACAGGGACACTCATTTAGTCGGACACTCGTTGAGTCGGAGTAACACCAACTGACGGACGGTACTCCGAGTGTCGCGTGGTACAACGAATGACAACAGAATTGACAGCGCACGGTTGAAAGTTCGTGTTTATGTCATTACGACGACACAGCGGAGTGCTTGACGTTAGACACATTGTCGCGTGTAGGACCCTGGGAGTGATATTTCAAATCGCAGGCTGCGTCACCGCGGTTCTGTGACAGCGCTATCATCAGCCGTAGCAATTAACTGGATGACAGGTTTTACTCATTTTGATATTTCGTGGGAGTCACATGTCAGGGACAAAAACAAACAACGAGCCAAAAATTGAAGTAAGCAAGGTCAAAACCTTCACAAAAACGTTGATGTAGAGAGATTCGCGCTAGTTCTGACATTGACTAAGTATATATCTCGCTATTGGCCAAGTCTTACTTGATAGAATACACGAGTCTCGGTGGTAAATATCAACTTCTTGCACGGTCCTACTTCTAGCCCGGGGCACCGGTGTTTCCATTCAGGTCCACAATTTAATTACCTTTATATTTTAATTAAGAAACCCCCCCTCTATTCGAATCACGTTTGACTCGACACTCGTCGTAATCTGCTGGTAGCCATCAGCGATCAGTCTAGTGTAAACACAATTTTAAACGTCAACCATGTTGATATGTTTAGAACCCAGGCGGTGATAAAAACGACTGCTGTTTTCAGTCTGGTTGCATGTCTTAACGGGACATCGCTCTATTGTGTCGTCAACGCTTCACTTGGTGCCGTACAAGTGACGAGGGCATGTTAAGTTTTTATGCCGCGTCTATTGCGTACACGCCACAGGGTTCCACTGAGTATGACAATAAACACGTCAAGTCACACCTTCTGCGATATTTCACATCACTTACACCACGGTTTTAAAGAGAATTACATTTAAGTGCTAAAAGGTGTGTCGTTATTGTTACATGCAGCGCCTTGTATAGTCGACAGGGTCACTCATACATTTCACACCTCTCAGCTATAAACAGTCTCATTTCAACGCTAAATGGATTCTCTTCTTAGAATTATTCAATTTGCTGGAATAGCAGCTTGAAAATATGATACTACCACAATACATTAAGAGGCAAGCGTTGACACATTTATTCGAATCGTGACAATTTAGAATTTTTTTTAGAATATTAAAATGTGGCGAGTGGCCAATAGCGTAATCGAAAGCAACTTTATATTAATAAGATCAGCTTAATCAAGTTAAAACGGATCCGAAACGGGTTGCAGAACATGACTAGTGGGTGATTACCTGACTAACATATAAAACACCAATTACAACGCGCCTTCGTCAGAGTTGGCCAAGCTGAGTTACTTTTCCGTATTTCTTAAAAGTAAAAACGATGATATAAACAATATTGAGACTGACGCCAATCGTGTCTTATTTGTATGTTCCTTATTCTCTTCGCCGCCTATTGCTGTGACAAAGATGTGCCAAAAGATACAATGTGTGGTTAAACTTCTACCACAGCGTACTTACACTGAAACACAGTGTAAATACACCGAGGTAACTGACTGAGCTACACTGAGAAGAGTTGGTTACGTCACAAGAGGTGTTGCCATATGGCAGCTCGCAGCAAGAGGTGACGTCACAAGAAGTGTTGCCATATGGCAGCTCGCAGCAAGAGGTGACGTCACAAGAGGTGTTGCCATATGGCAGCTCGCAGCAAGAGGTGACGTCACAAGAAGAGTTGCCATATGGCAGTTCGCAGGAAGAGGTGACGTCACAAGAAGTGTTGCCATATGGCAGCTCGCAGCAAGAGGTGACGTCACAAGAAGTGTTGCCATATGGTAGCTCGCAGCAAGCGGTGACGTCACAAGAAGTGTTGCCATATGGCAGCTCGCAGCAAGAGGTGACGCCACAAGAGGTGTTGCCATAAGGCAGCTCGCAGCAAGAGGTGACGTCACAAGAGGTGTTGCCATATGGCAGCTCGCAGCAAGAGGTGACGTCATAAGAGGTGTTGCCATATGGCAGCTCGCAGCAAGAGGTGACGTCACAAGAGGTGTTGCCATATGGCAGCTCGCAGCAAGAGGTGACGTCACAAGAGGTGTTGCCATATGGCAGCTCGCAGCAAGAGGTGACGTCACAAGAGGTGTTGCCATATGGCAGCTCGCAGCAAGAGGTGACGTCACAAGAAGTGTTGCCATATGGCAGTTCGCAGCAAGAGGTGACGTCACAAGAAGTGTTGCCATATGGCAGCTCGCAGCAAGAGGTGACGTCACAAGAGGTGTTGCCATATGGCAGCTCGCAGCAAGAGGTGACGTCACAAGAGGTGTTGCCATATGGCAGCTCGCAGCAAGAGGTGACGTCACAAGAAGTGTTGCCATATGGCAGCTCGCAGCAAGAGGTGACGTCACAAGAAGTGTTGCCATATGGCAGCTCGCAGCAAGAGGTGACGTCACAAGAAGTGTTGCCATATGGCAGCTCGCAGCAAGAGGTGACGTCACAAGAGGTGTTGCCATATGGCAGTTCGCAGGAAGAGGTGACGTCACAAGAAGTGTTGCCATATGGCAGCTCGCAGCAAGAGGTGACGTCACAAGAAGTGTTGCCATATGGCAGTTCGCAGGAAGAGGTGACGTCACAAGAAGTGTTGCCATATGGCAGCTCGCAGCAAGAGGTGACGTCACTAACTCTTGGCTACTTTTGACATCGTTGTCGTTTCTGTCCTCCCTGTTCACAGCTACTCCCTTAGTCGTGTGTTTACAGCTACTCCCTTAGTCGTGTGTTTACAGCTACTCCTTTAGTCGTGTGTTTACAGCTACTCCCTTAGTCGTGTGTTTACAGCTACTCCCTTAGTCGTGTGTTTACAGCTACTCCCTTAGTCGTATGTATGTATGTTATATTAATCGCTGTTTTCTAAGAACAATTAACACATACGTCTCTTTACCTAAGCAATTTAGTATGCAGATGCCCTTGGGGTGAATTCTTCAACGGCGTCTATGCGTCTGGAAAATATCCTAAACTATGTTCGCGTCATGTCGCACCAATACAAGTGGCGATGTTTATGTTCGCTTCATGTCGCACTAATACAAGTGGCGATGTTTATGTTCGCTTCATGTCGCACCAATACAAGTGGCGATGTTTATGTTCGCTTCATGTCGCACCAATACAAGTGGCGATGTTTATGTTCGCTTCATGTCGCACCAATACAAGTGGCGATGTTTATGTTCGCTTCATGTCGCACTAATACAAGTGGCGATGTTTATGTTCGCTTCATGTCGCACCAATACAAGTGGCGATGTTTATGTTCGCTTCATGTCGTTGGCGCTTCATGTCGCACTAATACAAGTGGCGATGTTTATGTTCGCTTCATGTCGCACCAATACAAGTGGCGATGTTTATGTTCGCTTCATGTCGCACCAATACAAGTGGCGATGTTTATGTTCGCTTCATGTCGCACCAATACAAGTGGCGATGTTTATGTTCGCTTCATGTCGCACCAATACAAGTGGCGATGTTTATGTTCGCTTCAAGTCGCACCAATACACGTGGCGATGTTTATGTTCGCTCCATGTCGCACCAATACAAGTGGCGATGTTTATGTTCGCTTCATGTCGCACTAATATAAGTGGCGATGTTTATGTTCGCTTCATGTCGCACCAATACAAGTGGCGATGTTTATGTTCGCTTCATGTCGCACCAATACAAGTGGCGATGTTTATGTTCGCTTCATGTCGCACCAATACAAGTGGCGATGTTTATGTTCGCTTCATGTCGCACCAATACAAGTGGCGATGTTTATGTTCGCTTCATGTCGCACTAATATAAGTGGCGATGTTTATGTTCGCTTCATGTCGCACCAATACAAGTGGCGATGTTTATGTTCGCTTCATGTCGCACTAATACAAGTGGCGATGTTTATGTTCGCTTCATGTCGCACCGATACAAGTGGCGATGTTTATGTTCGCTTCATGTCACACCGATACAAGTGGCGATGTTTATGTTCACTTCATGTCGCACCAATACAAGTGGTGATGTTTATGTTCGCTTCATGTCGCACCAATACAAGTGGCGATGTTTATGTTCGCTTCATGTCGCACCAATATAAGTGGCGATGTTTATGTTCGCTTCGTGTCGCACCAATACAAGTGGCGATGTTTATGTTCGCTTCATGTCGCACTAATATAAGTGGCGATGTTTATGTTCGCTTCATGTCGCACCAATACAAGTGGCGATGTTTATGTTCGCTTCATGTCGCACCAATACAAGTGGCGATGTTTATGTTCGCTTCATGTCGCACTAATATAAGTGGCGATGTTTATGTTCGCTTCATGTCGCACCAATACAAGTGGCGATGTTTATGTTCGCTTCATGTCGCACTAATACAAGTGGCGATGTTTATGTTCGCTTCATGTCGCACCGATACAAGTGGCGATGTTTATGTTCGCTTCATGTCACACCGATACAAGTGGCGATGTTTATGTTCGCTTCATGTCGCACCAATAGTGGCGATGTTTAATGTCGCACCAATACAAGTGGCGATGTTTATGTTCGCTTCATGTCGCACCAATACAAGTGGCGATGTTTATGTTCGCTTCATGTCGCACTAATATACAAGTGGCGATGTTTATGTTCGCTTCATGTCGTACCAATACAAGTGGCGATGTTTATGTTCGCTTCATGTACTTTGTCGATACAAGTGGCGATGTTTATGTTCGCTTCATGTCGCGGACATATGTCACATGGCGATGTTTATGTGACGCTTACAAACGCACCAATACAACACGGACGATGTTTATGTTCGCAACACGGACACTTTCAAGCAACGCGAACACTTTCAAGCAACAAACGTGCTGTTTTTCTATAAAAAGCTCTCATGACTGATCAAGCACATCCAGTCCTGGAAGCATTCAGCCACGTCCACTGCAATAACTGCTACAGACCAGTCATTCGCGGTGGTGTGACTTGTTTCATGCTGCGTTTTTAGTTTCAAATAATTCTTTCAAATGCGATTTAATCAAACTTCAGTGAATTCAGGGTCAAACCGTCCTCTTGAACCAGTTGCCACAGTGGCGCTCTCTGGAGAGTGGCTATACGTTCGTGTTTCAAAGCATTGACAATTGGTAGATCCGAGGATGCGAATGAAAGAGACGAGTGGATGTCGACAACTGGGAAGAGATATTGTCAGACTGCCCCCATAGTTAGCGTCTTAATATACACATGACGGTAATCGCAGTACGCGTGTGTTATTAACAACGTCTTCATATACACACGACGGTAATCGCAGTACGCGTGTGTTATTAACAACGTCTTCTTATACACACGACGGTAATCGCAGTACACGTGTGTTATTAACGACGTCTTAAAATACACTCGACGGTAATCGCAGTACGCGTGTGTTATTGACGACGTCTTAAAATACACACGACGGTAATAGCAGTACGCGTGTGTTATTGACAACGTCTTAATATACACACGACGGTAATCGCAGTACGCGTATGTTATTGACAACGCCAAAACACCCTAATTGACTTTGCCCTGATCATTATCAATCAGATGTTGTATTAATATTATGTATTTTTTGGGTAAAAATTGTACATTATTACGATATTTAGATTATATGCCTACATTTTGCTAGACGCTAAATTGCACGATTTTATTGCAGGATTTAATTAGTAGCTAAGAGATGAACCAAGCATCCCTGCACAGCAAGCAATTGCCATTCAGTGTCATTTTTATGTCTTTCAGGTGTTGTAGCAACATCAATTTACAGGTTTGATTTAACATATACGGCCGTAAGATATCCAGACACACGTAAACGTAAGTCTATTGCAGGCCTAAGTTATTACTGAAGCAACTCAAATAAAAGTCTCGACGCCGGTGTCCGTGATATACTCCGTCAACCGTCGGAGCAGCGAACAATGCATGTTTGACCCCAAAAAGCACACCGATTGCTCACGACTCGTGAATGTGTGTCAGTGTGCGGAGTCTCCTCCAGACGTCGTGGACCGGCACGGCGGCACACAGACCGAGTGCATGCGTTGTCGTCGTCATCAACATTGTCGTCGGCATCAGTATGAACAACACCAACAGTTTAAGGATTCAGTATCATATTTCTATGTCCGTTGATTCCCTATTGTTGCGAGTGGCCGCTTAAATCCTCATCTCACCTCCATGTCTCTCCTCACCATGATGCACTGCCCATTGCATTCTCTTCCACAACCTCTGTCACCTCCATGTCCCCCCTCACCACGACGCCCTGTCCATTGCATCCTCCTCCACAACCTCTGTCACCTCCATGTCCCCCTCATCAAAACGCCCTGTCCATTGCATCCTCCTCCACAACCTCTGTCACTTCCATGTCCCCCCTCACCACGTCCCTCTTTATTGGTATCTACACTGTCCAGTAAGTAATTACCGGGACAGTTAAATCGAACCACTAATAGTGGTTCGAGTTTATCGTCCCGGTAATTATTTACTGGACAGTGTATGTAGTCTACATTTATATACTGTTCAGTTACTTAACACGTATTTTAATGGGAACATGGAACACTAGTTCAAAGTCACACTTTTAATTCTCTGAAACAGTAAACAATACAATCCCGTCATTAACCACGCAGAACTTAAATTATCAGAACCTTCAAACACAATATGTTTCATTCAGCATTTCACCTTAATCCTATCCTAAAATAGAACAAGATAATATTACTGGCCGCTTAACTTATCAGAGAACACCTTATTGAGCACGTACAACGGTCGACTTAACTTCTGTTTATCTGGTGCGCGAGCCAGCGTGCTACAGCAGCCCCAGGGTAGTAAACAAATGAAGTTTAGTGGGCGTAGTTTTGTACCTTATCATAAAGCCAGATGAGCGGTTCGTTACACGCGACCTCTGCACTTTGAGTGTATTCATCCTACTTTAAGTGACACGAGAACGCACCTGCAAGCACGCACACATAACATATATCTTCATCTGCAAGCACGCACACGTAACACATATCTTCACCTGCAAGCACGCACACGTATCTTCACTCCATGTACGTGGCATTGTGCCATCGGCTCAGTCGGGAAAACCCGGTCACTAGGACTGAAAGAAAGGTTTATTTACAAGAATGTAATTAGTTAATTTTCACCGCGTAGCTGAATTACTTGACTAAGGCCTTTTCACCCTCTGATGGAGCAAATATTTCGCATTAATATTTCAAGAAACGAGGCATGCATTGTAGTGGGATTTCCTAACTACAGTATATGTGTTTATAATTCAGAGATGTGAACAATATGTGATATGGACGAGTATGTGTTTATAACCGAGAAATGTGAACAATATGTGATGTGGACGGGTATGTGTTTATAACCGAGAAATGTGAACAATATGTGATGTGGACGAGTATGTGTTTTTAACCGAGAAATGTGAACAATATGTGATGTGGATGGGTATGTGTTTTTAACCGAGAAATGTGAACAATATGTGATGTGGACGGGTATGTGTTTATAACCGAGAAATGTGAACAATATGTGATGTGGACGAGTATGTGTTTTTAACCGAGAAATGTGAACAATATGTGATGTGGATGGGTATGTGTTTTTAACCGAGAAATGTGAACAATATGTGATGTGGACGGGTATGTGTTTATAACCGAGAAATATTAACAATATGTGATGTGGACGAGTATGTGTTTATAACCGAGAAATATGAACAATATGTGATGTGGACGGGTATGTGTTTATAACCGAGAAATGTGAACAATAAGTGATGTGGACGAGTATGTATTTATAACCGAGAGATGTGAACAATATATGCGTTGGACGAGTATATGTTTATAACCGAGAGATGTGAACAATTTGTGTGGTGGACGAGCATGTGTTTATAACCGAGAGATGTGAACAATATGTGCTATGGACGGGTAAATGTTTATAACTGAGATATGTGAACAGTCTGTGGTGTGACCAAGTGTGACTATTACACGGAGGATATTAAGAACAACCACGAGATTATGGTGCAAAGTTTCAATGTTTATCTCAAATGAACCAAACGGTGGTTAAATGGCTGTGCAGTTTACGCGTAATTACAGTGCAACTGACCGCAAGCATGACATTCATGTGACAGCGTGAAATAACCCTCGAATATAACAGTTCCCATGACTGTACGGTACTCAAAAATACACAGCAACAACGCTTACGGGGATATTTTGTCTCCAGTGTTTATGCAGTTTGTTCAACAAGATTGCCACCCAGAGAATTAACCCTAGAAGGTAGGTGGACAAGGAAGCCTTCCGAGGTATGTGTCGATTTCATATTCACGCTACTAGCATCCACACAAGCAGCAGATAATCTGTACCATTCATTTACAGTCCTTTGTGAAAATTATAACTTTCTTATATCTAATCTACACTGCAGCTTTAATAATGTATCTTCATGTCCTCTAGACCTTCTATCTTTCTTAACTGAGAATTTTTTTTCATAACCATTCAACATTTTAAACACTTCTATCTGATCTCCTCTCAATCGCCTGGTCTCTTCACCTGCAAGCACGCACACGTAACACATATCGTCACCTGCAAGCACGCACACGTAACGCATATCTTCACCTGCAAGTACACACACTAACACATATCTTCACCTGCAAGCACGCACACGCAACGCATATCTTCACCTGCAAGCACGCACACGTAACACATATCTTCACCGGCAAGCACGCACACGTAACGCATATCTTCACCTGCAAGCACGCACACGTAAAACATATCGTCACTTGCAAGCACGCACACGTAACGCATATCTTCACCTGCAAGCACGCACACGTAACACATACCTTCACCTGCAAGTACGCATACGTAACACATATCTTCACCTGCAAGCACGCACACGTAACACATATCTTCACCTGCAAGCACGCACACGTAACACATATCTTCACCTACAAGCACGCATACGTAACACATATCTTCACCTGCAAGCACGCACACGTAACACATATCTTCACCTGCAAGCACGCACACGTAACACATATCTTCACCTGCAAGCACGCACACGTAACACATATCTTCACCTGCAAGCACGCACACGTAACACATATCTTCACCTGCAAGCACGCACACGTAACACATATCTTCACCTGCAAGCACGCATACATAACACAAATCTTCACCTGCAAGTACGCACACGTAACACATATTTTCACCTGCAAGCACGCACACGTAACACATATCTTCTAGTGTTGCTAGACCTGATTCTTTTAGGCGTATTTCATAACGAAGATCCTAAGTTTTGGTATAATTTTAGTCGCTGTCCTCTGTACTCTTTCTACCATATCTATGTCCTTCCTGCGATAGCCTCCACGCTTGTATACAATATTCTAAATGAGGCCTACCTATTGTTCTGTACAGCGGTATTATTAGTTCTTATTCTTTATATGCTATGTTTCGCCTAATTAATCCAAGGATCTGATTTCCCTTTCAAGCTGCAATTCCGCACTGCTCTGAAACTTTCATATCAGCACAAATGGTTAACCTAAGTCCTTTACTTTTACAGTAGTACTTAGTATAGAACCCCCCCCCCATTGTATATTATACATCTTCGTTCACATGTCCTATGTGGAGACATTTACATTTCCCAAAATTGAACAACCTTTGCCACTTTTGAGACCATTTGATCAACCTGTCAAGATCATCTTGTAAATGCTGTCTACCTCCATCACGTTTAATCCTTCTAAACACTTTTGTATCATCCGCACATTTCAACACGTTGCTTGTTATATCCAAATCGTTGATATTATTAAGAATAATGAAGGTCCCAGAACTGATCCCTGTGGTACCCCACTCATAACTGATTTCCAGTTAGAAGACTCCCTATCAACTACTACCCGTTGTCTTCTGTCAATCAGCCATTTTCTATCCAGTTAATTATACATTTGCTGTACCACGGGGCTTTAGTTTAAGCAGTAATCTGTGATGTTGAACTTTGTCGAAAGCTTTTTGAAATTCTAAGTAGATGATATCTACTGGTGATCCATCATCTACCCACTTAGTGATATCTTTAAAAAAACATAACATATTTGTTAAGCATGGCCTCGCTTTTAGAAACCCATGTTGAGATGGGTTTATCAAGTTATGTTTAATAAAATAATCCACCATGTGATCTTTAATTAGTCTTTCTAATAATTTGCAAATCACCGATAATAAACTCACTGGTCTGTAGTTCTGTTACTTGTTTCTCGAACCCCTTTTAAATATCGGTGTAATGTTTGCTTCTTTCCATTCTAATAGAACCACTCCCTCTTCTAATGACAAGTTGAAAACTGTTGCAAGCGGTATGCTAATTTGTTTTATAATTTCCAATAGTAGTTTGGGTGGAATCCCATCCACTCCAGGTGATTTATTATCCTTTATAGCCGTTACTTTCTTGGCTACGATTTTCGGGGTTACAATTAACTGTCCTAAATAGTCTGATTTCGCCCCCTTGAACTTAGCTTTTGGTATTGGCAGTGAACTAATATCTTCCATGGTAAACACCGAACTAAAATTATCATTCAGATCTTCTGCCATTAAGAATCCCTCTGATATTATATTTCCAGCACTATCTTCTAGAGGACCGACCTTATCCTGAACTTTCTGTTTGCTCCGAACATATGCATAAAAACTCTTGCTATCATGTTTATATTATAAACATATAGTAAGCTTCTCTTTGAATTTCTAATTTCAGCTGTAGCTTAGTTAAGTGCTTCTTTATAAATGTTGTAGTCTTCGTTATTTCTAGTACATCTATTTGACTTCCACATCATTTGTTTGTTCTTAATTTTTCTAATGGCTTCTTTCGATAATAATAATAATGCATTTATTCGTACTAAAAATTGTACAATTCGACTAAATCAATGTATATGTTACTGTGTACATAAAACAGTAAGCAATGAGCACAGCTCATCAATGGCTAAAAAAGAAGTGCTACCCGCATTATTTATATTATGTAACACATCTTTTGCAAATGAGATTCTACATACTAGTTCATCATCCGGCCCCTACTGGTAATGGTCTTGAATCATACCATAAAACTGATTATACTTCATTCGAAAGAATGTCATGGCATCAAGTTTGAATTTGGACATGATATAGTTAAAACTTTTAGACATATATGACCCACTACCTTGAAAGGCTAGATGAGAGAGCATTTTCAAACTGGAGTTACTGCATTTCAAGCAACTCTACATAAATCGTACCATTCGTTTCATAATTTGAATTTGAATCTGTAAACAATCTGCTAAAAGTGGCACCTTATTACAATGCGTGCAAACTGGTAGATTAAACAGTTTTCTGATACCTTTGCACCACATAATATAAAACATATCAAGATGTTTGTCTTATAAATTCCAAAGACATACTCCATAGAAAGATATACAGTACGACATAAATAATTGACGTTTTTTTACAAGACTCAAAATTATCAGATAATGCATTTACACGCCATATTAAATCATGACACATATCTTTTACCATAGCCTGGTGAGTGTCAAGACCAATAATGTGGCCTAAATGCAACCATTTGTTTTTACTCTGATTCACTTTTAAACCATCAAAGTAAAATGGGCAGTCGGTACCACTGCCATATTTAAAAAGTTGACATTTTGCCGGGTTAAATGCAATAATTAGACATATATCACACATTTTGTTAAATACATATATTGATGGAGCTACCAAAGATATGTCATCAGCATAGCCAACAGCACCATAGTACTTATGACCAATCATACAGCCAAAACCAGACATGCAGAGTCTTGTTAACATTTCAGCAATGTAGATATAAAATAAAAAAGGAGACAACACCCAACCCTGCTTCACACCATTGGTAGTGGAGAAATACAATGACATGGAATTGTTCCATGATACATTTAAATGTTGATTAGTGTACATATAAAGTACACATCTGATTAAAAGGGGATTAATTCCTCTGGAAATAGTTCACAGTCTACATTTAGCTGTAGAACTGAGGTTTGAAACCAAATTGTAAATCACTTGTTTTAAGAGCATCAGAACTTTTTATCATTATAATATTCTCGACAGAGTGGTACTAAAAGCAATTATCAAATCTAGTTATCAGAGTATTTGCTGATTTTCTCTTGTTTTTTTACCAGAGGTTGAATTGTGGATATATTAAAACCATCCGGGGTATACCCGTGTTATACCATTGATGTGAATAGCATTTGTTGCTCTTAACATGATTAATGCCATTCAAAACATCAACCACCGTAATAGTATTTTCACCGTCGTTACAATGTGCATCTACTTTACTATGTATGTTTTGTAGCAATGACGTCATATCCTCTTCATTATAGGCAGCTGAATTGTATAAGTCCTCATACTTAGTAGCAAAGTGTTTAGAAATATTTTCGTCTCCTGTCACTTCATCAACCATGTTGGGTAATATATGATTGGTCTTTGTAACTTTACCTACTTCTTTCCAGAAGTCCTTATTTTTATTTCCAAGTAAAGCTGTCGCCATACTTTCTTTTTTAACATTATTTTCATTACGTTTAACACAACGAACTGCTCTGTGATACTGAGAGCGAGATGTACGCATGACATCAGCAATAACAGCATTGCGAGGAGAGCCACAATCTTTCCATATATTATGCCACAAAATTGAGTTACTTTCTGGACAGTTTCCCTTGTTTTTCAAGGGTACAAATTTATCGACGATGCACTAAATTTCACTCTAAGATATTCCCGCATTATGTTGCTGTCTTGTTCTTCAGTGTGTTATTCCAGCCTACCTTTGCTAAATTCTTCCTCATGTCCTTATATCGTCCTTTGTGGAAATTTCTCCTGTACTGCTTTTTACTATTCCTTTCTGATTTTACTTTGATGGTAGATAAAATGTATAGTTGTTGACGACTCATACATAAATCCCCAGTTCTGAATGCACTGCCTAAACGTAGCTAAAGCCTATCTCTTTAACCAGACGTCATCATTACGGCTGGTTTCTACCAAACATAGACTAAAGCACCTAACAATCACAATGCTCTGCAGGTTGTCAACCGCCAACAGATCGTCACGCCAGATAAGACATTGTCTGTGCGACGTACGTCTACGTATAATATTTTTTATCGTATTGTAACACAATGACTCATAACAGGCTGGCGCACGTAAAGTGTAGCCTTCACAACATACGGCAGCTCGTCTGCACTCGGTGTAGCCTGTTGCAAGCGGTATGCTAATTTGTTTTATAACTCGGTGTAGCCTCAGGACCCTCGAGGGAAACTCCAAGCACGAGGGTAAAAGAAAACTAATTGACCACGATTTGTGAAACCGGATGCGTGGGTTTACAGATAAGGCGTGTTCCGTACGATAACGGGACCTCTGCTCAACACAAAACCCCGCAACACAAACTTTATTCTTTAAAACCTAAGCGTCTTTATATTGGCAGTGGCTGCGTGTGTTCTTGAACTCTTGACACGTTCGTGCGTGCTTCAGGACACTACCACATGAGACTTTTGGGCGTGCTTCAGGACACTACCACATGAAATGTTCGGATGTACTTCAGGACACTACCACATGACACTTTCGAACATACTTCAGGACACAAAACCACATGACACGTTCGGGCGAGCTTCAGGATACTATACTACATGACACGTTCGGCCGTGCTTCAGCCTTCAGGACGCTATACCACATGATGACACGTTCGGCCGTGCTTCAGCCTTCAGAACGCTATACCACATGATGACACGTTCGGCCGTGCTTCAGCCTTCAGGACGCTATACCACATGATGACACGTTCGGCCGTGTTTCAGGACACTATCCAAATATATCATCATTAAGTAAAAAAACTACTGCAATTATTTAATAAATGCGTCCGCATATGTTCATCATTGACATTGAGTGACGAGTGACACATATATTGAACATTAGGTGGATACGACGTCAGAACACTAGCAAGCGACATACCTGGATGGCGTGCTTTAATTGATTGCCTCGTGCGTCTCTAGACGTGGGAGCCGCTAAGTAACTAACTAAGTAAGTGGATACGTACCTTCGAAACGATTTTTTAATATTGTCGCATTCCTCGTTCGAATTGTCGCCGTTGTTTTTTCTTCACAGTAATATTAACTGTGTACTCTTCCGCGACGTGGGCGCGCCCTGGCGGCATGTGGTCACCAAGGTGTCGTCAATAGCCCGGAGTTCGTTAAGCTTGCCAGGTCAAACAACAAGGCGCTACTAAGCATCGCTCCACTAATCCGAGGCGGGTGTTTTATCAAAACGGGACAGTGCGTGACGAACGATAACAAATACCGCACCGGCACGAATTGACTCCGCAATGACACTCAACGCACGAGTTTTAGACGCCGCTGTTTTAATAGGCATAGAAGTATTCTATCGTTTATATTAGCACGGGTATATGTGACCAGTGTTTAAATAAAATGCAATACACCGTTCGCAATACCACCATTTTATATGTTGGATTATTTGGAACGACAGAAGTGGGTTAGAAACATCTGAACGCAGGAAAATGCTTGTCCTAAGATCTTATAACGACTGGTAGTATTACGTTGGAATTTGAGGAGTGCTCAGTGTTGCATTTATCGATAGTAACTTAAAAGGCTTAACATATTTATTATTTGGAGTGCAGCAAATTAATCATTTATAAGGACATGACCAATACATGTCTACATATTTGTGTGAGTGAATATAATGGCTTTATTCATTTAAGTTTTGGTAGATCGTAAATAAGGAAAATTAGCGGGATTATAGTAGTTCACCAGTGATTGACACGTAACGTCGCTGACTTGCACAATACGGCAGATCTTTATTGCCAAATATCCGTATGGAATGATGTATAGTGTTGTTAAATCAATAATGAACTGAAACTTTCCTGTCAATACAACGGGAGTATTAGCAATTAATTAAAATAAATAAAAACAAATTCAAATTTCTTATGAGAACTGGTTGCTTTTAGGGGTAAACAATAACTGGTTTCCCACAGCGTGTGGTCGTTCGCCTACATAATAAAGTTGTGTATAGTTAAGTTCGTACATTAGTACGTTTACGGTAACGTCGAGAGAACGCCGGTGTCCATGACATGCTGCATCTACCATCGCAGCTGCGAACAATGCATGTTTGACCCACATATATAAATAGAACACGCTAGCTGAACTATAGGGGTGTGATTTAATGATGCAACTCTATGGCTTGACCCAAAAAGCACGTCGACTGCTCACGACTGCTCACGACACGTGAATGTGTGTGTGCGTGCTAGCACACACCCCCGTAGCTGCCCAGGGCAACAACGGGGTGTGTGCTGGCGGCGTGACATTTCCTCACCGTGTTTCCAGATCTTATCGAAATGTTTCACATGTAAGGCTGTGACTAATGACAAGCACCGCTCCAGCACCACTCCAGCACCACTCCAGGACCACTAGACTAGTTGTGCTATAACAAAATTGTTCACATACAATATTATACTGACTATGGTTTATGACTTAGTCTGTCAAAAACGAGACGTCAGATTCAAGCTAAAGATTTGGTAAACCATTTGCATAACATATTTTGTACAAAGAAGCACCTAATTTCCACATCGAACCTTGGCTGTCCCCCGGAACTTACTCACCCTGCATTTTGTAGTTTGATGTTTTATATTATATCTCAATTTCTGAATGGGATCGTTTCATCAGCAACCAAAACTGTTCGTCACGTGATGACGCGGGCAGGTCAAAGGCGGCATAAACAAGGAGCAACATAAAACCACATTTGGTAATTTTATTTCCAATACGACAGAGCGTTGAAATACTCGACAAGAATGCTACCTTCAACATACCACACAGCGTTGAGATACTCGACAGGAATGCTACTTTCAACTTGCATATGGCTGAGAATGTTACAATGATAAGCATAAGATCGCTAGATATATTTTCTAAATAGTTTGACATTGTAACGCATTGGCAGCAAAGATAATAAATAACATAATAACGTACGAAAACACAGTATATCTTAAAATATAAGTCTTACATAGAAGGTGTGTGTGGTTAGGAACACACCCTAAAAGCACGACATTTTCCATGATTCTTAAAGCCTCCAAGTGAACTTGAAATACGAATCTCACAAATGAGAATCCGACGTTCAAATCAAAGCACCATCGTGACTAAAGAAACAACAGAATCCTGTAAAATATGACACGATACAACATTCGTCCTAGATATAT
Source organism: Paraescarpia echinospica (assembly GCA_020002185.1). NCBI lineage: Eukaryota > Metazoa > Annelida > Polychaeta > Sabellida > Siboglinidae > Paraescarpia > Paraescarpia echinospica. The sequence goes on from CM034534.1 coordinate 75,201,890, forward strand.
ATTCGTTCTGTAAACGAGCATATGCATACAAACAGATATACACAACGTTTGCATAGGCAAATATAACATCATTTTATTACAATAAAATATCATATCTGTATTTTGTGGAACAAGACATCAAAGTCAGACATAAATACAGAATATTTGTTTTAAAATATTTGCTAATATAAAATACCCATTTCCACTTTGTGGTAAAATTCCCTTTCTAGGTTTCATAAAATAACTTCTAATTAATGTTATTAACAACATACATATTTAATCACCGTAATTGTTCAACTATGTACATTTGCGCATCCACATCATATTCTATACGTAAATAGCTTCACTAATAAAATAATATATTTTCCGTAAGTATCGTATGTATGTATATGAACATCACAAACAAATCAAATAAACATCGTACATGAGATAAGGGGTCAGCCCACTGTTGGTTTTCCCATAGGCGACCATGTTAACGTTTTGTCTGATTATAAAAAAACGTGACCTAAAAAATGTCTTAAACTTCTCACCTGCTGTTATCATCATCTCATTGACATGCCGATAGATTTTAACAAAAATTGCATACTTCCAGCTCTCGTAAAATGCCTGTATGTATGACACCCGTCAATATTTACAAATGCCGGCAAGAATTACTCCGCAAACAGGTCACACAGGCAAATTGCTGCCAAATATCATTCCGCTTATTCAAATCATCTAGAAATCCACCATTTTACAGTCAACACTTTCTACAATCACACATGAAAATCTCCCTACGCAAATGCACTTATGTAACAGCATGTGAATTTTTTATAAAAAAATCATTTCTCAAAAATACACTGCATTTTTCTTCGTGTGCAACGGACAGGAAGTCTAACTAGAACATGACCCCATAAACTATTGCTATCACCGGAAGTGTCACATACGCCATTTTATATGTGTGTCTATGACGAACGAACTGTGAGCACTGAGACCGCCATCTTGACGTGAATATTCATAGTTGATCGTGGTTGGTCGCACCTGTTTGTATTCCACGCATGTATCTAGCCAGCAGTATATGTGCAATGAAATAACCGACATTCAAACTATTAATAAAATCAGTAATAAAATAGTGTTTATTTTAACCACATACATTAATAACCAAATGACTTTCGTACGGTTAAAGTTGCCGATCTACGGCATATAAATATATATGACGAGTACGTTATCACAGCATAGTCAAACGCACTATCATATACTGCACACTGTCCTTAACTATAATGTCGGTCCCTATTTGTCGCTCAGACACCGACCCCCATTCTGACTAGCATAGAAACGCACCCTACTTGCACAAGCACCGCCCAATGGTATTCTATGTATAAGAAAAATACCTACCACAATTAACAACTTTGTTCCACTTTGATTGCAGTTAGGCGCAGCAAAGTGAACACCACCTCTACGATACCTTTGTGAACACGGTTATAGACACGCGCGTGTCGTTTCACAACTGTTCACGACGATGTATAAACAACGACTATTTGAGTTTGTCCAGTTGGATGACGTACATAATATCGCTTGAACGTATCTCGTACAACGTGACGTCAACATCGCCGAGAAGTCGACGTAATCACAAACGTGAATTGTGCAATTACATTTACATGGTGACGCCATCCGTGATTATTAAAAACATCAGAGATGATCATAAAACCAATAACACTCAGATTATTCCCAATCAATCATTTCTAAATGACAGTTATAATGACAATATGTGTTCCAAGGCAGTGATAGTATCATACTGTATCAAATTATGAAATGCATAATTTCCATGATTTCGGGCACCAGTTTTTATATTTTACCTCATTGTGAAGTCGTCCATTCGTCTTCAGTCGCTCCAAATAGGGGCAAAAAATGAACGTAATGTTTGGATTGTCTGCTAACATACCTGTCCGGTATAACACTCTCCTATCTAGTTGTTATAATTTACGCCACGGGTTTGCAATACATATTGATTAGGTCTATTTTGAAATGGTTTCCAATGGACATTAGAGAGACTTGCGTTATATAAAGATTTCTGCACTGCTTTGATAATACTGATCGTATATAACACACTGGTACACAGCACCACGCTGCAATAAAAAAGTCAATTTGTATAACATTACTTGGCGCGTGACATAATATCGACCATTTGGCACAAGACCCAGTCTCCACCCACGCAGCCATACGGCGACCAGTTGTGGGAGTTGTTCTTACCAGCGAGTTGCGAGGACGACTTCCGGAATACCTTCCAACTGTCATTTTCGTAACGCGCTCGTTTCACCAATCCGCCTATACTGAGATTTCGTTTTTCACCAGCTGTCGGATCCAAGATGGCGCCGACGTCAGACTTGGGATGCGACCTGTGGGCCGCGTGCGGGGTCTATCAGCGTCACCCGGCGGTGACATCGCTCTCTTCTTGCCGCCTCCTCTAGATGGCGCCGGTGTAGTTCTTTCGCGCTGCACTCCGGCATGTCGATAGGAATTGTGCCGTGGAACTGACTGCGAACAACAAATCACCAGTTCGGATAATTGTAATGCCATTTAACAGACGTTTCCTTCCTTGGAGTGTCTTTTCGTTGGCACGGAATAAGAAAGAGAAGAGGAACAAGTGCAACCAACATAGTCTAGGCAGTGCTGCTTGCTCATACACAATAACACCTCAATATAGTTTATAGAGTAGTCTACAATCCAACGTAGTGATTTCAATGGTACTGCCATGTGAACAACTTTTACACAATGTATGTTTACATTTTCCATTACTTTCACCATTACATCGTACAACTCTGGCGTAATATTATTATATATTTTATATATTCTAAGCAAAGTAATATACTTCCGTCAAATTTAATTGAATCTGAATTAGGACCTACACCTGACCGGCAATAACGAAAGCAGTGCAGCAGGACATAGCTAGACTCATATTTTCAGGGCAGTCGCGGGAGAGAAGTTAGTTTAAAAATTAACATTATCTGCTTTATTTCTAACCAACAAAGTATATGCGTTCCCCGTGGTTTTGGTGGAACTCCAGCTGACAACGGAGCGACTCTTACGTCACACATCACCTGATCTTTGACAGAAGTTTTTTATCTCACCCGTAGTCGATCTTGTAGGTGCCACTTCCCGACTGGTATGAGATGAGAGGGGCGATGCGATGTCCCCACAAAATCTCCCCGGGAAGGTACGACGTTCGCACCTGTGTCGTCATGCCGGTCGGCTCGATGACACCCTCCATGATGACAACAATCTCAATGTCCTCCGTCAGCAGCGACTCAGCACTCATCCCCCACAGCGGACTGTCCTCCGTAATTGTGTGCACCACCTGGACAGAACAGGTTATTATAATATTAATAATAATTCCGTTTCTTAATATAGCGCTTTTTAATTAAGAAAATATAAATCAAAGCGTTCACATATTAAAATTGAATGTTGACTAAATGCTAAAATATAAATTAATTAACTAAATAAGCTAATATAATTAATACATAAATAAAAATAAATAAATTAGGGAGTAAAAATACAATTTCAAACAATGAAATTAAAAACCATTCAATACTATGAAATAGAAACCAGTGTCATTTAGATGTGGCAGCAGTGCTTGCATCAATGCATGTAGTGCAGGCGAAATATATGGGTTTTAAGTTGTTATATTAATAAGTAATACAAAACAAAAATAAAAAGTACAACACATATATATGCTAACTGAAAAGTCTAAAGCGAAGAATAACTTTATTAATACTTGCATAACATTTAAATGGTTGACTTCAGAGTATTGCACGTGCACACGGAGACGTCAAATACACACCCACACCCACACCCACACACATACACACACACACACACACACACACACACACACACACACACACACACACACACACACACACACACACACACACACACACACACACACCGTACACAAACACAAACACAAACGCAAGCGCACGCACGCACACACACATATGCACGAGCATACGCGCGCGCGCGCACGCACGAACGCACGCACGTACACACGGACACACGCACACACACACACACACACACACACACACACACACACACACTCACGAGGCGTTCTCACAAGTTCATACCACTGATGCCTTGATACGCGAGACGTCCCTAGTCATCGGCCAAGGGAACATGAAGAGGTGGCGTCGTATGACGGTCGCTGGACTCACCTTGAAGGGCCAAGCAAGGAAGAAGAAGTTGTCCTCGTATTCCGTCTGCACCGTCAGGTAGCGCTGGTGACACGGCAGGTCCTCGCCGTAGTCCGTCTGGTGGCGCTGCAGTAGCAGCATGTGGACGGTGGCGCCGACTATCTGCGAGCGGCGCATGTCTCCGAGTCGCACCATGAGAGAGAGACGGCCGCCATGTTGGCAGATAACGGCGTTCTTGCTGAAGACGATCGTCTTGGCGCGGCTCTTCCCACGCGACAACTGCGGCAAATATAAGAACACAATGTGATACTTTTTGCAGCGTAGCAACAATAATTATTTTCCAACAAGGAACAGACGTCACGATCAAAATGTTGGCATGCGAGTGATCTCCGTCAAACTTCCCGTTACCAACACGGTTTACGTAATGTGCATCACTTCACTCGGACGTCATGCCATCTGACAGGTTTATATTTCCGGTATACAGTTCCCGCTCACACAACTTGCCCTTTTTGTGGCAAAGAAAAAGTCAAATATTCGCAAAACGACGGATTGTTCTACATAATATTATGAAGTTTCTCTGCCACTTTGTAAGCTTGACGGACCTCATTGCTAAGCATTAGGTCTAACAGCGCCATCATTTTTATGTATCTTTTAAATGTGATACACGATTTATGTTCGTTGATTAAACATTTAGTCCAGGAATTAACTCTATTAAACTAGTTCGAACCTTGCAGTAGTTTGTTTTCTTACTGCATTCTAACATTATTTTACCAGATGATTACAAATATGTACACACAGTCATGCACAAAAACATGAGCATTTTTGTGAAATAAGCATTTTGAAATATGCCAAGTACAAACAAATAAAGTTGCCCTGCAGGAGGTCATCGCTAGGAGTCATCAGCACAGTCAAAAGTACGAAGTGAAAATAACTGTTTTATCATAGTTGCACACAACTACGAACGACAGAATATACTCCAACGCAAGCATGTCCGTGCATGTCTGACAACACGGAACAAAATATATCTTAGTCAAAATAATGGATAGCTAACGTCTACATAAAACTGATATCCTTGTAAAAAAATCCAAAAATACACGCACTACTTTGGCCCAAAGACAGAGCGCCACGCTGCACTGAAGCCCGCAGCATACATTATTGAAATGTTCCCATTTTATAACAAAACTTTAACAAAACCCAACAACTGGTTTCTCTGTTCTAAAACATCTAATTTGCATTGAGAGTTTGGCATTATGCTCCCCGAGAGAGACATTGACTTGCTCCCATTAATGAAAGACAAAATCTGTGTTTAACAAATATGAAATAATCATACAATAATAAATAAAGTATATACATAATTAATTTCCAATATATTTGTATTCGGTTAGCTAATACGATGTAAATTATAGGCTAGACCTACCATGAAAACCTCGTCAACCATTTTTGTTGCAAGCAATTTCATGGTATATTTGCATTATTAACAAAATATGTTTATTACGACATCCATATTTTAATGCATGTTACTACGGGACAACATGCCAATATTCTAAATGTATTTGATTATTTTGTTACGACAGGAAGTGTACCTCATTCAGGCATATTATTTAAAATAATAGCCAAATATTTATATGTAAAATAATTTTGGATAAGACATTGATATTTTACTCCGAAAAATCACTGTCTGACCAATTATTATTTATAAACACAACTACTATGGTAAATAGGTACCCCTATGAGGCACATAAATACGCCATAGCATCCCGTATTACCACATAAACGCGTCTTCCACAAGCTTGATCTTGATTGATACGTTGCAGATACCAATACTGGCTTGATTGCAACGTAATGGGGAGTGCACTCAATGTTTATTTGTGGCCGATCCGGCGCCGGAAGGTGGTAACCGAGTCCGCCGTCACAGAGCTCTCTTCCAGCTGGTTCCAGTCAATCACAGTCTGTACGGAATAGGAGTGTCTATATTGTTCAGTCCTACTGTTTGGCATCTTAAATGGTCTACTGTTGTTGGTAGCAGACCTATCTATCTGTCAGCCACATAGTCTTTGTATTTCTTAGCACTTATTGGTTTCTTGGTTTTTTTCTGGCTCAAGGATGCGATCAGAAGGCATAGCCGGTACGAACCCCTCAGCCACCGTGTACATCAAGATCAGGCGGAGCTGTCTTCTGCGTTCTTGTAGGCGGAGCATGGCGGGGACACATCCAGAGTCTCTGGAATGGAAATCTTGGGTGCGTGCTTCTCTGTTTTGTGCCCGATCTAGATGGTCAATAGTGGGTGTCCCAGATTTCAGCACCGTATTCTAGAACTGTTCTGGCAATGGTCAGGTATGCCGTACGACGGCATTCCTGGAGGCAGTGTTTAAGGTTTCGCTGGAGGAAACCTAATGTAGAGCTTGCTTTCTTAGAGATGTTGGAGATGTGAGTGTGCCACTCGAGGTCATCTGAAATATGGATACCAACGCATGGGTCGTTGGGGACTTGCTTCGGGATGCTGTTGTCAAGACTTTAAAATACTAGCTTTTAGGGTTGAATAGCATACCCCACTTGTGGGCCCAGTCTGGCGGAGATCTTCTTGTAGGATAAGGTGGTCCTGGTATGTCTGGACCTCCATGTAACGCAGACAATCGTCGCACCTGTGATTTCACTGCCAAGGGTAAGTCATTGACGTGACAGAGGAATAGAACCGGCGCAAGCACTGTCCCTTGTGAAACTCCAGATTCAACAGTTCCGTCATTAAATGACTCTCCTCCAGCATTACTCTCATGGTCCTGTTGGTGAGAAAACTGGTCAGCTAGGCACATGTAGTGCCCTCGATACCGTACTTTACAAGCTTATACAGGTGCTTCCTGTGTGGGACAGTATCAAAGGCTTTACTGAAGTCAAGTATGACAACGTCCACTTGCTTGCCCTTGTCGTATAAAGAGGGACACTAAGGTAGTGAGTAGCCGGGTTGCGCACGAAAATCCTCATCGGAATCCGTTGTTCAATGGTGAGAGGATCTGGTTGTTTCTAGGTGATTCAGGAGATGCCGGCAGACAATGTGCTCGAGGGGCTTACAGCACCCGAAGTTCAACGAAACAGGACGGTAATCGGATGCTTGGTGTTTATCACCTTTTTTGAAGACACTGGGAATGTTTGCTGATAGCCAATCCGTTGGTAGAATGCCTGAGTTCAGGGACTTCTGGAAGACATCTGTCAAAGTTGGAGCTGTGGCATCTGCACAGTGTTTTAGGTATGCATTGGGTATGGCATCGGGGCCACAGGCTTTTGCAGGGTTTACACTTCGAAGACGCTGACATGAGTGGTCGTCCATGGGTGGTAGAAGTGACCCATCTTCCGGTGTGAATACTGACTGGAACTGCTTCAATGTCCGGATGTTGTAACAAACGGCGATGTCGTAATAAACTTCAATTAAATGTAGTGCGTGTGTCATATAGCTGTGCTAATGGGCATACATTACAATACAGATGCGGGATGTATTATTTGTCTTCTTGTAGTATGATAATCCTGAAACTGGTGACAAATAAGATAAGTAGTATATTGTTTAGTAGAAACCGGATGTCGTAATAAACATTTCTTAAAAGGGTCACAACATTTCTGTGATTTTAAACATCTGATGATTTGTTGATTGGAAGTAGTACACAAATATTTGTTTCTTAAATAAATGCAACCATATGATGCATATATAGCCAGATTATATCATTCAAATATCATGGTTCTTGATGTGTTTGAATTTGTTTAACTTGGATGTTGTAATAAACAGCAAATCTGTGGACAACATACATTGGTCCTCCAAAAAACACGTCCAATATTTTCCTAGATTGAAAGTATACATGGAACAATGTCAAGTATTTTCTAAAACAAAGGCAAAAAACTAGGTTCTAAAGCCATGGATAATATCAGTGGTAACTAAGTAAAAGTGAAAGTCACAAAAGACACGCTTTTTTGGGGTACTCCTCGTTTTTGAGAGATATATCTCTAAAACTGCTGGACCGTTGAAGTAGTTTGAGCCGGCAACTTACAGATCATTGGACTGCATTTGACCAGCACTTAAAATATGCCTGTTTTAAGTCTGTAAAAATGCAGTTGCGCATGTGTGTGTGTATGTGTGTGTGTGTGTGTGTGTGTGTGTGTGTGTGTGTGTGTGTGTGTGTGTGTGTGTGTGTGTGTGTGTGTGTGTGTGTGTGTGTGTGGTGTGTGTGTGTGTGTGTGTGTGTGTGTGTGTGTGTGTGTGTGTGTGTGTGTGTGTGTGTGTGTGTGTGTGTGTGTGTGTGTGTGTGTGTGTGTGTGTGTGTGTGTGTGTGTGTGTGTGTGTGTGTGTGTGTGTGTGTGTGTGTGTGTGTGTGTGTGTGTGTGTGTTTGTGTGACATATTTCACTAACATAACGGCTAATTTAATGAATGTTTTATTTTATGTCGTCTGACAGCTTGAAATACAAAAATGCTCAAAGTGTATCGCCTGGCTACCATCAGATTTTGACTAGGCGCCTAAGGCTAAGTGATTCGGAATCAATGAATAAATTATCTTTACATCATAAAAGCAAAGTATGCCTCCTGGAATCCCTCACTACTCATACCAAAATTACTTTTGTTCGGCATGTGCCTGAATGGAGTACACATCCTATCCTAATAAAGTATATGTATACATGGTCAATTTCGCCGTACGTCAAAAATCGCCGTATTAAAATTTTGCAGTAACCATTGAAACAACGAAACCGAAGCGGGGTGAAGAAGGGAGCGCTCCGTGGTGAAGACGTGGCCGAATAAAAAAGTTGTTTTTGAAATTGCAGCAATGAATAATCCGGTTGGTAAAAAAATTTGATTAATAATACAACATGGAACATTCCTCTGATAAGTTACATAAATAAAAGGCAACATGACGGACCTAGCATATGTTATTATTGTACCGCGAATAATTGAGCCAAGGGATTTTCGCGGTAACGCAGTTTCGTCGATTTTAAATTGTAAGTATTTCACTTAAAGCAACTTTTCAAACATTTTGTTTGCCCAAATTAGATTAAATATATGGCAGAGATTTAGAGTACGAATATCTTATCGTACAATTTTGTTAAAGCGATGTTTTCCTATTGTCTCCAGCGAAATTAGGGCCTCCAGTATAGACAAATAGTCATTGACATTGTCAACGGTGTTTATAGTCAAGTATGTGCTGGTCGGACACACTCGCAAGTTGGACACGTAAACATGTCGCTAGTTATCGCCGATTATGATATGTATATCCATGTAAAATTGACTTAGCATACCTACCAGTTAGTATGTTATTAATATGATATGTATATCCATGTAAAATTGACTTAGCATACCTACCAGTTAGTATGTTTTATTATGATATGTATATCCATGTAGCATTGACTTAGCACCTACCAGTTAGTATGTTATTAATTGCGAGTCTGTCGTCTACTTTTCTGGTCATGTAAACAAAACATATCCACTAAAACAAAATAATTATGGGCGATTGGAGCACGGCGCTGGGCATTGTGAATATTAAATGTATAATGAAATACGCATGCAAAAATGTAATTAAATATTAATAGTCTCAAAAACTCAAATGAGAACGACTATTCAATTAATCGCCCGGGAAAAATCGACGCGCGACTTCGTCTTGTGGTCGTTATTTGTTAATAGTTCAATAAAATATATTTTCCTTTACCATTCTGATGCTCAAATTGAATAAAATAAGTGATATTGATTTAGAGTATGAGTTTACTTCGCACAAATTTCATCTGATATTTGTAAAAAAGGCATGTTTTAATTAATGTGTCTGACTAGCAGGTCGACCAGTACAGGTTGTGCCAATGCGACCCTCGTTTTCCCGGCATTAATTTACGCATATTGTTATTGAATGACGCGGCCTCTGGGATATGGTTTAATGCTCCATTGCGAATGATATATCGAAGTGTTTCAGCGGGAAAGAAGGCGGTATCGTAGTGTTCCATACAACTGACCTTGGCGAAGATGAGCCCCGTCATGACGCACTGGATGAGCACTCCAAACACAGACTGAATCATCATGGTGACGATGGCTGTCGGACATGCGTGCGTGACAGCGCGCGTGCCGTACCCGATCGTGTGCTGGGTCTCGATCGAGAAGAGCAGCGCGCTCGTGAAGTCGTGGACCCCGATGACACAGGGTGTCCACGTGTCATCGCCGGCGTGGTCTCGGTCGTCGTGAATGACGCAAATGGCGAGCCACAGGCCGGCGAACAACAGCCAACTAGCAACGAACGCCAGCGCGAACAACAGCACGTTGTAGCGCCACTGTGGGGCAACAAGCAGTCGGTGAGTGGAAAGGTGCGTGAGTGTGTGAGTGAGTGTGTGAGTGTGTGTGTGTGAGTGTGTGAGTGTGTGTGTGAGTGAGTGAGTGAGTGAGTGAGTGAGTGAGTGAGTGAGTGAGTGAGTGAGTGAGTGAGTGAGTGAGTGAGTGAATGGGTGAGCGAGTGTGGGTGAGTGAATGGGCGAGTGGGCGAGTGGGCGAGTGGGCGAGTGGGCGAGTGGGCGGGTGGGTGGGTGGGTGGGTGGGATGACTGAGTGAATGACTGAATGAGTGAGTGAACGAATAATAGAGTGAGTGACTGAGGGAGCAGGTGAATGAAAAATTAGCAAATAATATAGCAATAAAAACATATATTTTAAATGTGTTCCTTAAATTATTTCGGGGATGAGTATATAGTATGCGATATATATATATATATATATATATATGCGTTGTACTTCACAGCTTGTCTGCTCAGTTACCCAGAATCCATCTCTCAAGCCAGGGTGGTAGTAATATCAGCAGGAAGTGCACAGAATGCGTGGAACTTCATCTACCTGTAGGTCTACGTGTTTAAACAGACAGTGTCTGTATAGTGGGTACTCCCTACCTGTAGGTCAATGAGCGTGGTGAACAGGTCAGCGAGGTACCGTAGCTGCCGTCTGTGGATGTTAATGAAGGCGACGTTGAGGTCTCCGTTCTTCTCAATGATCCGGTTCACCTTCCTGTGCGCGAACAGACGACCGCGTTTCGCAATGTCACCCAGATATGACGTCAGCAGGTTGGTGGGGCTCGATTTTCGCAGTCCCTTCAAATTCGAAAGTTTCCGTGGAAATGTTATAAACAAATCGTTGAGAGCCCAGAAGATGATTTTCGTACGCCACTGTTATTAGATGATACCAGCTACCAGGGGAATAGATCGAATATGTTAAGATATCTTTGTCAGTTACGAAGATATTAGTTGAAACATGTTCTAGAGCCTAGAAATCTAAAAGTAGACATAGAAAAGATCGCTTAGGGAAGGTAGATTGCAGATTTTATCTATGGAAGGTTGTGTATCTTGTAATAGCGGATTGAACATGTTTACTGTTTAACGGAGTCCTTCCTTTGATTTTTAACTTGCACTTCTGAAGGTTAATTAGCCTACATCATGCTGAATAATTGCATAAAAGTGTAAGTTGTGAAGACTCTAACATAACATTTCGCCAAAGAGGGTAATTAATTCAATGATGATAACAAACATAACGACGTTACCATGTCCGTTAAGTTATGTTCTGTTGTAATGTGTATATTTTGCTCTTCCTGTGCCTCGTCTGGAATGTAGATGGCGCAATCGTCAGGTTCCTGGTGCTTGCTGGGAATCTGTAGCCCGAAGACATCGTCCTCAAGTGTCGTCGCGTCCACGTGACCGTCGTCAGGGTGATCATCATACGAGAGTTTCACAGGCGTGCCAGCATCACCATTTGTATAGCTTTCTCTGCTGTCATTATCACGAAGTTCACTTAAATGATCTTTTGACACTATCGCGTCGCCATTGTTTGTAACACCGAATGTTGCGCGTGTGTTGTTGGTGCAGTCTAGGCCGAGGTTGCCTAGCTCCGCTGGCGTGACCACGTCACCGTAGTTCGTTACGCTGAACTTGTGGTTGCCGCTGGTGGAGCTGCGGTCTAAGTTTCGGTGTTCTAGCGGCGCGGCGACGTCACCGTAGTTGGTGACGCTGAACTTCTTCCGCTTCCCCTCGCTCGTGACGCAACTGATGATCTCTTGTCTTGGCAATACGTCGTCGTCTGTGGAAGATGGTTACATTGTTATATCATATTAACTCTTCACCTTTATATTGCTTTCGTGCATTCATTGACCATTCCGCATTATCACGAGTATTACACAAAGATTGTTTTCCATACAAAGCTACATGGCATGTGGACTAGGAAGCCTTGGCTTAGGCTTAACGAGGGTAAGTTATGTGCGGACGCTATGTTCTCTTTCTAACTGATCTTCGACGTCTTGTGCTGCTAATGGCGCGATTATGAGTCCTCCCGATAGCTTTGACCTGCGCCGAAACAATGGCGTCAGAGCCAATTACGTTTGATATTTTCAAATTATTCCAATGTGAAAGAACGTTCAGAAACAACTGTTCGACATCGGGCTATAACAAAAGCCTGTATAGTATATATCATGCAACAGTAAGGGCGGGAAAGCGTTAGAAGGAGTCGTTTGTGTCGTATTTAAACAATAACTTACATAGTCATTGTCAACTGATAAGCATACAAATATGAAGTAGGGACGTGCAATATAACCGTTGTGACTACAATTAGAACCAAGCAACGTTTAATAATGGCCATGCCGCGGCAGCGAAATCGTATTAAACAGCCTATTCTATTGATCTTATATGTCATTTAATAAAGACACAGGCACCTACATGAACATTAAACATTGGTTTCCAAGGACTTAGGCGCAATAGAAGTTATATTATTATTATTATTAACATAGGCGTTGTAAACCCTCCCGTCAACCCTTCGGACCGCCCACGTCAACCTCCTGTCAGATCGCTGACCGTGACGAGGCCGCAACTTTTCAGAGGCACCTCTTTAGCAGCATTGGACAGTGGCGACGCGTGGCGGGCGGGCGGTGCACCGGACGTAACGTCATTTCATCTTCTACATTGCAAAGGAAATCTTGCTGGATTAACCCGGAATACGACGGCACGATGCAGCGGACAGCGACGGAACACATTGAAGGTACTTAAAACGACCAATGATACTATTGACGTTGTAAGTCAGCACGTTATTCACACGGTCTGTGTCACGGCGTGACGCAGCCTCCTAGGGCGCGTACCTACGTAGGGATTGTCATTGTGGTCACTGTCATCATGATCGTTGCCCTCATGGTCAGACCTCGGCTTCTGGACAAGTGGCTCGGGGGTCAGTTCATCGGACTCGCAATCGATACAACCCGGGTTCGAACACTGTGCTGTCGTGTCAAACTTTGGGCATGTTCCTTCACCCTACCTTGCTCCAATTTGCTGTATGAATTGAGCACCTGGCTAAAGACAGTGGTTAATATTTGTGTGCGAATTGTCTTAGCGCATCAATTGCAGCGTGGCTGAATGCTTCCCGGAGAAGTCGAGATGGTGTTCGATTGAACAAGTCAGCCGGGGTATAAAGTGTAAAGCGCTTTGAGCAGCCCTAAGGACTGGATACTGCGCTATATAAGAACATACCTTTACTTTATGAGGAAACGCATTGACAGTATTTGTTTCTGTGTGCCTGAATGTTATCTCAATACCAAACATAATGTTTTATAGACTTTGCGAACTTACAAAGTCATCTGTAGGTTTCTTGTTTATAAGATATGTTGGCCGCCGGGACAACGCCAGGACAGCGCCGGGACAGCGCCGGGACTGCGCCGAGACAGCGCTAGTTGCTATACCTGAGTCACTTGTGTGGCCGTTGACGTGAAGATGGCCCGGTACCTGGGGGTCTCCCGGCGATCCCTCGTCTCTGTTGTTATTTGGCTCATCCACGACGTCACTTTCTGTCTTCATCACGCTTACCATCTTCTTGTAGCGACACCTAGTGACACAATGTTAGTATTAGTAATAATAATAATAATAATCCAACTATAATGTATTACTTACTCAACTCCTGAAACAGACATATAATAATAGTTTTTTTTAAATGTAATGGGCAAATCAAGATCACTTTAATGGGGACAATGCGAGTGTGTGTGTGTGTGTGTGTATGTGTGTGTGTGTGTGTGTGTGTGTGTGTGTGTGTGTGTGTGTGTGTGTGTGTGTGAGTGTGTGTTTATTGCTGGCGTATGTGCAAACGTGCATGCATGCGTACGTGTGCCGTGTATTCCAAATTGCTGTTTGATCTGATACAAGAGCAAGTACGACAACAACCACAACAGCAGAATCATACAAGACATAGTTAAGTCCCCTTATAAAAAGAAAGTCTGTACATGTACCAAAATGGCTGTATTCGTGTGTACATGTGATTGTACACGTACCAATACGGGTGTATTCGTGTGTACATGTGTGTGTACATGTACCAAAACGGGTGTATTCGTGTGTACATGTATGTGTGCATGTACCAAAACGGGTGTATTCGTGTGTACATGTGTGTGTACATGTACCAAAACGGGTGTATTTGTGTGTACATGTATGTGTACATGTACCGTAACGGGTGTATTCGTGTGTACATGTAGGTGTGCATGTTTCGAAACTGGTGTATTCGTGTGTACGTGTATGTGTACATGTACCAAAACGGGTGTATTCGTGTGTACATGTGTGTACATGTACCAGAACGAGTGTATTCGTGTGTACGTGTATGTGTACATGTACCAAAACGGGTGTATTCGTGTGTGTATGTATGTGTACATGTACCAAAACGGGAGTATTCGTGTGCGTATGTATTTGTACATGTACCAAAACGGGAGTATTCGTGTGTGTATGTATGTGTACATGTACCAAAACGGGAGTATTCGTGTGCGTATGTATTTGTACATGTACCAAAACGGGAGTATTCGTGTGTGTATGAATGTGTACATGTACCAAAACGGGTGTATTCGTGTGTGTATGAATGTGTACATGTACTTAAACGGGTGTATTCGTGTGTGTATGTATGTGTACATGTACTTAAACGGGTGTATTCGTGTGTGTATGTATGTGTACATGTACTTAAACGGGAGTATTCGTGTGTGTATGAATGTGTACATGTACCAAAACGGGTGTATTCGTGTGTGTATGAATGTGTACATGTACTTAAACGGGTGTATTCGTGTGTGTATGTATGTGTACATGTACTTAAACGGGTGTATTCGTGTGTGTATGAATGTGTACATGTACCAAAACGGGAGTATTCGTGTGTGTATGTATGTGTACATGTACCAAAACGGGTGTATTCGTGTGTGTATGTATGTGTACATGTACTTAAACGGGAGTATTCGTGTGTGTATGTATGTGTACATGTACCAAAACGGGTGTATTCGTGTGTGTATGAATGTGTACATGTACTTAAACGGGTGTATTCGTGTGTGTATGTATGTGTACATGTACTTAAACGGGTGTATTCGTGTGTGTATGAATGTGTACATGTACCAAAACGGGAGTATTCGTGTGTGTATGTATGTGTACATGTACCAAAACGGGAGTATTCGTGTGTGTATGTATGTGTACATGTACCAAAACGGGTGTATTCGTGTGTGTATGAATGTGTACATGTACTTAAACGGGAGTATTCGTGTGTGTATGTATGTGTACATGTACCAAAACGGGTGTATTCGTGTGTGTATGTATGTGTACATGTACTTAAACGGGTGTATTCGTGTGTGTATGAATGTGTACATGTACCAAAACGGGAGTATTCGTGTTTGTATGCGCGAATGTTTGCGATTGGTTGTTTTCCAGTCGTCTAGCCAAGCTGGAAACTTAAACCTTCGTAGGGCGGCTATAATAAGCAACTAAACTAATTGTACACACGCACTAGGGCATCATTAAAAAGGGACAACAGAATAAAGAGGACGTCATTACGATTGAGGAGTGGAACATGTCTACATAATCTATCTTTCCACAAAAAAAACGCTTTTCCTGTCATGTAATAGCACGTCGTTTTGGTAGAATCAAAATGTATGGTACTGGTTTTTCAAAATACGTCATGCTAAATCAGACACAGCCATTATTCCTACAAAATGTGACCTGTTAGTCATGCCGAGAACATGTTGATTCTAATTACTAGTGTACCTTCCGTTGATTCTAATTACTAGTATACCTCCCGTTAATTCTAATTACTAGTATACCTCCCGTTAATTCTAATTACTAGTGTACCTTCCGTTGATTCTAATTATTAGTATACCTTCCGCTGATTCTAATTACTAGTATACTTTCCGTTGATTCTAATTACTAGTATACCTCCCGTTAATTCTAATTACTAGTGTACCTTCCGTTGATTCTAATTATTAGTATACCTTCCGCTGATTCTAATTACTAGTATACTTTCCGTTGATTCTAATTACTAGTATACCTCCCGTTGATTCTAATTACTAGTGTACCTTCCGTTGATTCTAATTACTAGTATACCTTCCGCTGATTCTAATTACTAGTATACTTTCCGTTGATTCTAATTACTAGTATACCTCCCGTTGATTCTAATTACTAGTGTACCTTCCGTTGATTCTAATTACTAGTATACCTTCCGCTGATTCTAATTACTAGTATACTTTCCGTTGATTCTAATTACTAGTATACCTTCCGCTGATTCTAATTACTAGTATACTTTCCATTGATTCTAATTACTAGTATATCTCCCGTTGATTCTAATTACTAGTGTACCTTCCGTTGATTCTAATTGCTAGTATACCTTCCGCTGATTCTAATTACTAGTATACTTTCCGTTGATTCTAATTACTAGTATACCTCCCGTTGATTCTAATTACTAGTGTACCTTCCGTTGATTCTAATTACTAGTATACCTTCCGTTGATTTTAATTACTAGTATTCCTTCCGTTGATTCTAATTACTAGTATACCTTCCGTTGAATCTGATTAGTAGTATACCTTCGGTTTATTATAATTACTGGTGTACCTTCCGTTGATTTTAATTACTAGTGTACCTTCCGTTGATTCTAATTACTAGTATACATTCCGTTGATTCTAATTACTAGTATACCTCCCGTTGATTCTGATTACTAGTATACCTTCCATTAATTCTAATTACTAGTATACCTTCCGTTTATTCTAATTACTAGTGTACCTTCCGTTGATTTTAATTACTAGTATTCCTTCCGTTGATTCTAATTACTAGTATACCTTCCGTTGAATCTGATTAGTGGTATACCTTCGGTTTATTATAATTACTGGTGTACCTTCCGTTGATTTTAATTACTAGTGTACCTTCCGTTGATTCTAATTACTAGTATACATTCCGTTGATTCTAATTACTAGTATACCTCCCGTTGATTCTGATTACTAGTATACCTTCCATTAATTCTAATTACTAGTATACCTTCCGTTTATTCTAATTACTAGTGTACCTTCCGTTGATTCACATGCGTACCTGACTAGAAATACTATGTCCGTACAACAATACATCGACATGCTTAGTGGTCGATGTGACATATAATAAACCTGCTACACATGGTATCGTGACGTGTACCCAACATAACGTACGTTTGACTGATAGCCAGGCCTCACTATGTTTTAGCATGCATGCGTTTATTGGGACAAAACCGCTTCACGGTCGACGCTGAACTAATGCAAATCGTGAGCGCGTTTTACGTCTGCATTTAAAACACCCCGTGCATGCATAATGTTGGTGTGAGAAGGCGTCTCTGACGGCTACTTGCGTCATCTCAGAGTTGACATAACGTTAGTTACCCAATACTTCCGCTACCGTGTCACGACCACTGGTGGGGCATCAATGTGACACCGATTGCAACAAATGTCCCCCTTTTCGAGACGTGTAACCGCCGAGGTTTACACCGCAAACTCAACACCAGTTTAATTAATACGCATAACGTAATGATATTAGTTTTGGACGTCCAACAACCACGCCTAACGGCGACACCAACGATTCCAAGCGATCCTATCGGGGACTTGTGTCGGTTCTGGATATACCCAATATAAAAACTCACAATTTAAATACCGGTGTGATTTTACACGTGTTACAACCGGATGTGAGTAAATATATACAGCTGTGTAATTGGCAAAGAATACACGACACCAAGGTTAACGACGTTGTCGTGATAATCGTGATGACTGCAGTGTAGTGATCGTGGTTATAATGCTCGTGGTTGTGATTATTGTGTTTGTGGTGATCGTAGTTGCAGTGGTCGTGATTGTGGTTGTGATTATAGTGTTTGTGGTGATCGTGGTTGCAGTGGTCGTGGTTGTGGTTCTGATTACTGTGTTTATGACGATCGTGGTTGCAGTGGTCGTGGTTGTGGTTGTGATTATTGTGTTTGTGGTGATCGTGGTTGCAGTGGTCGTGGTTGCGGTTCGGATTATTGTCTTTGTGGTTACTGTAGTTACATTGGTTGTGATTGTGGTTATTGTGTTTGTGGTGATTGCAGTTGCAGTGGTCGTGATTGTGGTTGTGTTATTGTGTTTGTGGTGATCGTGATTGCAGTGGTCGTGGTTGTAGTTCTGATTACTGTGTTTGTGATGATCGTGGTTGCCCTGGTCGTGGTCGTGGTTGTGGTTGTGGTTCTGATTATAGTGTTTGTGATGATCGTGGTTGCAGTGGTCGTGGTTGCGGTTCTGATTATCGTCTTTGTGGTTACTGTAGTTACAGTGGTCGTGATTGTGTTTGTGGTTATGATTATTGTGTTTGTGGTGTTCGTTGTTGCAGTGATTGTGGTTGTGATTATTGTGGTTGTGGTGATTGTAGTTGCAGTGGTAATGATTGTGGTTTGGTTGTGGTTATTGTGTTTGTGTTGATTGTAGATGCAGTGGTCGTGGTTGTGTTTGTGATTATTGTGTTTGAGGTGATCGTGGTTACAGTGGTCATGATTGTAAAGTAAAATACTAAGTTCGTAAGGACGGTCGTAAACATCAGTATTGACAACATCTGCAGCACCCTGGCCTACGTAAAGACTCCCTGCCCTCCACTGTGTACGCCCCTTCACTTCCGGGTGGCGACAGTGTATGACATCATGAAATGAGATAACTTGTCTTTCTACAAATCAAGGAACCACTGAGGCTACTCTAATAGTTCTAGTTATTACAGAATGATATAAATGGTGGTATATTAGGTTCTACATTTATGTTTCACTGTTGATGTAATGTGCACGTAGACATAACATTTTTGTTCGCTTAAAATTTTATTATATCCGAGTGAACTGTGGATTGACGCAGTACCCCCGTGGACTGTTGATTTACGCAG
The DNA here is from genome assembly GCA_020002185.1 of Paraescarpia echinospica. Taxonomy (NCBI): domain Eukaryota; kingdom Metazoa; phylum Annelida; class Polychaeta; order Sabellida; family Siboglinidae; genus Paraescarpia; species Paraescarpia echinospica. Next base: position 75,221,194 of record CM034534.1, read on the forward strand.
TACACCCGTGGACTGTGGGTTGACGCAGTACCCCCGTGGACTGTTGTTTGAGGCAGTACCTCCGTGGAATGTGGGTTGACGCAGTACCCCCGTGGACTGTTGATTGACGCAGTACCTCCGTGGAATGTGGGTTGACGCAGTACACCCGTGGAATGTGGATTGACACAGTACCCCTGTGTACTGTGGGTTGACGCAGTACACCCGTGGACTGTGGATTGACACAGTACCCCCGTGGACTGTTGATTTACGCAATACACCCGTGGACTGTGGGTTGACGCAGTACCCCCGTGGACTGTTGATTGACGCAGTACACCCGTGGAATGTGGGTTGACGCAGTACACCCGTGGACTGTTGATTGACACAGTACCCCCGTGGACTGTGGATTGACACAGTACCCCCATGGAATGTGGGTTGATGCAGTACCCCCGTGGAGTGTGGGTTGACGCAGTACCCCCGTGTACTGTGGATTGACGCAGTACCCCCGTGTACTGTGGATTGACGCAGTACCCCCGTGGACTGTGGATTGACGAAGTACCCCCGTGTACTGTGGATTGACGCAGTACCCCCGTGGACTGTGGATTGACACAGTACCCCCGTGTACTGTGGATTGACGCAGTACCCCCGTGTACAGTGGATTGACACAGTACCCCCGTGGATTGTGGATTGACACAGTACCCCCGTGGAGTGTGGATTGACACAGTACCCCCGTGGAGTGTGGGTTGACGCAGTACCTCCGTGAAATGTGGGTTGACACAGTACCCCCGTGTACTGTGGATTGACGCAGTACCCCCGTGTACTGTGGATTGACGCAGTACCCCCGTGTACTGTGGATTGACGCAGTACCCCCGTGTACTGTGGATTGACGCAGTACCCCCGTGGACTGTGGATTGACGAAGTACCCCCGTGTACTGTGGATTGACGCAGTACCCCCGTGGACTGTGGATTGACACAGTACCCCCGTGTACTGTGGATTGACGCAGTACCCCCGTGTACAGTGGATTGACACAGTACCCCCGTGGACTGTGGATTGACACAGTACCCCCGTGGAGTGTGGATTGACACAGTACCCCCGTGGAGTGTGGGTTGACGCAGTACCTCCGTGAAATGTGGGTTGACACAGTACCCCCGTGTACTGTGGATTGACGCAGTACCCCCGTGTACTGTGGATTGACGCAGTACCCCCGTGTACTGTGGATTGGCGCAGTACCCCCGTGTACTGTGGATTGACGCAGTACCCCCGTGGACTGTGGGTTGACGCAGTACCCCCGTGGACTGTGGGTTGACGCAGTACCTCCGTGGACTGTGGATTGACGCAGTACACCCGTGGACTGTGGATTGACACAGTACCCCCGTGGACTGTTGATTGACGCAGTGCCTCTGTGGAATGTGGGTTGACGCAGTACCCCCGTGGAGTGTGGATTGACGCAGTACCCCCGTGTACTGTGGGTTGACGCAGTACCCCCGTGGACTGTTAATAGACGCAATACCTCCGTGGAATGTGGGTTGACGCAGTACCCCTGTGGAGTGTGGATTGACGCAGTACCCCCGTGTAATGTGGATTGACGCAGTACCCACGTGTACTGTGGATTGACGCAGTACTCCCGTGGACTGTGGGTTGACGCAGTGCTCCATGAACTGTGGATTAATGCAGTACCCCCGTGGGCTCTGGATTGAAGCAATATTCCCTTGGACTGTGGGCTGGTGCGTGGTTGGGAGGATACTGGGCCATGATTCACGTCGGCAATCATACCTTACTTTTCCTACAAAACCCGTTGCCCCACTACATGTTAGCACGGGCAACTGACAGGTGACTAAGCTTGCCTTCCTCTGTAGTCGAAACGCCAATGCCCACGGGGTATTATTACCCCCACCCATACAGGCCGTGTTAACGTCTACCCGAGCTAGCGACATCGACAATGACCGGCCGTTGTAGATCTGATGTGATGGTATCCGCTTGTACGGAATTAACCTTTGCATAAATTCCTAGTAATTACTTATCCATGAAATATATTAATTGTTATAAAAGAAGTTATGTTTAATAAGTATATATTTAGAACTGCTTTAGTCTAGTAGCTTATAATTAGATCTGAGATGTAGGAAATTCTCCTACGTTTAGCTCAAGTCTTCTCCAAAGGTGGCTAGGCTGGACAATAGTCAGTAGATGAGTCAGCTGGCAGACCAGGTGGCCACGTAGCGAACCCGACTGGAGCGCGCGCCATATTAAGAAATACAGAAAACGCACTGACCAATGGGAATGGCCAGTCACTAGGGAGAGAGGGAAGTAGCCATTATTTAAGGAAAGACTAGTGCGTGATTGGGAGAGGATTGCAAAGAACGAGCAGAGAGGACTTGCGCGCGATAACGATGTAACACCACGTCTGGTTCCCACGGAGGACCAATATTGATTGTACTGATCTGTATCGTGCTAACTTCTGTATTAAAGTTCTTGAAACGAAAAATGGAAAGTCTTCTGCGATGACTGAGTAATTAGAATCTCCCTCTGTGAGTATCTGAGTTTTATTAGACAGTGACACATTGGCTGAACTGAGTAGGTCGATATCTAAATTGTCTGGGAAATCAACGCAGAGGAAGAACGTTGCAAAGCGTGCCCAAATTAGAATACCGAGGTTGCAAACGGAATAGGCAGATGCAACAAAGGGAAATAATAGTAGACCGGGCATTCTATAAGCTGATGCGACAGTCACCACTGGTTGTGACGTCACATGTCGCAATAAACGTCAGCTGGAAACCGGGGGTGATACAGGAGGGTTCAAAAACATTACCTACAACCACCGAGGGGTAGCCTCCCCATGTCACTGACGACATGGCTGAGCAAGGCCAATCGTCACCAGGTGTAACTGGCAGTCGCACGGGTCGGAGAGTTGGTCCCATCCGAATGACATACCTTTGATACAACCTTAATTCTGAAACCTAGCTCCGCATCTGAATGGCATCGTTTAGTCTCGATTACCTGTTTCGTTTCCGACACACATGATGACATTACGAAATTATAAAGTAACTTTCTGAGGGTATTTATACTTCAACCAAATGTTTCCTACCTGCACATGTTGTTACAGCTTCAACACCATATTATTCAAAACGCGATAGCGCACACAAATTTAGCACGCTGTCACGTTTGACTCATTCACACCTACACGGGGGTGTACGTTTGAATGAGTCAATAATGTCACACCTACTACAAAAACTCCCCATGTTACGTCACACTGTAAGAATTCCGGCTAAGGTCAGATAAAATGAACGGTCCCGGGGAGAACTACAACGCTACTTGCGATACAAACACAATCATTTCAAGCATCTAACATTAAATGTTTATTGGAACAAACCGAACGCACACGCACACGCACGAACACAGACACAGTCACACGTACGTGAGCACACAACCACATACACCTGAGTTTTTATGATCAACAAACATCCCCGTACATCTAGACGACCTCAGCTCGTGTATATATATATACACGGACATGGGGTAAACCTTTACTTACCGAACAATCCAGAACGACCAGGCCAAGTTTTACGTATGACATATATACTTCCGTTCACGTCGTGCAATGGATACGCATAAATCCAAGTCCCAATGTTTTTTGTATCACACGGTCCTTCAAGCGACAATCCCTCTAGAGTTGACAACCCAATAGTGGTCTTAACACGATGGACATAAGCTACGTCAATGTTCGGCCTTCTTTACCACTGTCAGCCCTAAACTGTATCTACGAGTGAATTCCGTCACTCAACGTCGCATGTATTCGGACGATAGCCGGTACTGGCAGTGACGCGAGGACTGCGTTAGTCACGGACAAAACCAGCTATTAAACCCCCATCGTGCACGTCACGCACTACTGCTTAATCTTTGTAGTTGACCCGGGCAGCCACGTGTGTCGTCTCCCGGTAACGTTGTGTGTTTATTGCCGCTGTTGTATCCCAACGGGTGCAATTACCCAGCGAAATTCCGTCATACGTAAGAAAAACGTAAGCTCTTCAACCACATGACCGCCAAAATCCTTTGTGCTAAATTGTTTGCATGATTTATTTCTTGCGCCATTTTTACGCATTCCATGCGGCGGGTTCTCGAAATTCAGATGCGTTTTTAAACGGGAATAAATTGTCTATCCGTCACGGTTGACGTCGCTTCGCTACTCTGGACTGAAAGGCTTCATTGAATAGACACAAATGGTGTTCTTTATAAATGATTGCGACGCGATTCTAAGGTCATTAAGTGGCGCACGTGAAATTGTTGGGGGTCGGAGCAGGGACGGAGCAGGGTCGGAGCAGGGACAGAAGTGGGGAAGTATGTAAGGAGTAAATCATATATACTGTTGCAAATGGAGCAACCTTTACTGTTGCTACTTTGGCATTAATTCTGTTGGTTGACGGCCGTGATAGTAATATTTACTAAATGTTAAAAAACACACAGCATCTTTACATAAACACCATAACGCGCTCGCAGATACTCGTTGTTTGTTCAAAATGACGAAGGTCGAATGAAAAGGCCCTAGTCGTGATATAGTGTAGAATTGTAAAATAATATTCGTATTACTGAATAAACTGGATCTTATTCGATTTACGTACTTGAAAACTGTGGAGTCTTGATTTAAGCGCACACCATGCCATGATCGGTTGGACTCTTGCAGAAGAACACGTGTTCATTTCTTGTGTAGCGGGCAAAGCGAGCATCTTTAATACTAACTCATCAGAAATGTCGGCAGCTCTGGAGTATTACATGTCGTGATGATTGCTTCATAATAAAATATACTACTAGCCATATTAAAAAGATTCATGCATGCCAATCTGTCTTATTGGTACCGTGATGCTGACCAGATAATCCACCACACAGATACAGGCCTGTATTTGTTCCTTTTGGCCGGTCGAGAGGGCGTGTACTTGGTAGTAGTCGGTTTAGAAAACTAATATAGTATCGCGTCGCCAACGTCGTCAATGTGACCTCATAGACCTAAGAGACCTAAGAGATGCGACCGTTGCGCTGTAGGTCAACGGGCGGGTCGACAGGACGACGACAACGCGAACATGTCACGTCTCACAGGGCTGTTTACTCATAAGGCGAAAGAACAGACACATGCGTCGTGCGACAGTCTCGAATATGTCACGAATCGTTCACACTGAAATTGCCAGATCCATTACGCCATGCTTTGCTTAGCAACAAAGTCCGACAAGCTCAGTGAATGGCCACTGGAAGGAAGACGATATCAGATATTCCGTCGAATATTTCGTTACAATTCTGTCGTAACTGTTTTTCATCGTGACAAAATCAAATATGTCTTTTAACAAGAACAACTTGCAAGAAAGTTCGTTAGATGTGTGCCGACCTAGATATGTAAATGTATAATTGTAAACGCGGTTAGTAAGAAGAGGCTCATCATTCGGATTGTGCCATCAGATTCCGGATCCGTCAATTAACATGAACTTAGTCGCATAGCTGTCTCGCTAACATACCTCGGACTCTTCCACTTCTGCCAAAGTGGGTACACTGTGAACCAACGCACGCAACCGACATAATTTACTCAATTATTTACGTCGGCATATTCTATACATATATAAGTATATCTGATTAGCTGCAGGCTAAATTGGAGTAAACACACGTTGTCATATATAGAATCTAAACTGACCAGTGGCCATTTCAAAGCAGACAAGACTATACCTTATCTACGGTATGTGAGCAGAGGTAGGACATAGTCTACTGTTGATTGGGATACAGTTCACCATTCTCACTGGTGGGTTGTTAGTTGTGATTGTGGCTTAGTTAACCCATTGTCGTGTCTAAGAACAGACGAGGCGCCTTGGTTAGTTTTCCTTATATCACCCAAGCTCAAACGTGGGCCCGTCTGACGGAACAGGTCAAATATAGAAAATAAAAGAGTTTGCCAAAGGGAGCCGCAGGCTAATGAGCCCCATAACCACATCACGGATTAGGACGCTGCTCGTCAAAACACCTTAATAATAAAAAAACGAATAGACATACACTAAAATTAAGTGCGTATATAGAAAGAGCTACACTTACAATTAAAGCAGCCCCTTAAGATTATGTAAGTTTAGAGACACCCTATAGAGACAAGGCGCAGTCGTTGTGTGTGTAAGTTTAGAGACACCCTGTAGAGACAAGGCGCAGTCGTTGTGCGTGTAAGTTTAGAGACACCCTGTAGAGACAAGGCGCAGTCGTTGTGCGTGTAAGTTTAGAGACACCCTGTAGAGACAAGGCGCAGTCGTTGTGCGTGTAAGTTTAGAGACACCCTGTAGAGACAAGGCGCAGTCGTTGTGCGTGTAAGTTTAGAGACACCCTGTAGAGGCGCAGTCGTTGTGCGTGTAAGTTTAGAGACACCCTGTAGAGACAAGGCGCAGTCGTTGTGCGTGTAAGTTTAGAGACACCCTGTAGAGACAAGGCGCAGTCGTTGTGCGTGTAAGTTTAGAGACACCCTGTAGAGACAAGGCGCAGTCGTTGTGCGTGTAAGTTTAGAGACACCCTGTAGAGACAAGGCGCAGTCGTTGTGCGTGTAAGTTTAGAGACACCCTGTAGAGACAAGGCGCAGTCGTTGTGCGTGTAAGTTTAGAGACACCCTGTAGAGACAAGGCGCAGTCGTTGTGCGTGTAAGTTTAGAGACACCCAGTTGAGACAAGAAGCCGTAGGCAACTCGAGAACAGCAGGTCATCTGTATTCCTGATAAATAAAGGTGGATCCGCGGAGTTCATGGGTATTACTGAGCACCTAGTACAATAACATCGACATATTGCCACACACGATTGTGTGGAATCATTCCACTTTGTGCAATAACATCGACATAATGCCACACACGACTGTGTGGAATCATTCCGCTTTGTGCAATAACATCTACGTAATGCCACACACGACTGTGTGGAATCATCCCACTTGGTGCAATAACAGCGACGTAATGCCACACACGACTATGTGGAATCATCCCACTTGGTGCAATAACATCGACGTAATGCCACACACGACTATGTGGAATCATCCCACTTGGTGCAATAACATCGACGTAATGCCACACACGACTATGTGGAATCATCCCACTTGGTGCAATAACATCGACATATTGCCACACACGATTGTGTGGAATCATTCCACTTTGTGCAATAACATCAACATAATGCCACAAACGACTGTGTGGAATCATCCCACTTGGTGCAATAACATCGACGTAATGCCACACACGACTATGTGGAATCATCCCACTTGGTGCAATAACATCGACGTAATGCCACACACGACTGTGTGGAATCATCCCACTTGGTGCAATAACAGCGACGTAATGCCACACACGACTATATGGAATCATCCCACTTGGTGCAATAACAGCGACGTAATGCCACACACGACTGTGTGGAATCATCCCACTTGGTGCAATAACATCTACGTAATGCCACACACGACTGTGTGGAATCATGCCACTTGGTGCAATAACATCGACGTAATGCCACACACGACTGTGTGGAATCATCCCACTTGGTGCAATAACATCGACGTAATGACACACACGATTGTGAGGAATCATCCCACTTGGTGCATTATGAATAACAATAATATAAAACAGAGTTGACGATCGGCGATGGGTCGGCGATATTAAAAATGCATTATGTTGACGACTATTTATTTAGTGAGATATTTACGCGCGTTTTGTTTGCACGTTTGCAGAGAAGTGCCATTAACCCTCCCTCTGGTCTGTCTAGAATATAAACCTCCTGTGTCGACCGGGTGACTGACCTTCCTGCTCAGGAACGGTCGACACATTATAAAGTTACTTAACTTGTCGAAATAATAATAACTAAATAATAACCAGATTCACCCATTCACTTCGCAACAAGCCAAGCGCAGCAATAATTGTCATCTTAAACTCGTTCCCACGGAAGTTACCATCCCTGCTGCCGCAAGGCGACAGTGGCGGCCTCGGAAGAGTGGCCCATCACCTAATGCGTCCACTGCTTCCATGTAAATTGTTTCTCCGTCAGGTGAATAAGCATATCATATTATCGCAAATACGTAAATAATTAACTCTAAATAACTTATTTTAGAATACAACGTCGATTGGTAGATGAGATGTTATTACCCGAAGAATGCGAACGAACACGGAAAGAGGCGAGAGAAATGTCAATGTTGTCGTATATGTCAACCTGACATCAACTTTAAATGTCGATGTACTGTATATAAATTATACAATCTGTACTATTGCAGAAGGCTTCTAAGCCTCTGGCTAAGCCCGTGTTTTGTATATCTAAATGCATTCCCTGGGATGCACCGTAGGCTACATAGCATGACCTTATAGATAACGGGCGGATTTACAATTGTTTGTAATAAAATTCAGATAATTTTCCACCACATTGTCCCATTATACTTTGCAACTGTCCTTACCCTTTTAATAATGTCACGCCCATGTTTACCCCACCCGATCCACGCGGCATACATCACATTACATCGATACGTTCTGCCGCCATATTTAGACACTTCTGAGATATCTCAATCTGAACAAGATTTAGCAAGATTGCCGTCCCGAGCTGTAAGTTCCAGACGGCATGCGGACAAGGAAGCCTTTGGCTTATCGAGAGTCCAACAATTTTCCACCTACGTATACCCCGCCCTCCCCAGACAGCTGCCAAGTTTATTTTTGAACACATTCACTCTGCTAGCATTAACACAATCATCAGATAATTTGTTCCAGTCATTTACTGTCCTCTGAGAGAATGAGTACTTTCTCATATCCAACCTACACTGTTCCTTGACTAATGCTGCATCTTGCCCTCTGGTTACAGTGCATTTTTTCAGTTTGAAGAAAATATTTCTATCAATATCTTCATAACCATTCAATATCTTAAAAAACTTCTATTTGGTCTCATCTTAGTATCTAGTGTTGTCAACCCACATACTAATAGGCGTCTGTCATATTCAGTTCAGGAATCAGCTTAGTTGCTCTTCGTTGCACTCTTTCTAGCGTATCTATGTCCTTCTTACGATATGGCCTCCATGCCTGTATACAATATTCCAAAGTGGCCTAACTATTGCTTTGTACAGTGGTACAATTAGCTGTTTCTCCTTATATGTGATATTTCTCCTAATTAGCCCTAGTATTTGGTTACCCTTTGATGCAGCAATTCCACATTGCTCCGAAACTTTTATGTCAGCACTAACTGTTACTCCCAAGTCCTTTTCTTTTACAGTTTTACCTAATGTAGTAACCTCCGTTATGTATTCTTTGTTCACATTTCCTTGAAACATCGAGTTTTATTGAGGTTAGTTTGCTCCATGCTTTAGGGGGTAGCTGCGGTGAAATATAGATCTGTCGACGTTGACCTAGTAGACCCATGTCTTACGTGAGTGATTGATGGAGACACGTACCGACCCCATCTTTCACTCTCTTTACTCGTGGTTTCACCTCCACGGTCGCTGGAATATTGTGATGTTTTAAAAGGTAAACATACTTAGGTGATTGTTTGCAACTTGAAACACTGTCTTTTTAATAGTGTAGCGGACACAGTGTTGGGGACGACATTGACGTACATTTCCAGTAGCTGGCATGTTATGCAGTCTGACTAAACACGTCATTTACATTAGTTATTCATAATCGCTTCATTCCAACAAATGTGATAGTATTAACATGTCAGTTATAATGATACGTTGTTATAATATATAATGTAGATCAATAGAACAGCTGACTAACATTGTTATAATATATAAAGTAGATCATTAGAATAGCTGATTAACGTTGTTATAATATATAAAGTAGATCAATAGAATAGCTGACTAACGTTGTTATAACATGTAAAGTAGATCAATAGAATAGCTGACGTGACACGATCCAACTCATTGCTGCGACAGTCGTTATGATTTTACGCAGTTAGACAATCGCGACTCACTTTACTCTGGTGAAAAAACCGGTACACGCGGCTCTGCTCAATTGGAGTTACACATCAGTTACAGAGTTACGGAGTTACAATGTTACGAAGATGACAAAGATCCTACGAGGCTCAAAATACACCGACCGTGTGTAAATACGAAGGGTTAACATGTATTTGTTTACTCATCAGAACTGAAATGTCGTTCGCAGAAGATAAGCATAACAACAAGACACATGCGACAAATATAATAAAAAAGTGAGTTGGGACTGAAATGTATAGCGACGGAACGACAGAAGATCAACAACGACGTGGTTATATTCAGATGTAAATTATGTACACAACTGATGTGACAATGACGCCAGAATGTTCGTATCATATAATTATAATAATGCGTTGCTGCCCCCGAGTTGTCACCCTCCCCTCGAGTTGTCGCCATCCCCCTCGAGTTGTCCCCCTCCCCCTCTATTTGTCAACCTCTCCCGTCGAGTTGTCAACCTCCCCCTCAAGTTGTCACACTCCCCCTCGAGTTGTTACCCTCCCCTCGAGTTGTTACACTCGCCCTCGAGTGGTTACCCTCTCCCGCGAGTTGTTACCACCCCCTCGAGTTGTTACCCTTCCCCTCGAGTTGTCACCTACTCGATTTGTCCCCCTCGAGTTGTCACCCTCCCTTTCGAGTTGTTAACCTCCCTATTAAGTTGTCACCCCCTCGAGTTGTCACCCTCCCCCTCGAATTGTTATCCTCCCCCTCGAGTTGTCACCCTCCCCCTCGAGTATCTCATTCGGTAGATTGGTGAACTGTGTCGACGAACCAACATCGTTCGCAGTGTCTAAGACACGGGAACGGTCACGGTCGTATGTCCGTTTTAGTTAAATTATTATTGATTATCAGTTAACCATTTTAGTAGAAAGTTTAAACTTTCAAATGATATCAAGATTGTTGGGAACCGACGAACCGTAATGGTACTAGCAATCGTTAAAAAAGCGTTTTTTAGAACGTGTTTTACAGTTGTTCATTTTTCTCTCGCTTATCTAGTTTTGTTAGTATGTAATATATTAATTAGTATGTGCAGTCAGCGATTCCCTAACTGTTCTATATTTCCAGTTATATCTGACCCCAAACCAACTGCGCCAACCTGACCTGTGTACGGGGAAGGTTGGTTGTTCACGTGGTGGTGAGGTCAATTGAACACCTCTTTCTAACAAATCTCTTAGTAACATTCTGTGGCTTAAGTCCAATCACATTCACTTGTTTTCTTTACCAGAACACACCGTGCGAGCCTACACTGCATAGACATGACTAACACTCGATGTACTGGTTTTGTTGTCAGATTTCCATGCACGACCATGCAATCTAGAGGACTTGGACTTTGTCCTCTTGAATAACAACACGTTCCTAGCTTGGTAGGCCTATCCAGTGATACTTATCGACGTTGGCCAAACAGTATGCCTGCAACGCCAGATTCACACCCCAGATGCGACTCGGAACAACTAGGCCTATGTTTCTTCTCAGCTCACAATGGTCGCATATATACCAGTATATTATACATAGGCCTATACCATCCGACAAACTATGCAGTAACGTCTGTAGGCCCTATATTGTTTGCAGTCAAACATAATGTTTTAAAAAGGAAAATTGTGTCAGCTCCTCCTTTGAAAGTAGCATGACTAAATATCGGTGTGTGTTCCAAATAAATATCGAAGACATAACAACTCATAAATAAAACTATACAATTACGCATCGTTAGGTTAACGCGATGATGCAACACTGATCAACATTTCTCACACGTAAATAAAATATGAAAATAAATGCAATATTTTGTTGTTTAACTTATTTGTGACATAGATATTATTGTGAAGTACCTATAAGAGAACGATAGTAGATAAAAAGCGAATATTGACATTCACCTATAAAATGTAAATAATTATCATTAATACTACCTAAAATGTCTTCAGGGTTTGTGACTTTAAAGCCAACAGCTGCCATTTTTTCCTTCAGTAACATCCGGTCACTTGGGTCGTTTGTTTGTCAGGCTGCATGCAAACGAGCCAGTGTGAACTCGTAGGCGTGCACGAGTGGCTAGTGGAACATCCACGCCTACACACATGGAACACGCCATTGTCTACCAGAGGCGGGTCAAGACGTGCTTGTGGTTTGTGGAATACATTTTTTAGCTAATTTGCCTATGGCGCTGTTCACCACCTCGGCCCAGAGTATATGACGTCACTGGTGACAACGTACTCACCGCCCCTATCATCCATATCCGATTGGTCTAGGTCTATTAACAGTACCGCGGTACCACCTTGAGCGGTATGGTCGGCGGTCCTTCTCTGTGGCAGGACCGACATTGTGGAACAACCTACCTCTTGCTGTCAGAGACGCCAACTCAGTGGCAACATTCAAGGCATTGCTTAAGACACATCTCTTCCGTAAGTTCATAATTTTAATTTATTTAAAATTTGGCTTGTCTTCTTAACGTTTATGCATATCTAATTTACCATGTCAATTTAGTATTTCAATGAATTAACCCGGATATATGGCGCTTTATAAATTCTTCCTAATAATAATAATAATTAATGATTTAACTTTAAGTTGCATCCCGCTGTGTTGTTTCCGGACCAGCCAAGTTTACGCACGATCGTTTGTTGCCTTTGTTCTAAAGCTTTGTTGATAGGAATATCTCGATCACTTTGTTGATAGGAATATCTCGATCATTTTGTTGATAGGAATATCTCGATCACTTTGTTTCACCCATGTATGTACACAGTAAACAGAATCAATCCTAGTCGACGTTGATGACACTATTCGGGAAAAACACGATATATTGATGTAAGATTTGCACCGTTACCCACTTGCTATGCTACTAACTGTATGGTTCATATTACCACGTGCTATGCTACTAACTGTATGATTCATATTTCCAGTCGGTTGGTTTCTTGCACTGAGTCATGCAGCTTTTAATAAGTGTAACTTGTCAATATGGTAATATGACGCACGCACAAACCAACGAACTACTTGACTCCGCGAACGAACAAGTGCTTACTGTATCGTATACCGGATACGTGTCTGAAGTGTGAATACAGAGCAAGGACGACCCGGTCGTTTGGTCATATAGGAAGAGCACTGTGGACTTGTTGGGTCGACCACTGCAGTATATCCACGTCTATTCACAGATCGACGCCAATCACGACTTACACATAATCCACGTATAGGATTGTCATATTTATATGTGCTTCTGCCGTACTTTAAAAAAGCAGAAAAGGTCACCAACTGATCCTAAAACTGTAATATGTTACAGGGCCCACACCGTAAATCAGAGCGAGTTGAGTGACGGCAAGGCGACGTGAACCACTTGTGTCCTGTGATCGGAGTGTCGCTGATTCGGGCCGTTACTCCGATCACTTCAGTCGACGGTCGGAGCATGTCGAGACTGGTTCAAACAAGTGGCACGGATACGGCTGTTATTTTAGTTTGGCTAACTACGCCTTACACCTACCTCCACCGGGACTCATTGCCTGTCCTTTTAGACATCTTATGCCGTCTATAGCGCACTCGAGACCGGCCGAAAGTCGCCGTCTAAGTGACTCTACTCCGCGGGACGTGTCGCTTCTTTCCCTGAGTCACTCGACGGTGTCGGCTCGCCCACAGGTGTCGCTAGCATACATATTATTGTTTACTACGACGAAGTGAGGCGGTGGCAATGTTGACAAAAGTCATTTTCCAACTTTTATAATTCCAAGTATGTCGATGGTAGGTGTTTTCATACACCAGTTCGTTTTCCCTTCCCCCAAATTGTTTGCTACCCTTATGTTTAATTACTAAAATAAGGTGTCGATAAAGTGGACCTTTTTCTAACTTCTTGCCCCATATTCTGGCTACGGTTACGCACTAAGTATGTTTAGGCTGCGAACAAAGTAAATAAGTATATTTTTATCATGGCTGCAGGCATACTTTGGAACATACGTTATTGTGCGTATGCAACAGCTCCAGGGATATACGCAGTCCTGTATTCTCATACAAAGTGTGAAAACATCAACATGCATTGTACTGAATACAAACATGTAATGTACTATTGCTGGAAGAATTGCTAATGTTTCTTGCCGACCAAACGCAAGTATAGAACATACTGTGTTATTCAATTGAAACTATGACGGGAGTACAATTTGCCGAGGGAATATAATAAGGGTAGGAAATCGCAAAGAAGAGTAAGGAACTGAGTTGTTTTAATAGTATTCAATGAGATCATTGGCGTTGTAACGCACCGAGAGTCAACACACCCATGTCCTTTCACGTCGAATCAGGAGAAGAAACGAATGAGTATTACTTCGACGTGCCATGTAGCCGGTAAAACGATCGTTTCTTTCGCATCGAATGACAGTGTATATCAATGTTAGATGTAACTGCGTGTTATTTGCATACATAAATCTATACACACGCACACATGAACGCATGCACAATTGCTCGCGCGATGGCACACACGCGCGTATATATAAACTCTCACAGCTACCTACACAAACGCACGCGCACATACAATTTGCGCATAGAAACTCGGCCAATTCTTGTCGATCTCATGTTGGTAATTGGTGTTAAAAACCGTTACTTGAATAGCCCCTTTCGTAAATTTAGTGTTTTACAAGTGCGGCAGGTGGCGCAACTGATGTAATCGGAGTCGCTATAACGGGCATCAATAGCGAAACGTCTTGTTTGTTCAAAAGATACGCGATAAGTAGATATTACTTGCGTAATTATGTTACCAATATTTAATAGTAATTGTTGGCATTGCAACAAAATTGATGTCATATTAATATTATGTTATTACAATGATTCTGAATTACAATCTTAATCTCCCACCCTTGGAAGAATGACGCAGGCAACTCGGGCTGACAATGTTTTATAAAATAACACAAGGCCTGCTCCCACCACTGCAGGCGGACGCCTTTCTCACACCAGCCAACAGACACAAACATAGGATCAGATCAATCATCTACGAGGGATACGTAACTAACAACATTATACAAAGGCAAATCAATAACAACAGCCGCTGCTTCAAAGTATCCTCTTCCAAGATTGACCAATAGAGAGGCTCATTCTTTGTAAAGTCCATCATCGAATGGAAGGCTCTCATTTAGACGATATTTTCAACCTGCCCACACCCAACGCATTTTCATATATAGTTGGAAGGCAGAGGGTTTCACTCAACGGCTAGCAGCCTTCCACGTGTTTTAACAGTGCTGTGTAAAGTACATAGTGGAACCTCTCTATTAAGGACACCGTCTGGGCAGGACAAAGGTGACATAAATAGCGTGGTGACCGTATTAGCGGAACAAATTTCCTTTATTTTACTGTTACAACAACATTTGGGACTGTCCCATGGTGACCTTGATTGTGAGGTGGCCGCATTACAAAGGTGACTGTAAAAGAAGGTTCTATTGTACACATTATAAACACATTTAACAGAAAGTCTGGATGTACATATTGAATCATTGACACCGGCGTCATAGCTCCATCAAGTCAAGTTTAATTTTAAAATTAGTATAACAATATATAAAAACAACTGCCTACTGCGAAACGAAGTGTAACTGTAACACACATCCAAGGCATTAGGAAACGAAATGTAACTACAACACACATCCAAGGCATTATGAAACGAAGTGTAACTACAACACACATCCAAGACATTAGGAAACGAAGTGTAACTACAACACACATCCAAGACATTAGGAAACGAAGTGTAACTACAACACACATCCAAGGCATTAGGAAACGAAGTGTAACTACAACACACATCCAAGACATTAGGAAACGATGTGTAACTACAACACACATCCAAGGCATTAGGAAACGAAGTGTAACTACAACACACACCCAAGACATTAGGAAACGAAGTGTAACTACAACACACATCCAAGGCATTAGGAAACGAAGTGTAACTACAACACACATCCAAGGCATTAGGAAACGAAGTGTAACTACAACACACACCCAAGACATTAGGAAACGAAGTGTAACAACAACACACATCCAAGGCATTAGGAAACGAAATGTAACTACAACACACATCCAAGACATTAGGAAACGAAGTGTAATTACAACACACATCCAAGGCATTAGGAAACGAAATGTAACTACAACACACATCCAAGACATTAGGAAACGAAGTGTAACTAAAACACACACCCAAGACATTAGGAAACGAAGTGTAACTACAACACACATCCAAGGCATTAGGAAACGAAGTGTAACTACAACACACATCCAAGACATTAGGAAACGAAGTGTAACTACAACACACATCCAAGGCATTAGGAAACGAAGTGTAACTACAACACACATCCAAGGCATTAGGAAACGAAATGTAACTACAACACACACCCAAGGCATTAGGAAACGAAGTGTAACTACAACACACACCCAAGGCATTAGGAAACGAAGTGTAACTACAACACACATCCAAGGCATTAGGAAACGAAGTGTCACTACAACACACACCCAAGGCATTAGGAAACATAGTGTAACTACAACACAAACCCAAGGCATTAGGAAACGAAGTGTAACTACAATATACATCCAAGGCATTAGGAAACGAAATGTAACTACAACACACATCCAAGGCATTAGGAAACGAAGTGTCACTACAACACACACCCAAGGCATTAGGAAACAAAGTGTAACTACAACACAAACCCAAGGCATTAGGAAACGAAGTGTAACTACAACACACACCCAAGACATTAGGAAACGAAGTGTCACTACAACACACACCCAAGGCATTAGGAAACAAAGTGTAACTACAACACAAACCCAAGGCATTAGGAAACGAAGTGTAACTACAATACACATCCAAGGCATTAGGAAACGAAATGTAACTACAACACACATCCAAGGCATTAGGAAACGAAGTGTCACTACAACACACACCCAAGGCATTAGGAAACAAAGTGTAACTACAACACAAACCCAAGGCATTAGGAAACGAAGTGTAACTACAATACACATCCAAGACATTAGGAAACGAAGTATAACTACAACACACATCCAAGGCTTTAGGAAACGAAGTGAAACTACAACATACATACAAGGCATTAGGAAACGAAGTGTAACTACAACACACATCCAAGGCATTGGGAAACAAAGTGTAACTACAACACACACCCAAGGCATTAGGAAACAAAGTGTAACTACAACACACATCAAAGGCATTAGGAAACGAAGTGAAACTACAACACACACCCATGGCATTAGGAAACGAAATGTAATTACAACACACATCCAAGACATTAGGAAACGAAGTGTAACTAAAACACACACCCAAGACATTAGGAAACGAAGTGTAACTACAACACACATCCAAGGCATTAGGAAACGAAGTGTAACTACAACACACATCCAAGACATTAGGAAACGAAGTGTAACTACAACACACATCCAAGGCATTAGGAAACGAAATGTAACTACAACACACACCCAAGGCATTAGGAAACGAAGTGTAACTACAACACACACCCAAGGCATTAGGAAACGAAGTGTAACTACAACACACATCCAATGCATTAGGAAACGAAGTGTCACTACAACACACACCCAAGGCATTAGGAAACAAAGTGTAACTACAACACAAACCCAAGGCATTAGGAAACGAAGTGTAACTACAACACACACCCAAGGCATTAGGAAACGAAGTGCATTAGGAAACGAAGTGTCACTACAACACACACCCAAGGCATTAGGAAACAAAGTGTAACTACAACACAAACCCAAGGCATTAGGAAACGAAGTGTAACTACAACACACACCCAAGACATTAGGAAACGAAGTGTCACTACAACACAAACCCAAGGCATTAGGAAACGAAGTGTAACTACAACACACACCCAAGACATTAGGAAACGAAGTGTCACTACAACACACACCCAAGGCATTAGGAAACAAAGTGTAACTACGACACAAACCCAAGGCATTAGGAAACGAAGTGTAACTACAATACACATCCAAGGCATTAGGAAACGAAATGTAACTACAACACAAATCCAAGGCATTAGGAAACGAAGTGTCACTACAACACACACCCAAGGCATTAGGAAACAAAGTGTAACTACAACACAAACCCAAGGCATTAGGAAACGAAGTGTAACTACAATACACATCCAAGACATTAGGAAACGAAGTATAACTACAACACACATCCAAGGCATTAGGAAACGAAATGAAACTACAACATACATACAAGGCATTAGGAAACGAAGTGTAACTACAACACACATCCAAGGCATTAGGAAACAAAGTGTAACTACAACACACACCCAAGGCATTAGGAAACAAAGTGTAACTACAACACACATCCAAGGCATTAGGAAACGAAGTGAAACTACAACACACACCCATGGCATTAGGAAACAAAGTGTAACTACAACACACATCCAAGGCATTAGGAAACGAAGTGTAACTACAACACACATCCAAGGCATTAGGAAACAAAGTGTAACTACAACACACATCCAAGGCATTAGGAAACAAAGTGTAACTACAACACACATCCAAGGCATTAGGAAACAAAGTGTAACTACAACACACATCCAAGGCATTAGGAAACGAAGTGAAACTACAACACACACCCATGGCATTAGGAAACAAAGTGTAACTACAACACACATCCAAGGCATTAGGAAACGAAGTGTCACTACAACACACACCCAAGGCATTAGGAAACAAAGTGTAACTACAACACAAACCCAAGGCATTAGGAAACGAAGTGTAACTACAACACACACCCAAGGCATTAGGAAACGAAGTGTAACTACAACACACACCCAAGGCATTAGGAAACGAAGTGTCACTACAACACACATCCAATGCATTAGGAAACGAAGTGTCACTACAACACACACCCAAGGCATTAGGAAACAAAGTGTAACTACAACACAAACCCAAGGCATTAGGAAACGAAGTGTAACTACAACACACACCCAAGACATTAGGAAACGAAGTGTCACTACAACACACACCCAAGGCATTAGGAAACAAAGTGTAACTACAACACACACCCAAGGCATTAGGAAACGAAGTGTAACTACAACACACACCCAAGACATTAGGAAACGAAGTGTAACTACAACACACATCCAAGGCATTAGGAAACGAAGTGTAACTACAACACACACCCAAGACATTAGGAAACGAAGTGTAACTACAACACACACCCAAGGCATTAGGAAACGAAGTGTAACTACAACACACACCCAAGACATTAGGAAACGAAGTGTAACTACAACACACATCCAAGGCATTAGAAAACGAAATGTAACTACAACACACATCCAATACATTAGGAAACGAAGTGTAACTACAACACACATCCAAGGCATTAGGAAACGAAATGTAACTACAACACACATCCAAGACATTAGGAAACGAAGTGTAACTAAAACACACACCCAAGACATTAGGAAACGAAGTGTAACTACAACACACATCCAAGGCATTAGGAAACGAAGTGTAACTACAACACACATCCAAGACATTAGGAAACGAAGTGTAACTACAACACACATCCAAGGCATTAGGAAACGAAGTGTAACTACAACACACATCCAAGGCATTAGGAAACGAAATGTAACTACAACACACACCCAAGGCATTAGGAAACGAAGTGTAACTACAACACACACCCAAGGCATTAGGAAACGAAGTGTAACTACAACACACATCCAAGGCATTAGGAAACGAAGTGTCACTACAACACACACCCAAGGCATTAGGAAACAAAGTGTAACTACAACACAAACCCAAGGCATTAGGAAACGAAGTGTAACTACAATATACATCCAAGGCATTAGGAAACGAAATGTAACTACAACACACATCCAAGGCATTAGGAAACGAAGTGTCACTACAACACACACCCAAGGCATTAGGAAACAAAGTGTAACTACAACACAAACCCAAGGCATTAGGAAACGAAGTGTAACTACAACACACACCCAAGACATTAGGAAACGAAGTGTAACTACAACACACATCCAAGGCATTAGGAAACGAAGTGTAACTACAACACACACCCAAGACATTAGGAAACGAAGTGTAACTACAACACACATCCAAGGCATTAGGAAACGATGTGTAACTACAACACACACCCAAGACATTAGGAAACGAAGTGTAACTACAACACATATCCAAGGCATTAGGAAACGAAATGTAACTACAACACACATCCAATACATTAGGAAACGAAGTGTAACTACAACACACATCCAAGGCATTAGGAAACGAAGTGTAACTACAACACACATCCAAGACATTAGGAAACGAAGTGTAACTAAAACACACACCCAAGGCATTAGGAAACGAAGTGTAACTACAACACACATCCAAGACATTAGGAAACGAAGTGTAACTACAACACACATCCAAGGCATTAGGAAACGAAGTGTAACTACAACACACATCCAAGGCATTAGGAAACGAAATGTAACTACAACACACACCCAAAGCATTAGGAAACGAAGTGTAACTACAACACACACCCAAGGCATTAGGAAACGAAGTGTAACTACAACACACATCCAAGGCATTAGGAAACGAAGTGTCACTACAACACACACCCAAGGCATTAGGAAACAAAGTGTAACTACAACACAAACCCAAGGCATTAGGAAACGAAGTGTAACTACAATATACATCCAAGGCATTAGGAAACGAAATGTAACTACAACACACATCCAAGGCATTAGGAAACGAAGTGTCACTACAACACACACCCAAGGCATTAGGAAACAAAGTGTAACTACAACACAAACCCAAGGCATTAGGAAACGAAGTGTAACTACAACACACACCCAAGACATTAGGAAACGAAGTGTCACTACAACACACACCCAAGGCATCAGGAAACAAAGTGTAACTACAACACAAACCCAAGGCATTAGGAAACGAAGTGGTACTACAATACACATCCAAGGCATTAGGAAACGAAATGTAACTACAACACACATCCAAGGCATTAGGAAACGAAGTGTCACTACAACACACACCCAAGGCATTAGGAAACAAAGTGTAACTACAACACAAACCCAAGGCATTAGGAAACGAAGTGTAACTACAATACACATCCAAGACATTAGGAAACGAAGTATAACTACAACACACATCCAAGGCATTAGGAAACGAAGTGAAACTACAACACACATCCAAGGCATTAGGAAACGAAGTGTAACTACAACACACATCCAAGGCATTAGGAAACAAAGTGTAACTACAACACACACCCAAGGCATTAGGAAACAAAGTGTAACTACAACACACATCCAAGGCATTAGGAAACGAAGTGAAACTACAACACACACCCATGGCATTAGGAAACGAAATGTAACTACAACACACATCCAAGACATTAGGAAACGAAGTGTAACTAAAACACACACCCAAGACATTAGGAAACGAAGTGTAACTACAACACACATCCAAGGCATTAGGAAACGAAGTGTAACTACAACACACATCCAAGACATTAGGAAACGAAGTGTAACTACAACACACATCCAAGGCATTAGGAAACGAAGTGTAACTACAACATACATCCAAGGCATTAGGAAACGAAATGTAACTACAACACACACCCAAGGCATTAGGAAACGAAGTGTCACTACAACACACACCCAAGGCATTAGGAAACAAAGTGTAACTACAACACAAACCCAAGGCATTAGGAAACGAAGTGTAACTACAACACACATCCAAGGCATTAGGAAACGAAGTGTCACTACAACACACACCCAAGGCATTAGGAAACAAAGTGTAACTACAACACAAACCCAAGGCATTAGGAAACGAAGTGTAACTACAACACACACCCAAGGCATTAGGAAACGAAGTGTAACTACAACACACACCCAAGGCATTAGGAAACGAAGTGTAACTACAACACACATCCAATGCATTAGGAAACGAAGTGTCACTACAACACACACCCAAGGCATTAGGAAACAAAGTGTAACTACAACACAAACCCAAGGCATTAGGAAACGAAGTGTAACTACAACACACACCCAAGACATTAGGAAACGAAGAGTCACTACAACACACACCCAAGGCATTAGGAAACAAAGTGTAACTACAACACAAACCCAAGGCATTAGGAAACGAAGTGTAACTACAACACACACCCAAGACATTAGGAAACGAAGTGTAACTACAACACACACCCAAGACATTAGGAAACGAAGTGTAACAACAACACACATCCAAGGCATTAGGAAACGAAGTGTAACTACAACACACACCCAAGACATTAGGAAACGAAGTGTAACTACAACACACATCCAAGGCATTAGGAAACGAAATGTAACTACAACACACATCCAATACATTAGGAAACGAAGTGTAACTACAACACACATCCAAGGCATTAGGAAACGAAATGTAACTACAACACACATCCAATACATTAGGAAACGAAGTGTAACTACAACACACATCCAAGGCATTAGGAAACGAAATGTAACTACAACACACATCCAAGACATTAGGAAACGAAGTGTAACTAAAACACACACCCAAGACATTAGGAAACGAAGTGTAACTACAACACACATCCAAGGCATTAGGAAACGAAGTGTAACTACAACACACATCCAAGACATTAGGAAAAGAAGTGTAACTACAACACACATCCAAGGCATTAGGAAACGAAGTGTAACTACAACACACATCCAAGGCATTAGGAAACGAAATGTAACTACAACACACACCCAAGGCATTAGGAAACGAAGTGTAACTACAACACACACCCAAGGCATTAGGAAACGAAGTGTAACTACAACACACATCCAAGGCATTAGGAAACGAAGTGTCACTACAACACACACCCAAGGCATTAGGAAACAAAGTGTAACTACAACACAAACCCAAGGCATTAGGAAACGAAGTGTAACTACAATATACATCCAAGGCATTAGGAAACGAAATGTAACTACAACACACATCCAAGGCATTAGGAAACGAAGTGTCACTACAACACACACCCAAGGCATTAGGAAACAAAGTGTAACTACAACACAAACCCAAGGCATTAGGAAACGAAGTGTAACTACAACACACACCCAAGACATTAGGAAACGAAGTGTAACTACAACACACATCCAAGGCATTAGGAAACGAAGTGTAACTACAACACACACCCAAGACATTAGGAAACGAAGTGTCACTACAACACACACCCAAGGCATTAGGAAACAAAGTGTAACTACAACACAAACCCAAGGCATTAGGAAACGAAGTGTAACTACAATACACATCCAAGACATTAGGAAACGAATTATAACTACAACACACATCCAAGGCATTAGGAAACGAAATGAAACTACAACATACATACAAGGCATTATGAAACGAAGTGTAACTACAACACACATCCAAGGCATTAGGAAACAAAGTGTAACTACAACACACACCCAAGGCATTAGGAAACAAAGTGTAACTACAACACACATCCAAGGCATTAGGAAACGAAGTGAAACTACAACACACACCCATGGCATTAGGAAACGAAATGTAACTACAACACACATCCAAGACATTAGGAAACGAAGTGTAACTAAAACACACACCCAAGACATTAGGAAACGAAGTGTAACTACAACACACATCCAAGGCATTAGGAAACGAAGTGTAACTACAACACACATCCAAGACATTAGGAAACGAAGTGTAACTACAACACACATCCAAGACATTAGGAAACGAAGTGTAACTACAACACACATCCAAGGCATTAGGAAACGAAGTGTAACTACAACACACATCCAAGGCATTAGGAAACGAAATGTAACTACAACACACACCCAAGGCATTAGGAAACGAAGTGTAACTACAACACACACCCAAGGCATTAGGAAACGAAGTGTAACTACAACACAAACCCAAGGCATTAGGAAACGAAGTGTAACTACAACACACACCCAAGCATTAGGAAACGAAGTGTCACTACAACACACACCCAAGGCATTAGGAAACAAAGTGTAACTACAACACAAACCCAAGGCATTAGGAAACGAAGTGATCCAACATTAGGAAACGAAATGTAACTACAACACACATCCAAGGCATTAGGAAACGAAGTGTCACTACAACACACACCCAAGGCATTAGGAAACAAAGTGTAACTACAACACAAACCCAAGGCATTAGGAAACGAAGTGTAACTACAATACACATCCAAGACATTAGGAAACGAAGTATAACTACAACACACATCCAAGGCATTAGGAAACGAAATGAAACTACAACATACATACAAGGCATTAGGAAACGAAGTGTAACTACAACACACATCCAAGGCATTAGGAAACAAAGTGTAACTACAACACACACCCAAGGCATTAGGAAACAAAGTGTAACTACAACACACATCCAAGGCATTAGGAAACGAAGTGAAACTACAACACACACCCATGGCATTAGGAAACGAAATGTAACTACAACACACATCCAAGACATTAGGAAACGAAGCGTAACTAAAACACACACCCAAGACATTAGGAAACGAAGTGTAACTACAACACACATCCAAGGCATTAGGAAACGAAGTGTAACTACAACACACATCCAAGACATTAGGAAACGAAGTGTAACTACAACACACATCCAAGGCATTAGGAAACGAAGTGTAACTACAACACACATCCAAGGCATTAGGAAACGAAATGTAACTACAACACACACCCAAGGCATTAGGAAACGAAGTGTCACTACAACACACACCCAAGGCATTAGGAAACAAAGTGTAACTACAACACAAACCCAAGGCATTAGGAAACGAAGTGTAACTACAACACACACCCAAGGCATTAGGAAACGAAGTGTAACTACAACACACACCCAAGGCATTAGGAAACGAAGTGTAACTACAACACACATCCAATGCATTAGGAAACGAATTGTCACTACAACACACACCCAAGGCATTAGGAAACAAAGTGTAACTACAACACAAACCCAAGGCATTAGGAAACGAAGTGTAACTACAACACACACCCAAGACATTAGGAAACGAAGTGTCACTACAACACACACCCAAGGCATTAGGAAACAAAGTGTAACTACAACACAAACCCAAGGCATTAGGAAACGAAGTGTAACTACAACACACATCCAAGGCATTAGGAAACGAAGTGTAACTACAACACACACCCAAGACATTAGGAAACGAAGTGTAACTACAACACACATCCAAGGCATTAGGAAACGATGTGTAACTACAACACACACCCAAGACATTAGGAAACGAAGTGTAACTACAACACATATCCAAGGCATTAGGAAACGAAATGTAACTACAACACACATCCAATACATTAGGAAACGAAGTGTAACTACAACACACATCCAAGGCATTAGGAAACAAGGCATTAGGAAACGAAATGTAACTACAACACACATCCAAGACATTAGGAAACGAAGTGTAACTAAAACACACACCCAAGACATTAGGAAACGAAGTGTAACTACAACACACATCCAAGGCATTAGGAAACGAAGTGTAACTACAACACACATCCAAGACATTAGGAAACGAAGTGTAACTACAACACACATCCAAGGCATTAGGAAACGAAGTGTAACTACAACACACATCCAAGGCATTAGGAAACGAAATGTAACTACAACACACACCCAAGGCATTAGGAAACGAAGTGTAACTACAACACACACCCAAGGCATTAGGAAACGAAGTGTAACTACAACACACACCCAAGGCATTAGGAAACGAAGTGTAACTACAACACACACCCAAGGCATTAGGAAACAAAGTGTAACTACAACACAAACCCAAGGCATTAGGAAACGAAGTGTAACTACAACACACACCCAAGACATTAGGAAACGAAGTGTCACTACAACACACACCCAAGGCATTAGGAAACAAAGTGTAACTACAACACAAACCCAAGGCATTAGGAAACGAAGTGTAACTACAACACACACCCAAGACATTAGGAAACGAAGTGTCACTACAACACACACCCAAGGCATTAGGAAACGAAGTGTAACTACAACACACATCCAAGGCATTAGGAAACGAAGTGTAACTACAACACACACCCAAGACATTAGGAAACGAAGTGTAACTACAACACACACCCAAGGCATTAGGAAACGAAGTGTAACTACAACACACATCCAAGGCATTAGGAAACGAAGTGTAACTACAACACACACCCAAGACATTAGGAAACGAAGTGTAACTACAACACACATCCAAGGCATTAGGAAACGATGTGTAACTACAACACACACCCAAGACATTAGGAAACGAAGTGTAACTACAACACATATCCAAGGCATTAGGAAACGAAATGTAACTACAACACACATCCAAGACATTAGGAAACGAAGTGTAACTACAACACACATCCAAGGCATTAGGAAACGAAATGTAACTACAACACACATCCAAGACATTAGGAAACGAAGTGTAACTAAAACACACACCCAAGACATTAGGAAACGAAGTGTAACTACAACACACATCCAAGGCATTAGGAAACGAAGTGTAACTACAACACACATCCAAGGCATTAGGAAACGAAGTGTAACTACAACACACATCCAAGGCATTAGGAAACGAAGTGTAACTACAACACACATCCAAGGCATTAGGAAACGAAGTGTAACTACAACACACACCCAAGGCATTAGGAAACGAAGTGTAACTACAACACACACCCAAGACATTAGGAAACGAAGTGTAACTACAACACATATCCAAGGCATTAGGAAACGAAATGTAACTACAACACACATCCAATACATTAGGAAACGAAGTGTAACTACAACACACATCCAAGGCATTAGGAAACGAAATGTAACTACAACACACATCCAAGACATTAGGAAACGAAGTGTAACTAAAACACACACCCAAGACATTAGCAAACGAAGTGTAACTACAACACACATCCAAGGCATTAGGAAACGAAGTGTAACTACAACACACATCCAAGACATTAGGAAACGAAGTGTAACTACAACACACATCCAAGGCATTAGGAAACGAAGTGTAACTACAACACACATCCAAGGCATTAGGAAACGAAATGTAACTACAACACACACCCAAGGCATTAGGAAACGAAGTGTAACTACAACACACACCCAAGGCATTAGGAAACGAAGTGTAACTACAACACACATCCGAGGCATTAGGAAACGAAGTGTCACTACAACACACACCCAAGGCATTAGGAAACAAAGTGTAACTACAACACAAACCCAAGGCATTAGGAAACGAAGTGTAACTACAATATACATCCAAGGCATTAGGAAACGAAATGTAACTACAACACACATCCAAGGCATTAGGAAACGAAATGTAACTACAACACACATCCAATACATAAGGAAACGAAGTGTAACTACAACACACATCCAAGGCATTAGGAAACGAAATGTAACTACAACACACATCCAAGACATTAGGAAACGAAGTGTAACTAAAACACACACCCAAGACATTAGGAAACGAAGTGTAACTACAACACACACCCAAGACATTAGGAAACGAAGTGTAACTACAACACACATCCAAGGCATTTGGAAACGAAGTGTAACTACAACACACACCCAAGACATTAGGAAACGAAGTGTAACTACAACACACATCCAAGGCATTAGGAAACGAAATGTAACTACAACACACATCCAATACATTAGGAAACGAAGTGTAACTACAACACACATCCAAGGCATTAGGAAACGAAATGTAACTACAACACACATCCAAGACATTAGGAAACGAAGTGTAACTAAAACACACACCCAAGACATTAGGAAACGAAGTGTAACTACAACACACATCCAAGGCATTAGGAAACGAAGTGTAACTACAACACACATCCAAGACATTAGGAAACGAAGTGTAACTACAACACACATCCAAGGCATTAGGAAACGAAGTGTATCCATAAATACAATAATCCAAGGCATTTCAGGGAAAACGAAATGTAACTACAAATACACACCGTTACAAGTATTACAGGGAAACGAAGTAACTACAAATAACACAATAACTCCACAAGCATTAGGAAACGAAGTGTAACTACAACACACACCCAAGGCATTAGGAAACGAAGTGTAACTACAACACACACCCAAGGCATTAGGAAACGAAGTGTAACTACAACACACACCCAAGGCATTAGGAAACGAAGTGTAACTACAACACACATCCAAGGCATTAGGAAACGAAGTGTAACTACAACACACACCCAAGGCATTAGGAAACAAAGTGTAACTACAACACAAACCCAAGGCATTAGGAAACGAAGTGTAACTACAATATACATCCAAGGCATTAGGAAACGAAATGTAACTACAACACACATCCAAGGCATTAGGAAACGAAGTGTCACTACAACACACACCCAAGGCATTAGGAAACAAAGTGTAGCTACAACACAAACCCAAGGCATTAGGAAACGAAGTGTAACTACAACACACACCCAAGACATTAGGAAACGAAGTGTAACTACAACACACATCCAAGGCATTAGGAAACGAAGTGTAACTACAACACACACCCAAGACATTAGGAAACGAAGTGTCACTACAACACACACCCAAGGCATTAGGAAACAAAGTGTAACTACAACACAAACCCAAGGCATTAGGAAACGAAGTGTAACTACAATACACATCCAAGACATTAGGAAACGAAGTATAACTACAACACACATCCAAGGCATTAGGAAACGAAGTGAAACTACAACATACATACAAGGCATTAGGAAACGAAGTGTAACTACAACACACATCCAAGGCATTAGGAAACAAAGTGTAACTACAACACACACCCAAGGCATTAGGAAACAAAGTGTAACTACAACACACATCCAAGGCATTAGGAAACGAAGTGAAACTACAACACACACCCATGGCATTAGGAAACGAAATGTAACTACAACACACATCCAAGACATTAGGAAACGAAGCGTAACTAAAACACACACCCAAGACATTAGGAAACGAAGTGTAACTACAACACACATCCAAGGCATTAGGAAACGAAGTGTAACTACAACACACATCCAAGACATTAGGAAACGAAGTGTAACTACAACACACATCCAAGGCATTAGGAAACGAAGTGTAACTACAACACACACCCAAGGCATTAGGAAACGAAGTGTAACTACAACACACACCCAAGGCATTAGGAAACGAAGTGTAACTACAACACACACCCAAGGCATTAGGAAACGAAGTGTCACTACAACACACACCCAAGGCATTAGGAAACGAAGTGTAACTACAACACACACCCAAGGCATTAGGAAACGAAGTGTAACTACAACACACATCCAAGGCATTAGGAAACGAAGTGTCACTACAACACACACCCAAGGCATTAGGAAACAAAGTGTAACTACAACACAAACCCAAGGCATTAGGAAACGAAGTGTAACTACAATATACATCCAAGGCATTAGGAAACGAAATGTAACTACAACACACATCCAAGGCATTAGGAAACGAAATGTAACTACAACACACATCCAATACATTAGGAAACGAAGTGTAACTACAACACACATCCAAGGCATTAGGAAACGAAGTGTAACTACAACACACATCCAAGACATTAGGAAACGAAGTGTAACTAAACACACACCCAATATTACTAGGGAAACGAATGGGTAACTACAACACACATCCAAGGCATTATTAGGGAAACGAAGTAAAACTACAACAATACATCCAAGACATTAGAAAAGAAGTGTAACTACAACACACATCCGCTGCATTAGGAAACGGTAAGTGTAACTACAACACACATCCAAGGCATTAGAAACGAAATGTAACTACAACACACACCCAAGGCATTAGAAACGAAGTGTAACTACAACACACATCCAAGGCATTAGGAAACGAAGTGTAACTACAACACACACCCAAGACATTAGGAAACGAAGTGTAACTACAACACACATCCAAGGCATTAGGAAACGAAATGTAACTACAACGCACATCCAATACATTAGGAAACGAAGTGTAACTACAACACACATCCAAGGCATTAGGAAACGAAATGTAACTACAACACACATCCAAGACATTAGGAAACGAAGTGTAACTAAAACACACACCCAAGACATTAGGAAACGAAGTGTAACTACAACACACATCCAAGGCATTAGGAAACGAAGTGTAACTACAACACACATCCAAGGCATTAGGAAACGAAGTGTAACTACAACACACACCCAAGACATTAGGAAACGAAGTGTAACTACAACACACATCCAAGGCATTAGGAAACGATGTGTAACTACAACACACACCCAAGACATTAGGAAACGAAGTGTAACTACAACACATATCCAAGGCATTAGGAAACGAAGTGTAACTACAACACACATCCAATACATTAGGAAACGAAGTAAAAATCCATACAAATAATAACATCCAAGGCATTAGAAACGAAATGTAACTGCCAAATACATCCAAGATATTAGGGAAACGAAGTGTAACTAAACACACACCCAAGACATTAGGGAAACGAAGTGTAACTACAACACACACCCAAGACATTAGGAAACGAAGTGTAACTACAACACACATCCAAGGCATTAGGAAACGAAATGTAACTACAACACACATCGAATACATTAGGAAACGAAGTGTAACTACAACACACATCCAAGGCATTAGGAAACGAAATGTAACTACAACACACACCCAAGGCATTAGGAAACGAAGTGTAACTACAACACACACCCAAGGCATTAGGAAACGAAGTGTAACTACAACACACATCCAAGGCATTAGGAAACGAAGTGTCACTACAACACACACCCAAGGCATTAGGAAACAAAGTGTAACTACAACACAAACCCAAGGCATTAGGAAACGAAGTGTAACTACAATATACATCCAAGGCATTAGGAAACGAAATGTAACTACAACACACATCCAAGGCATTAGGAAACGAAATGTAACTACAACACACATCCAATACATTAGGAAACGAAGTGTAACTACAACACACATCCAAGGCATTAGGAAACGAAATGTAACTACAACACACATCCAAGACATTAGGAAACGAAGTGTAACTAAAACACACACCCAAGACATTAGGAAACGAAGTGTAACTACAACACACATCCAAGGCATTAGGAAACGAAGTGTAACTACAACACACATCCAAGACATTAGGAAACGAAGTGTAACTACAACACACATCCAAGGCATTAGGAAACGAAGTGTAACTACAACACACATCCAAGGCATTAGGAAACGAAATGTAACTACAACACACACCCAAGGCATTAGGAAACGAAGTGTAACTACAACACACACCCAAGGCATTAGGAAACGAAGTGTAACTACAACACACATCCAAGGCATTAGGAAACGAAGTGTCACTACAACACACACCCAAGGCATTAGGAAACAAAGTGTAACTACAACACAAACCCAAGGCATTAGGAAACGAAGTGTAACTACAACACACACCCAAGGCATTAGGAAACGAAGTGTAACTACAACACACACCCAAGGCATTAGGAAACGAAGTGTCACTACAACACACATCCAATGCATTAGGAAACGAAGTGTCACTACAACACACACCCAAGGCATTAGGAAACAAAGTGTAACTACAACACAAACCCAAGGCATTAGGAAACGAAGTGTAACTACAACACACACCCAAGACATTAGGAAACGAAGTGTCACTACAACACACACCCAAGGCATTAGGAAACAAAGTGTAACTACAACACAAACCCAAGGCATTAGGAAACGAAGTGTAACTACAACACACACCCAAGACATTAGGAAACGAAGTGTAACTACAACACACACCCAAGACATTAGGAAACGAAGTGTAACTACAACACACATCCAAGGCATTAGGAAACGAAGTGTAACTACAACACACACCCAAGACATTAGGAAACGAAGTGTAACTACAACACACATCCAAGGCATTAGGAAACGAAATGTAACTACAACACACATCCAATACATTAGGAAACGAAGTGTAACTACAACACACATCCAAGGCATTAGGAAACGAAATGTAACTACAACACACATCCAAGACATTAGGAAACGAAGTGTAACTAAAACACACACCCAAGACATTAGGAAACGAAGTGTAACTACAACACACATCCAAGGCATTAGGAAACGAAGTGTAACTACAACACACATCCAAGACATTAGGAAACGAAGTGTAACTACAACACACATCCAAGGCATTAGGAAACGAAGTGTAACTACAACACACATCCAAGGCATTAGGAAACGAAATGTAACTACAACACACACCCAAGGCATTAGGAAACGAAGTGTAACTACAACACACACCCAAGGCATTAGGAAACGAAGTGTAACTACAACACACATCCAAGGCATTAGGAAACGAAGTGTCACTACAACACACACCCAAGGCATTAGGAAACAAAGTGTAACTACAACACAAACCCAAGGCATTAGGAAACGAAGTGTAACTACAATATACATCCAAGGCATTAGGAAACGAAATGTAACTACAACACACATCCAAGGCATTAGGAAACGAAGTGTCACTACAACACACACCCAAGGCATTAGGAAACAAAGTGTAACTACAACACAAACCCAAGGCATTAGGAAACGAAGTGTAACTACAACACACACCCAAGACATTAGGAAACGAAGTGTAACTACAACACACATCCAAGGCATTAGGAAACGAAGTGTAACTACAACACACACCCAAGACATTAGGAAACGAAGTGTCACTACAACACACACCCAAGGCATTAGGAAACAAAGTGTAACTACAACACAAACCCAAGGCATTAGGAAACGAAGTGTAACTACAATACACATCCAAGACATTAGGAAACGAAGTATAACTACAACACACATCCAAGGCATTAGGAAACGAAATGAAACTACAACATACATACAAGGCATTAGGAAACGAAGTGTAACTACAACACACATCCAAGGCATTAGGAAACAAAGTGTAACTACAACACACACCCAAGGCATTAGGAAACAAAGTGTAACTACAACACACATCCAAGGCATTAGGAAACGAAGTGAAACTACAACACACACCCATGGCATTAGGAAACGAAATGTAACTACAACACACATCCAAGACATTAGGAAACGAAGTGTAACTAAAACACACACCCAAGACATTAGGAAACGAAGTGTAACTACAACACACATCCAAGGCATTAGGAAACGAAGTGTAACTACAACACACATCCAAGACATTAGGAAACGAAGTGTAACTACAACACACATCCAAGGCATTAGGAAACGAAGTGTAACTACAACACACATCCAAGGCATTAGGAAACGAAATGTAACTACAACACACACCCAAGGCATTAGGAAACGAAGTGTCACTACAACACACACCCAAGGCATTAGGAAACAAAGTGTAACTACAACACAAACCCAAGGCATTAGGAAACGAAGTGTAACTACAACACACACCCAAGGCATTAGGAAACGAAGTGTAACTACAACACACACCCAAGGCATTAGGAAACGAAGTGTAACTACAACACACATCCAATGCATTAGGAAACGAAGTGTCACTACAACACACACCCAAGGCATTAGGAAACAAAGTGTAACTACAACACAAACCCAAGGCATTAGGAAACGAAGTGTAACTACAACACACACCCAAGACATTAGGAAACGAAGTGTCACTACAACACACACCCAAGGCATTAGGAAACAAAGTGTAACTACAACACAAACCCAAGGCATTAGGAAACGAAGTGTAACTACAACACACACCCAAGACATTAGGAAACGAAGTGTAACTACAACACACATCCAAGGCATTAGGAAACGAAGTGTAACTACAACAAACACCCAAGACATTAGGAAACGAAGTGTAACTACAACACACATCCAAGGCATTAGGAAACGATGTGTAACTACAACACACACCCAAGACATTAGGAAACGAAGTGTAACTACAACACATATCCAAGGCATTAGGAAACGAAATGTAACTACAACACACATCCAATACATTAGGAAACGAAGTGTAACTACAACACACATCCAAGGCATTAGGAAACGAAATGTAACTACAACACACATCCAAGACATTAGGAAACGAAGTGTAACTAAAACACACACCCAAGACATTAGGAAACGAAGTGTAACTACTACACACATCCAAGGCATTAGGAAACGAAGTGTAACTACAACACACATCCAAGACATTAGGAAACGAAGTGTAACTACAACACACATCCAAGGCATTAGGAAACGAAGTGTAACTACAACACACATCCAAGGCATTAGGAAACGAAATGTAACTACAACACACACCCAAGGCATTAGGAAACGAAGTGTAACTACAACACACACCCAAGGCATTAGGAAACGAAGTGTAACTACAACACACATCCAAGGCATTAGGAAACGAAGTGTCACTACAACACACACCCAAGGCATTAGGAAACAAAGTGTAACTACAACACAAACCCAAGGCATTAGGAAACGAAGTGTAACTACAATATACATCCAAGGCATTAGGAAACGAAATGTAACTACAACACACATCCAAGGCATTAGGAAACGAAGTGTCACTACAACACACACCCAAGGCATTAGGAAACAAAGTGTAACTACAACACAAACCCAAGGCATTAGGAAACGAAGTGTAACTACAACACACACCCAAGACATTAGGAAACGAAGTGTGACATTAGGAAACGAAGTGTACAACACACATCCAAGGCATTAGGAAACGAAGTGTAACTACAACACACACCCAAGACATTAGGAAACGAAGTGTAACTACAACACACATCCAAGGCATTAGGAAACGAAGTGTAACTACAACACACATCCAAGGCATTAGGAAACGAAATGTAACTACAACACACATCCAATACATTAGGAAACGAAGTGTAACTACAACACACATCCAAGGCATTAGGAAACGAAATGTAACTACAACACACATCCAAGACATTAGGAAACGAAGTGTAACTAAAACACACACCCAAGACATTAGGAAACGAAGTGTAACTACACACACATCCAAGGCATTAGGAAACGAAGTGTAACTACAACACACATCCAAGACATTAGGAAACGAAGTGTAACTACAACACACATCCAAGGCATTAGGAAACGAAGTGTAACTACAACACACATCCAAGGCATTAGGAAACGAAATGTAACTACAACACACACCCAAAGCATTAGGAAACGAAGTGTAACTACAACACACACCCAAGGCATTAGGAAACGAAGTGTAACTACAACACACATCCGAGGCATTAGGAAACGAAGTGTCACTACAACACACACCCAAGGCATTAGGAAACAAAGTGTAACTACAACACAAACCCAAGGCATTAGGAAACGAAGTGTAACTACAATATACATCCAAGGCATTAGGAAACGAAATGTAACTACAACACACATCCAAGGCATTAGGAAACGAAGTGTCACTACAACACACATCCAATGCATTAGGAAACGAAGTGTCACTACAACACACACCCAAGGCATTAGGAAACAAAGTGTAACTACAACACAAACCCAAGGCATTAGGAAACGAAGTGTAACTACAACACACACCCAAGACATTAGGAAACGAAGTGTCACTACAACACACACCCAAGGCATTAGGAAACAAAGTGTAACTACAACACAAACCCAAGGCATTAGGAAACGAAGTGTAACTACAATACATATCCAAGGCATTAGGAAACGAAATGTAACTACAACACACATCCAAGGCATTAGGAAACGAAGTGTCACTACAACACACACCCAAGGCATTAGGAAACAAAGTGTAACTACAACACAAACCCAAGGCATTAGGAAACGAAGTGTAACTACAATACACATCCAAGACATTAGGAAACGAAGTATAACTACAACACACATCCAAGGCATTAGGAAACGAAGTGAAACTACAACATACATCCAAGGCATTAGGAAACGAAGTGTAACTACAACACACATCCAAGGCATTAGGAAACGAAATGTAACTACAACACACACCCAAGGCATTAGGAAACGAAGTGTAACTACAACACACACCCAAGGCATTAGGAAACGAAGTGTAACTACAACACACACCCAAGGCATTAGGAAACGAAGTGTCACTACAACACACACCCAAGGCATTAGGAAACAAAGTGTAACTACAACACAAACCCAAGGCATTAGGAAACGAAGTGTAACTACAATATACATCCAAGGCATTAGGAAACGAAATGTAACTACAACACACATCCAAGGCATTAGGAAACGAAGTGTAACTACAACACACACCCAAGACATTAGGAAACGAAGTGTAACTACAACACAAACCCAAGGCATTAGGAAACGAAGTGTAACTACAACACACACCCAAGACATTAGGAAACGAAGTGTCACTACAACACACACCCAAGGCATTAGGAAACGAAGTGTCTCTACAACACACACCCAAGGCATTAGGAAACAAAGTGTAACTACAACACAAACCCAAGGCATTAGGAAACGAAGTGTAACTACAATACACATCCAAGACATTAGGAAACGAAGTATAACTACAACACACATCCAAGGCATTAGGAAACGAAGTGAAACTACAACGTACATACAAGGCATTAGGAAACGAAGTGTAACTACAACACACATCCAAGGCATTAGGAAACAAAGTGTAACTACAACACACACCCAAGGCATTAGGAAACAAAGTGTAACTACAACACACATCCAAGGCATTAGGAAACGAAGTGAAACTACAACACACACCCATGGCATTAGGAAACGAAATGTAACTACAACACACATCCAAGACATTAGGAAACGAAGTGTAACTAAAACACACACCCAAGACATCAGGAAACGAAGTGTAACTACAGCACACATCCAAGGCATTAGGAAACGAAGTGTAACTACAACACACATCCAAGACATTAGGAAACGAAGTGTAACTACAACACACATCCAAGGCATTAGGAAACGAAGTGTAACTACAACACACATCCAAGGCATTAGGAAACGAAATGTAACTACAACACACACCCAAGGCATTAGGAAACGAAGTGTCACTACAACACACACCCAAGGCATTAGGAAACAAATTGTAACTACAACACAAACCCAAGGCATTAGGAAACGAAGT
>CM034534.1:75261736-75277557 GCA_020002185.1 Paraescarpia echinospica
GCCGCCGCCACCACCACCACCACAACCACCGCCACCGCCGCCACCACCGACACCACCGACACCACCGACACCACCGACACCCCCGCCACCACTGCCGCCTTCGCCACCACCACCGCCGCTACCACCACTACCACCACCATCATCATCGCCACCACCACCGCCGCCACCACCTCCACCACTACCACTACCACCACCATTATCACCATCACCACCACAACCACCGCCGCCGCCGCAGCCACCACCACCACCACCACCACAACCACCACAACCACCGCCACCACCGCCACCACCGCAGCCACCACCGCCACCGCCGCCACCGACACCCCCGCCACCACTGCCGCCTTCGCCACCACCACCGCCGCTACCACCACTACCACCACCATCATCATCGCCACCACCACCGCCGCCACCACCTCCACCACCACCACTACCACCACCATCATCACCATCACCACCACAACCACCGCCGCCGCCGCCGCCGCCGCCGCCGCCGCCGCAGCCACCACCACCACCACCACCACCGCCACCACCGCCACCACCGCCGCCACCACCGACACCACCGACACCACTGACACTCCCGCCACCACTGCCGCCTTCGCCACCACCACCAATGAGTTTAGCTCCAATAGCTCATGTTTTATGTGGAATAAGAACCATGTTCGCTTGACGAGCTAGGCGCTGCAAAGTGTATCTGTGGTATGACCACTATTTTAGGCGCAGGGCACTATTTATGTCTTCAGGCACAACGACACGCAAGTCTGCAACATAAAGGACTACATGCAGTCCGGCATAGACCACAGCTCAACGCCTGTTTGCACTGCATGTGCTTTGATTCCGCGCAGCTGACGAGAATTCACTCTTACTGTATGTCGAGGTCCGCACATCAATGTCATTGTTTGTATGTCAACGTCTACTTATCAACGTCATTGTTTGTATGTCACGTCTACTTATCAACGTCATTGTCGCACGGTGCTTTCTTTGTGGTTGTGCTGATAATATGTTGCGTTCACCGCCGTCATTGATATATTCATTGCTTTTAAACACCTATTTATTTTATCGTGAGATATACTCCCATACCATAAAAGAACCGCACATGTGGATATATTATTTGCAGTCAGCCCGAGTCGTTCTTTTTGTGTTGTTTATTTTTTTATAAACGCCATATCTTTGTTAAGCAGAGAGTAAACAAATGACCGTCGATATTTGTATGTATGGCAATCTTTAAAACCTGTGGATGAATATATTTCATTGTAGCATATTTCATGTAACCACTTATGAATTATCATTTACATTGTAATAACTACTTAACAATAGACACGTGAATAAAAAGCGTTTTTCACAATTGTACAATGAGCTATTGTGCAGAAGACAATCAGAAACGAATAACGAAAAGCTTTCCCAAAGGTAGATTTAAAGATATGGGGAACTATTGATCTAATATAGATTAAAATAACACAGAAAAAGGATAAGACAGAAATATAATACTGGCATGTTTAAAAAAATGAAATTGAGTGCACCGTTGATAAATTTGTTCCAATGAAAAAACATGGGTACGGTTCAGAAAGAAATACTTATCAAAAAAACCAACGGATCGCCCTAGCCTGGCAAACATGTAACAAGCTAGACCATGCATGGAAGGCAGACATGTAACAAGCTAGACCATGCATGAAAGGCAGACATGTAACAAGCTAGACCATGCATGAAAGGCAGACATGTAACAAGCTAGACCATGCATGAAAGGCAAACGTAAGAAGAACCCTTAAATTGTCAATCTTCAGTGTAACCGTTGAAAATATATTGTTGCACGGGGCAGACACACGAACTCTCATAAAAGAACTGGAAAGAAAGAAACTAGACGGAATTTACATGTGAATGTTAAGAAAGTGCCTATATGTCCACTGTAGCATTATATTTACAAATGAAGAACTGTATTGACATGTAGACAAACTCACACACAAGATTCGCAGGAGGCGCCTACAACTAGCTGGCTATTGCTATCATAACACCGAAGAACCAGTGTCAATATTCATGCTGTGGACACCCACTCATGGCAAGAAAAACAGAGGGAAACACGCCGATGATGATGATGATTATGACCAAAAACGCCATTAGAAAAGATTTTGAAAACATCGACGCCCTGGAAGTGATGACGACTACTACAGTTACAAGGAATCATTTAATCAAGGTGCAACTGAAATTATAACTGCCAAACGAAGCTATGAACAACAGACAGCAGGTACTTTTAACATGACGGCAAGAGTTACTATGTGTGTGACAATTTGAAGACCGTGCTGGAAATGTGGTGTTAGAAGGACTCTTAATGGAGAAAACCTGAATGAGCAATTAAGACATGATTTCACAACCGATTACAGCGGAACTAGTTGGAAACGTCATGCTGAGGTCACACCATACAAAATGGCTCTTGCGATGATGACGGGGGAACTAACTGTTTACGCCTTCAATGTTGTAATTACTCGTGATTTCAAATATATTATTAAACCATGAGTAAAATAACTTCATGGGCAATTTACCCTTGTTATCATATATCAGTTATGATAAACTTGTATTAGTAAACCTGCAACTTTGTTAGGATACCAACCTCGTTGTCGATTTGAACGTATGCATTAATGCTACCGTCTGCCGGTAATAGTTGCACGACTCCTCGCTACGTAAAAGAAACAACGCCACGCTAGCAAGAGTATACCTTTTCGTCTGTTTCACAACAACGTTTTGTTCATAAAATCAAGCTTAACATTGGCAAACGTGCTTTTTTTGTAGTTGCAAAAAAAATTGGAATCAACTCCGTATCACTTTAAAATCATCTAATAATCTTTCGTAAACAATTGAAAATTTATTTATTTGAAATTGCTTTCCCACCTAGCGCTTGGCGGTCCCTTGCTCTAAAGATGACTATTGTTAGGCCCTGTTCACGATTTTGGCTAATTATTTGTGTATACATGTTGCGCCTTTCAATTCAGATTCCTGGGACACAGGCGTCATATAAGTAGATTATTATTATTATTACTGTAATTGATTCCGACTTGTCGGTGTTACTTCTTTCAGGTCACAACTGGGACGTAGAACTTACGGTGACAGACATTGTAACGACCGCGGTGACGCTGATTGGCCGCTTCCCATCCGGCGGTCGAGTGGACGTTTTGGCTCGGAACCGTTATGGATTCAGTATGAAATGTTCCTACATTGAACAAGACCCGGCCAAAGTCGTCTCGCGAAAGTCTGGCACGCGGTAACGCCGCTGTCTTACACCAAAGGAATACTGTTTGTACAACGGTTACTGTTTTATATGAGTGACAGTTTATTACCAGACAAGACACCGTATCGTGCTATCTTAAGGTTGTTAACTTATTTCGTCACTGAGCTCGGAATTTCCGACGATATTGGTGCTAAAGAAGTCATTCCATTACTATTATTATTATTTTCACCTCACCAAACAGCACCGCACTGCACCTCACCAAACAGTACCTCACCGCACTTCACCTCAACGCACCTCACCGCACCGTGCCTCACCTAACTTCACCGCAATGCACCTCACCGCTATGCAACTGACGCTACATCACCGCACCTCACGCTACTCACCGCACGTACCCAAAAGCACCTCCCCGTACCTCACCGCACCTCATTTCAACTCACTGCACCTCACCGCACCTTGACGCACCTTACCGCCCCGCACTGTATCTCACATCACCGCAACTCGTTGCGCTGCACCGCACCGCACTACACCAAATGTACTGATCAATACTAATGACGTTTAATTTGTCAATCGTAATCACACAATTTCCGTAGTTGCCGGATACGCTTCTACTGGATATCGGACTCACGTCGTAAACAAAGATCTGGGCAGGATCAAACTCAACGGCAACGTGCGTGCGTATGTGCGTGCGTGCGTGTGTACGTGTGTGCGTGTGTGCGTGTGCGTGAGTATGGGTGTGGATCGTATACGGATTCATATGGCTTTTTACAGAATTTCAAGTCACAAATACAAAATTGCAGGTTTGGAAACTTACAACCTGCTTCATGTCAGTTGACCAATG
This sequence comes from Paraescarpia echinospica, assembly GCA_020002185.1. Classification (NCBI taxonomy): domain Eukaryota; kingdom Metazoa; phylum Annelida; class Polychaeta; order Sabellida; family Siboglinidae; genus Paraescarpia; species Paraescarpia echinospica. The sequence goes on from CM034534.1 coordinate 75,265,789, forward strand.
AGAATCGTTGCACGTTCCCTCTTAGGTGTGGCGTGTGCACTCAACGTGAGCCTGTACAATGCCTTAGGGAACGGGTACCCTTTGTTTGGCAATCTCGGTATCGTCTACAATGCCGTCGACAGCAACAACTACGACATCGTGAATATCAGGTAGGACTGGTAGGTCGTCATAACATCTGATGACACGTGACATGTGACACATTATCACATTTATAATATGGTAACATAACAATAAAAAATAATAATAAATTATTACTGTTTTGTAATCCGTGGTGGCTAAAGATCCGTCACGTGTGTGTGTGTGTGCGTGCGTGTGTGTGCGTTTGTGTGTGTGCGTGTGTCTGTGTGTGTGTAGGTGTCTCTGTGTGTGTGTATGTGTGCGTGTGCGTGTGTGTGTCTCTCTGTGTGTGTGTGTGTTTGTATGTGTGTGTGTGTGTCTGTGTGTGTGTGCGCGCGCGTGCGTGTGTGTGTATGTGTGTGTGTGTTTCTGTGTATGTGTGTGCGTGTGTGTGTGCATGTGTGTGTGTGTGACAGTATGTGTGTGTGTGTGCTTGTATGTGTGCTTGTATGTGTGTGTGCATGTGCGTGCGCGTGTGCGCGTGTGCGCGTGTGAATATACACTCGTGAACGGAGCTTTATCCAGGATTTTCTGGTTTCTTAATAAATTCATTATTATTTATTCGCTGTATTCACAATCCACGACGCTAGTGAATGAGTGAATCAAAGTGTATTTAACAACAACAACAACACTATAATACATGCACAGTATGGTGTGCTGCTGCTGCTGCTGCTGCTGCTGCTGCTGCTGCTGAAAGGACATAGCTGAAGTCTTAGACTTATATGTTGCTATGCCCTTCTCAAACTAAAAACTTAATAAATACAAAACGAATTATAAATAAATTACAAAATAATATTCACAACTCATATATAAACTTGTTACTATAGTACTTGTGTTACTACTACATGGGTTTAACTAAACATCATCTTCAATTAACAATTCACAAATGTGTACAAAGTAATGACAATTTTAGGGTGGGTTTTTTAAAATTGTGTTAAACTTGGAAGCCGAGTCAACTTATTTGGTAAATTGTTCCACGTTTTTATACCCTTGACGGTGATTGACAGCAGTCGGAGGGTGGTGTTTGTCTTTTTAACATAGAACAGTTTGCTTTGTCTGGTATCATGTATGTGTATAGCTGCGGTTGGTTCAAATAATGCTTGAACATGACCATTTAAAGAATGGTTGTTTGCTTTATAAAGTATAATCATAGTCTTGTATTTAACTAAATCATGAAATTTAAGCATGTTTGAGAGATGGAAAAATACATATGTATGATCACGATAATTAAGGTTATAAATAATCCGTATAGCTTTGTTCTGTAATATAGATAGTTTTCTGTGTCTAGATTGATAAGTATTTCCCCAGATCTCACAGCAATATGACATACGTGGTTCAACAAGTGAATTATGTAATGTGTGTAACGCTTTACAATCAAGAACATGCCTAGTTTTATACAAAACTGCTATGCTTTTTGATTCAACCATTTTTATATGTTCTCGCCATGTTAAGTTTTCGTCAAAGGTTACTCCAAGGAATTTTGTATATGATACCTGCTCAATGTTTGTCCCATTCAAAACTATATTCACATCTGTTCTAGGTTGTTGTTTATTGTTAAACATTATAAAATGTGTTTTGTTCACATTGAGCGATAATTTGTTCGCTCGGAACCACATATCTAGGTTTTTTAATTCGTTCTTCACAACAGTGCTTACGTCATCTGTGTTACTAGCGGAATAAAAAAATGTTGTATCATCATCAAACAAAATAATATCAAGCAATTTTTTAGACTTCACAAGTGTGTGCGAGTATGTAGTGTGTGTGTGTGTGTGCGCGCGCGCGTGTGTGATGCATGTGGGTGGTGCGTGTGTTCGAGCGTGCGTTTGCGTGTGTTCGCGTGCATACTAATCAATATCTATCAATATCTTACCAATGTCGACCCTTCACCTACAGGGACATTAATCCCATTGTATATATACCACCAACCGTTCCATCGCCTGGTGTATGACTGCTTATCGTTGTGTCGATTCAGTAAAGAAATATACTGCCTTTTTTCTCACATCACACCTACTTCCGGTCCCGCCGTGGCAGGGTTCCGCTGTTCCTAACAATAGAACACTAGGAGTAACAGGCACGTGTGCTCACATCACACCTACTTCCGGTCACGTGTGCATTATGGAAATCCTCAAACACTCAGTCACACATATATCATAATTTCTCGCCAGTATCAACAACCCGAATCCGTGCTATCAAACCGGGTTCTACATTGGTGGCTAATCGGCCACCGCGGACGAATACACTGGCCCCTGCTGGCATCTAACACATAGACTGGCGCCCACCGAGTTCTTCAAAATGACAGTGAAGGTATAGACAGACATATATCATCACATTTCAGCATGCTGTTTGCTGTCAGGACGATAATGATAGTTTTCTAAATGAAATATATGACTTTGGTTTTGGTCGTGTAAAATACATTGCATTATGAAAATAGTGTTTTTTAAACTTTAAGATGCTTCAATACTTATGTATGTCGTAGTTGCTTTGCGCGAAGTAATAATATGTTATTAACATTTTTTAAACGGTGAAACAACGTTGCCTCTAAAATACGTTAGCGCCATTATTAATCACAGTAATGGTCCATTCACTCGCGTATTTTATCGAACTAACGTTTGATATTATTTCAGCAAAACGCACTCTTTCGTTGCTTATATTAACTTATGTTAACAAGATTTAACAAGATTGCCATCCAGAGAATTAACTCTAGATGGCAGGTGGACAAGGAAGCCCTTTGGCTTATCGAGAGTCCAACCCTTTTATCTACATATATCCAGCCCTTCTGAGGTATGTGTCGATTTTATTTTTAAACATATTCACACTACTAGCACCCACACAATCATCAGATAATCTGTTCCATTCATTCACAGTCCTTTGTGAAAATGAGAACTTTCTCACGTCTAATCTACACTGCTCCTTTACTAATGTAACTTCATGTCCTCTAGTCTTTCTTAACTGAAAAAAACATATTTCTATCAATATTTTCATAACCATTCAATATTTTAAACACTTCTATCTGAACTCCTCTCAATCTCCTGGTCTCTAGTGTTGTTAAACCACATTCTTTTAGGCGTTTTTTCATAACTAAGATCCCTCAGTTTTTGTATAATTTTAGTCGCTCTCCTCTGTACTCTTTCTAGCATATCTACGTCCTTCTTGCGATATGACCTCCACGCTTGTATACAGTATTCTAAATAAGGCCTAACTATTGTTTTGTACAGCGGTATTACTAGTTCTTTTTCTTTATATGTTATATTTCGCCTAATCAATCCAAGGATTTGATTTCCTTTTGAAGCTACAATTCCACACTGCTCTGAAACCTTCATGTCAGCACTAATTGTCAGCCCTAAGTCTTTTTCTTTTACAGTAGTACTTAGTACAGTTCCCCCCATTGTATATTCTACATATTCGTTCCCATGTCCTGTGTAAAGGCATTTACATTACCCAAAATTGAACAACATTTGCCACTTTTCAGACCATTTGATCAACCTGTCAAGATCATCTTGTAAATGCTGTCTATCTCCATCACTTATAATCCTTCTAAACACTTTTGTATCATCTGCAAATTTCAACACCTTGCTAGCTATATCATCGTCCAAATCGTTTATATATATTAACAATAATATAGGTCCCAGTACTGATCCCTGTGGAACCCCACTCAAAACTGATTTCCAGTTTGAAGCCTCCCCATCAACAACTACCCGTTGTCTTCTGTCAATCAGCCATTTTTCTATCCAGTTAATTATACTATTTCCTATGCCATGGGCTTTTAGTTTAAGCAGTAATCTCTGATGTGGCACTTTGTCGAAAGCTTTTTGAAAATCCATCATCTACCCACTTAGTGATATCTTCCAAAAAACATAACATATTTGTTAAGCATGACCTCGCTTTTAGAAACCCATGTTGAGATGGATTTATCAAGTTATGTTTAACAAGAAAATCCACCATGTGATCTTTAATTAGTCTTTCTAATAATTTACAAATCACCGATGTTAAGCTAACTGGTCTATAATTATTTGACTTATTTCTCGAACCTTTTTAAAATAACGGTATAATGTTTGCTTCTTTCCATTCTAAAGGAACCACTCCCTCTTCTAATGATGAGTTGAAAACTGTTGCAAGCGGTATGCTAATTTGTTCTACAATTTCCACTAGTAGTTTGGGTGGAATACCATCCACTCCAGATGATTTATTTTCCTTCATAGCCCTAATTTTCTTAGCTACCATTTCTGGGGTTACAATTAACTGTCTTAAATAGTCTGATTCTGCCCCCTTGAACTGGCAGTGAACTAGTGTCTTCTCTGGTAAACACTGAACTAAAATACTCATTTAGGTCTTCTGCCATTAAGAATCCTTCCGATATTATATTTCCAGCACCATCTTCTAGAGTAACCGACCTTATCCTGAACTTTCTGTTTGCTTCGAACATACGCATACAAACTCTTGCTGCCTTGTTTTATATTACAAGCTAATTTATGTTCATAGCTTCTCTTTGAATTTCTAATTTCAGCTGTAACTTGGTTTAATGCTTCTTTATAAATGTTGCAGTCTTCGTCATTGCCAGTACGTCTATATGACTTCCACATCATTTGTTTATACTTAATTTTTCTAATGGCTTCTTTCGATAAGTATTTCTTTCTGGTCCGTTTCCCTTGTTTTTTGAAGGGAACAAATTTATCTACGATGCACTCTATTTCATTCTTTAAGATATTCCAGCATACTGTTGCTGTCTTATTCTTCAGTGTATTATTCCAGTCTATCTTTGCTAAATATTTCCTCATATCTTCCTTTGTGGAAATTTCTCCTGAACTGCTTTTTATTATTTCTTTCTAATTTTACTTTGATGGTAAAATGTATCTGGTTGTGATCACTACTTCCCAGAGGCTCACATAATTTAACATTGTCAACTAATTCATTCTGTGAGGACAAAATAAAGTCTCTCCCCTGGTTGGTTCTAGCACATGTTGAGAAAGGAAACTATCTTGTACTGAAACTAAAAACTTGTGGTCCTCACTAATCATACTCTGTAGAGATTTCCATTTTATATGCCCATGGTTAAAATCCCCCATAATAACACAGTGCCGTTTGCTCACTTCCCTTATAGCGTTTTGTATTTTTTCATTCTCTTCTATGCTTATGTTTGGACTTCGATAAACTAATCCAACCGTTAACGTTGAGTTTCCTGTGACTATGTTACACCAAACAACTTCTTCGCAATCTGCTTCTCTGTCTAATTTTATTTCATAAGCCTGGATAGATTCTTTAATATATAAAATAACTCCACCTCCCCTTCTTCTTATTCTATCTTTCCTAAACATTACATATCCTGTCAGTCCCAATTCGGCATCTGATATATCGGTGGTTGCCCATGATTCGGTTATACCTATTATGTGAGGGTCAATATCTTCTACCATAATGTTTAGTTCATTTCTTTTGTTTACTATACTCCTTGCATTTAAACAAACACATTTATACCCAGCTTCAGAACAGTTTTCCAGACTGTTCTTTGCTGAATTATTTTTGCTGCCTTTATCTATGCCTCCAGTTTCAGGCTTCTCTGCGAGTCCCCCCTGCGAATTTAGTTTAAATAGATGCAACCTGTCCCACTGTCAACAGATCGCAGCAGATTCTCTGAGAATACTGCTGCCCCCTTTCCACTTAGATGGAGGCCATCTCTCATGTACATATCTTCTCTCCCAACAAAGTACCCCCATAAATCTATGAATCCCACGCCCTCTTCCTCACACATCTGCTCAACTAGTGCGTTGATCGCCATCCTCTTACAGTTTCTGTATCTTGCCCCCCTTCCTCCCATTACTGGCAAAATTCCTGAGAGAATAACCTGTTCCACTCTTGTCTTCTTTAGCTTCCTCACTAGATGTCTGTACTTCTGAACTATCCCAGTTGTTCCCTCCTTGTCTGCATTGTTTGTCCTAACGTGTACTAGTATAGACCCTCCCTTGCCATGCCCCAATACCTTCTCTACCCTTTCGGTCACATGCTCTATCCTAGCCCCCGGTAGACATACAACAACGTCCTTCCCCTCGCATATAGTCTTGTCTGTTTTTCTCAGAATTGAATCGCCCATAAACACTCTTTCTTTTCTCCTTGCCCCCTCAATCACTGCCTCGGAGTAGCTCCTCCGGTTTGCATATGTCTGGTTGTTGTCTTTTCCTCTTGTCGTCTTCTCTCCTGTCACATTCTCTTCCATTCCCTTCTTTCCTGTCGTGTTTTCTCTTGTCCCTTTCCTCCTGTCATCTTCTCTTCTAGCACATTTACTCTCACTTCCTTTCGTCCCTTCTTCTTTCCTCCCATCACATTTTCTTCTCTCCTCTCCCGTCCCTTTTCCCCAGCTACCTCCTTCACTACGGTCACTTTCTCCCCTGTCACCTTCACGCCTGTCATGTTTTCTGTTTTTTGCTGAACACTCTGTCTTCTTCCATCAGTCTTCTGTCTCACAGTCTTACCAACTGCCTCTGTGGTATCTACCTCTTCACCACCTGTATCGCTGTCGTGTCTCTCCTCGTTCTCTACAGTCTGACTACCTGCTGATCTATCCCCACTGGCCCGTTTTCTTTTCCTCTGCCGAACACTTTTCCTGTGTCCCTCTGTTTTCTCAATGTCTTGTTCCTTCACACCGGTCACCTTCCTTCCTCTCAGTCTCCTTTCTTCAGTCTCCGTGTCACAACTCTGCTCCTTCTGTGTTGTAGAATTTTCAACTCTCTCCGCGTCATCCCTCTCTGCTCCATCTATTTCTATGTTGAGTCTCGCCTCCATCTCCTTCACTATATCCGTCAACTTACACACCTCCTTCATCAGACATTCCACCCTCAAACATCCCATACACCGAAATGTGAATCCGTCATCTTTGGTCTCTGCCCATGATTTTGGACAGCCAGACAACGCAAAATCCACCCAGCTCTGGCAGTCGTTGCAAACTAGGTGTCGTTTTGCCCTGAGTTGCCGCTTGCAAGGTGCCATATCAGAATTTATTTATGTTCAAAGTAGTTTTTATGTAGTCTTTGAAAAGACTTTTCTGTGTACAATTTACACCAGATTGTTTAGGTTATAGTTAGTTATACTTGTTAACACACAGTGACACACCGTGCCTTACCTAGTTACGATGTCGATGACATGTATTCAAGTTAGGCTTAGATACAAGGTAGTCTTTACAAAGACTGTTTCCTGTGTACTATTATACACTTTAAAAGATTGTTATTTCAGGTTTTAATTACTCATCTAACTTCACCGATTATCTCAAATAACACTATTCTATTGTCGTTCACGGTACGCTAACTTCGCCAGTGACCTACTTTGTAAACAACGTTCCGATTACAGTAACGTCCCCAATTATCACTCGCAAATCGCCTAATTTTAATCTACCCTAGATTACTCCCTCTAGCTAACTTTTAACAAAAAATATTGCTTAATATATATCTATAATTACGTTATGTATACTATACGCTCAATAATATAACTTATCTTGATCAAATATCCTTATATTTTCGCAAGTTTGCTGCACCAAATTCAAATCAATTCACCACCTGAAGTCCCCCAAAAGTAGCAGGCAAGTGCCGCTTCTAGCGCGAGATCGCGGCTTTTTCACGTGAGACATTAATGCGGCGACTTTTAGCGTGCTGTGGCGCCATCCGAAGGATTTACATTTTCCTAATACAGCAACATGCGCACACAAACTACGAAAGTAGCAAACACAATATTAGTTACATCTTTGCGATTAATTGGCGCAGTAAGTAAATCCTAAATGCGTTGTCATTTACAATGCAGGTGCGCGCACATATTGCTGGCATCCACATTAATGACGTGTTGGTAGCCATTATTGCTCCCCGCCAGACGTCTGTAGGATGGCTGACTCCAATCGGGTTTGGTAATACTAGGTCTTGAGCCAGGACCCCAAATTTGGGCAACCGGTACATTTTTAGGGACGAATGCTGATAGTGATTTTTGGCTAGGCCTACATTCCTGGAGATGGAAAATACGTGATAGCATTGCAGCACTCCCAGCTTTCTGTGAGAAATCACTCTTTTTCATACTATCCTCATATCCGCGACAACAAGTTTTCTATGAAATAGTTAATGTGGGGTCCATACACAAACTACTATGGAATATTTACTATACATCACAGTAGAACAAAAATTGGACGCCATGTGGTTTAAATGTCATGCTTTCCATTCATATCAAAATTATTGTAATTCCTTGAGAATTGTGGATGTTGTGGTATTTATCTACCACATCTCAAAATGCAATCCACGGCATTCAGGTTTTCAACAAAAGATGACTTAAAATTCTGGCTAATAACCACATGTATCCTCATTTAAGGTTCTTATTGCACCAGAATGTTGGCTTACATCTGTAGATATGGAAAATATGTCACAGCATTGCAGTACGTACATTCGTTTGTGCGAAATCACTCTTTTTAATCCTTTGCTCATTTCTGGGAAAACTATTTTTCTTTGGAAATTGCTGAAGGGGTGGTCACACACAAACTATTATACAATAGTTATTATACATCTTATGGGTATAATAATTGTACATAAAATGGTTGAAGTGTCATGAGTCATATACATGTGAACATTGTTTTAATACCTTGAGAAATGTGGATTTTATGGCATTTTATCTACCGCGTCTCAACATGCAATCCACGCCATTCATGCATTCAACAAAAGAGATCACTTAAATGTCTGGCTAGTAACCTCATATATCCACATTCAAAGTTCGTGTTGCAACAGAATGGTCAATGAACTTCAGTTTTTATTATGTAGGCACAATCTATACATTTTGTTGCAGTTATATGTATTATCATGACATTGTTGAATATTGCAGTTGTTGGCATTGAGATACAATTACATTTTCTTATGTTAGCCACCTAAAGTTCTGACTGTAACACTAACCTACATACAATGGACTTGTTGTAGACATTCAAATTATACAGGTACACAGTATTGAGTTGTAGCTGTAGTGATGCACACTATGCACTGTGAACATTTCACATGCTTAATTAGTTATGTCCTTAGTTGAGGTTGGAGACAGTGTTTAGTAATCACAGTCATCACCCAGTTCATCATCGGCTACACTTTCATCATTGTCAGCACTAGACACCTGATTGTCACAGTCTTGGAGTCTGCACATATCAGTACATCTGAATCCATTTGACAAGCAGACACACTTTGGCAGTTCATACTTCCTGGGACAACTGCATGCTAGTAGATCCAACACAACCAGTGTACAACCATTTGCTTAGTCCCATCTTCTCTTTCCAACTTCCAGCCTCTGCCAACTGGGTCCTTGGGTCCTGCTCCAAACATCTTCTCCATATTGCAGCCTGGTAGTTTGCGTGTTGTGCATGTTTCAACAAACATTATCTGCATGGTGGCATCCATCTCACATTTCTTTGCACAGAAAAAGTGGTATATCAGATCACTGACCTTCACAGCAGAATATTTTGAAAATAATTTTGATATGTGTGGAAAGCATGACATTTATACCATATGGTGTCCAATTTTTGTTCTATTGGGATGTATAGTAAATATTCCATAGTAGTTTGTGTATGGGCCCCCCATTAGCAATTCCATAGAAAACTTGTTGTCGCGGATATGGGGATAGTATGAAAAAGTGTGATTTCTCACAGAAAGCTGGGAGTGCTGCAATGCTATCACCTATTTTCCTTCTCTAGTAGGCCTAGCCAAAAATCACTATGAGCATTCGTTCCTAAAAATGTACCAACAAACCCTCTGGCTCATGGCCTATACCATCCTGTGGCGAGAGTACAGTGTCTCGGAACGAAATGTGAGAACCGTTCCTACACAACCACGTAGAGTCATTAAAATCGCCAAATGATGTCGTAGAATTTGTCAATAACCAGTTCCGATACTTTTTATGTATGTATGATTGCGTTAGTTGACGTATGGTGTGAATGAATTACGAGCAAAAGCGCTAATGTGCCAACAAGACGACTCGGGTCTCAATTATATCTACACGTGTTACATAGTAATTGTTTTGCATGAACAGTATTTTTGTATCGCGCCATAAGTCAATTGTTCGAAATTACTGCCGGTCTATTGGTCTAGTTCTACTTGTTTCTAGCCCTCGGTAACGTTCTATTAATTAACTAATATATTGTGGCTAAAATATTATGGTCTTATGCTGTATCATTCAACTAGTCAACCTCTTTAGAACATTATTGCCGTGACAGTTACATTTTCTCAACCGGTACCTGTCTGATCACCATTTTGGGGGCAACTATCGAAATTAGCATTTCCTGCACTGACATTGCAATTGGTGTTAACATGGTATGTTAATATTGTCCTCTGACCAACAGCTGTTTAGCTCTGGCGTAAAACCCAACATGCAACTTGGCCGCTTGAAGACAACGCCTACGCCACCTCGGACAGTATCGGCAACAATATAATTGTGCACGAAGGTTGGCACGGGTTGGCCGCCACACGCCGAAGGTGCGTAAGCGTGACGCTGTGTAGCGCTGTCCGGCGACGATCCCCCAACGTCCAGAGTTACTTCCTCGACGTGCGGTTTTACAACGAGGTGCTGCCCCGGGAGAATCGTCCTGTTGGAACCGGGCTCATCTTCAACGCCGGCGACGCTGACAACGCGGAGTCCAAGCGTCAGGCTCACGTGTTATTCTCCCCCTTGCGCCCTTGCGCCCTTGCGGGATGGGGTCCGTGTCACTTAATTTGAAACTTTTCCACTTTTTCTTGTTAAAACTTACTTTAATGTTAGGTGTTATTTCATGCCAATCTCTTCTCACAATTCCTTAATCTTCCTTCTATGTAGCGTCATAAACTCTCTGTCGTAATTGGACCTGCCATACACCCACACAATAAAGCAACAAATCAAAGGCAGAAGTTTACTGTTACCGCAAGTACCGTATATTTGTTATCATAAATTCGTTCCCGCTAACAATATCAATCATACTGTCGCCGATTACGGCATTGCGTACGCAGCGCCAATATTCCCCGATAATGTGAACGTAAAGCCACAGTGGCGCCCCCTAGAGGATTCCTCACCTCTCAATTCGCCGACAGTATACATATTTCCCCGATAGATAGAATACATATTGGGTACCCGATCAACCTTGTTAATATTTAACCGACCCAGGATGTTCTTGCCACACAACAAAGAAAGTTATAATTGATCTGCGACGATCTTTTCTGTCCGCCCAAATATCAAACTCTAAAATACCTTAAATATGTCTTCTCATAATGGTCTGGTCTGATGAAATTGTGGGTAATTTGCAACAAAATATTTCATAGAATTTACTCAAATAGTTAGCTATCATAAATTATCCGCCCGTGGGAAAATACTAAAAAAAAGAAACTACGTTCTATCTAGCCTACAAGTTGAGAGCAATAATTAAAAAGCCCATAATTCTGAAAGGATCTGTCGTACCTTATAGACTTGGAGACCCGAACAATTGTGACGTGGAATTTGATTGAGTCTGGGAGAGTAACGATGAGGGGAACAGCCCCCTGTCCACACGACGTTCCCGCGGAACGGACCGGGTTTCGCCTGATGTTGCACGTAACGAGTGTCGCCTTTGTGCTCTACTACCTACAACATCCCATCGTGTGGATCGTGCCACGGAAGCCCCTGCAAGCCCGGGTCGGAGTCACCACCATCAACGGC
>CM034534.1:75278557-75300445 GCA_020002185.1 Paraescarpia echinospica
AAAAGAAGTTATGTTTAATAAGTATATATTTAGAACTGCTTTAGTCTAGTAGCTTATAATTAGATCTGAGATGTAGGAAATTCTCCTACGTTTAGCTCAAGTCTTCTCCAAAGGTGGCTAGGCTGGACAATAGTCAGTAGATGAGTCAGCTGGCAGACCAGGTGGCCACGTAGCGAACCCGACTGGAGCGCGCGCCATATTAAGAAATACAGAAAACGCACTGACCAATGGGAATGGCCAGTCACTAGGGAGAGAGGGAAGTAGCCATTATTTAAGGAAAGACTAGTGCGTGATTGGGAGAGGATTGCAAAGAACGAGCAGAGAGGACTTGCGCGCGATAACGATGTAACACCACGTCTGGTTCCCACGGAGGACCAATATTGATTGTACTGATCTGTATCGTGCTAACTTCTGTATTAAAGTTCTTGAAACGAAAAATGGAAAGTCTTCTGCGATGACTGAGTAATTAGAATCTCCCTCTGTGAGTATCTGAGTTTTATTAGACAGTGACACATTGGCTGAACTGAGTAGGTCGATATCTAAATTGTCTGGGAAATCAACGCAGAGGAAGAACGTTGCAAAGCGTGCCCAAATTAGAATACCGAGGTTGCAAACGGAATAGGCAGATGCAACAAAGGGAAATAATAGTAGACCGGGCATTCTATAAGCTGATGCGACAGTCACCACTGGTTGTGACGTCACATGTCGCAATAAACGTCAGCTGGAAACCGGGGGTGATACAGGAGGGTTCAAAAACATTACCTACAACCACCGAGGGGTAGCCTCCCCATGTCACTGACGACATGGCTGAGCAAGGCCAATCGTCACCAGGTGTACTGGCAGTCGCACGGGTCGGAGAGTTGGTCCCATCCCAATGACATACCTTTGATACAACCTTAATTCTGAAACCTAGCTCCGCATCTGAATGGCATCGTTTAGTCTCGATTACCTGTTTCGTTTCCGACACACATGATGACATTACGAAATTATAAAGTAACTTTCTGAGGGTATTTATACTTCAACCAAATGTTTCCTACCTGCACATGTTGTTACAGCTTCAACACCATATTATTCAAAACGCGATAGCGCACACAAATTTAGCACGCTGTCACGTTTGACTCATTCACACCTACACGGGGGTGTACGTTTGAATGAGTCAATAATGTCACACCTACTACAAAAACTCCCCATGTTATGTCACACTGTAAGAATTCCGGCTAAGGTCAGATAAAATGAACGGTCCCGGGGAGAACTACAACGCTACTTGCGATACAAACACAATCATTTCAAGCATCTAACATTAAATGTTTATTGGAACAAACCGAACGCACACGCACACGCACGAACACAGACACAGTCACACGTACGTGAGCACACAACCACATACACCTGAGTTTTTATGATCAACAAACATCCCCGTACATCTAGACGACCTCAGCTCGTGTATATATATATACACGGACATGGGGTAAACCTTTACTTACCGAACAATCCAGAACGACCAGGCCAAGTTTTACGTATGACATATATACTTCCGTTCACGTCGTGCAATGGATACGCATAAATCCAAGTCCCAATGTTTTTTGTATCACACGGTCCTTCAAGCGACAATCCCTCTAGAGTTGACAACCCAATAGTGGTCTTAACACGATGGACATAAGCTACGTCAATGTTCGGCCTTCTTTACCACTGTCAGCCCTAAACTGTATCTACGAGTGAATTCCGTCACTCAACGTCGCATGTATTCGGACGATAGCCGGTACTGGCAGTGACGCGAGGACTGCGTTAGTCACGGACAAAACCAGCTATTAAACCCCCATCGTGCACGTCACGCACTACTGCTTAATCTTTGTAGTTGACCCGGGCAGCCACGTGTGTCGTCTCCCGGTAACGTTGTGTGTTTATTGCCGCTGTTGTATCCCAACGGGTGCAATTACCCAGCGAAATTCCGTCATACGTAAGAAAAACGTAAGCTCTTCAACCACATGACCGCCAAAATCCTTTGTGCTAAATTGTTTGCATGATTTATTTCTTGCGCCATTTTTACGCATTCCATGCGGCGGGTTCTCGAAATTCAGATGCGTTTTTAAACGGGAATAAATTGTCTATCCGTCACGGTTGACGTCGCTTCGCTACTCTGGACTGAAAGGCTTCATTGAATAGACACAAATGGTGTTCTTTATAAATGATTGCGACGCGATTCTAAGGTCATTAAGTGGCGCACGTGAAATTGTTGGGGGTCGGAGCAGGGACGGAGCAGGGTCGGAGCAGGGACAGAAGTGGGGAAGTATGTAAGGAGTAAATCATATATACTGTTGCAAATGGAGCAACCTTTACTGTTGCTACTTTGGCATTAATTCTGTTGGTTGACGGCCGTGATAGTAATATTTACTAAATGTTAAAAAACACACAGCATCTTTACATAAACACCATAACGCGCTCGCAGATACTCGTTGTTTGTTCAAAATGACGAAGGTCGAATGAAAAGGCCCTAGTCGTGATATAGTGTAGAATTGTAAAATAATATTCGTATTACTGAATAAACTGGATCTTATTCGATTTACGTACTTGAAAACTGTGGAGTCTTGATTTAAGCGCACACCATGCCATGATCGGTTGGACTCTTGCAGAAGAACACGTGTTCATTTCTTGTGTAGCGGGCAAAGCGAGCATCTTTAATACTAACTCATCAGAAATGTCGGCAGCTCTGGAGTATTACATGTCGTGATGATTGCTTCATAATAAAATATACTACTAGCCATATTAAAAAGATTCATGCATGCCAATCTGTCTTATTGGTACCGTGATGCTGACCAGATAATCCACCACACAGATACAGGCCTGTATTTGTTCCTTTTGGCCGGTCGAGAGGGCGTGTACTTGGTAGTAGTCGGTTTAGAAAACTAATATAGTATCGCGTCGCCAACGTCGTCAATGTGACCTCATAGACCTAAGAGACCTAAGAGATGCGACCGTTGCGCTGTAGGTCAACGGGCGGGTCGACAGGACGACGACAACGCGAACATGTCACGTCTCACAGGGCTGTTTACTCATAAGGCGAAAGAACAGACACATGCGTCGTGCGACAGTCTCGAATATGTCACGAATCGTTCACACTGAAATTGCCAGATCCATTACGCCATGCTTTGCTTAGCAACAAAGTCCGACAAGCTCAGTGAATGGCCACTGGAAGGAAGACGATATCAGATATTCCGTCGAATATTTCGTTACAATTCTGTCGTAACTGTTTTTCATCGTGACAAAATCAAATATGTCTTTTAACAAGAACAACTTGCAAGAAAGTTCGTTAGATGTGTGCCGACCTAGATATGTAAATGTATAATTGTAAACGCGGTTAGTAAGAAGAGGCTCATCATTCGGATTGTGCCATCAGATTCCGGATCCGTCAATTAACATGAACTTAGTCGCATAGCTGTCTCGCTAACATACCTCGGACTCTTCCACTTCTGCCAAAGTGGGTACACAGTGAACCAACGCACGCAACCGACATAATTTACTCAATTATTTACGTCGGCATATTCTATACATATATAAGTATATCTGATTAGCTGCAGGCTAAATTGGAGTAAACACACGTTGTCATATATAGAATCTAAACTGACCAGTGGCCATTTCAAAGCAGACAAGACTATACCTTATCTACGGTATGTGAGCAGAGGTAGGACATAGTCTACTGTTGATTGGGATACAGTTCACCATTCTCACTGGTGGGTTGTTAGTTGTGATTGTGGCTTAGTTAACCCATTGTCGTGTCTAAGAACAGACGAGGCGCCTTGGTTAGTTTTCCTGATATCACCCAAGCTCAAACGTGGGCCCGTCTGACGGAACAGGTCAAATATAGAAAATAAAAGAGTTTGCCAAAGGGAGCCGCAGGCTAATGAGCCCCATAACCACATCACGGATTAGGACGCTGCTCGTCAAAACACCTTAATAATAAAAAAACGAATAGACATACACTAAAATTAAGTGCGTATATAGAAAGAGCTACACTTACAATTAAAGCAGCCCCTTAAGATTATGTAAGTTTAGAGACACCCTATAGAGACAAGGCGCAGTCGTTGTGTGTGTAAGTTTAGAGACACCCTGTAGAGACAAGGCGCAGTCGTTGTGCGTGTAAGTTTAGAGACACCCTGTAGAGACAAGGCGCAGTCGTTGTGCGTGTAAGTTTAGAGACACCCTGTAGAGACAAGGCGCAGTCGTTGTGCGTGTAAGTTTAGAGACACCCTGTAGAGACAAGGCGCAGTCGTTGTGCGTGTAAGTTTAGAGACACCCTGTAGAGACAAGGCGCAGTCGTTGTGCGTGTAAGTTTAGAGACACCCTGTAGAGACAATGCGCAGTCGTTGTGCGTGTAAGTTTAGAGACACCCTGTAGAGACAAGGCGCAGTCGTTGTGCGTGTAAGTTTAGAGACACCCTGTAGAGACAAGGCGCAGTCGTTGTGCGTGTAAGTTTAGAGACACCCAGTTGAGACAAGAAGCCGTAGGCAACTCGAGAACAGCAGGTCATCTGTATTCCTGATAAATAAAGGTGGATCCGCGGAGTTCATGGGTATTACTGAGCACCTAGTACAATAACATCGACATATTGCCACACACGATTGTGTGGAATCATTCCACTTTGTGCAATAACATCGACATAATGCCACACACGACTGTGTGGAATCATTCCGCTTTGTGCAATAACATCTACGTAATGCCACACACGACTGTGTGGAATCATCCCACTTGGTGCAATAACAGCGACGTAATGCCACACACGACTATGTGGAATCATCCCACTTGGTGCAATAACATCGACGTAATGCCATACACGACTATGTGGAATCATCCCACTTGGTGCAATAACATCGACGTAATGCCACACACGACTATGTGGAATCATCCCACTTGGTGCAATAACATCGACATATTGCCACACACGATTGTGTGGAATCATTCCACTTTGTGCAATAACATCAACATAATGCCACAAACGACTGTGTGGAATCATCCCACTTGGTGCAATAACATCGACGTAATGCCACACACGACTATGTGGAATCATCCCACTTGGTGCAATAACATCGACGTAATGCCACACACGACTGTGTGGAATCATCCCACTTGGTGCAATAACAGCGACGTAATGCCACACACGACTATATGGAATCATCCCACTTGGTGCAATAACAGCGACGTAATGCCACACACGACTGTGTGGAATCATCCCACTTGGTGCAATAACATCTACGTAATGCCACACACGACTGTGTGGAATCATGCCACTTGGTGCAATAACATCGACGTAATGCCACACACGACTGTGTGGAATCATCCCACTTGGTGCAATAACATCGACGTAATGACACACACGATTGTGAGGAATCATCCCACTTGGTGCATTATGAATAACAATAATATAAAACAGAGTTGACGATCGGCGATGGGTCGGCGATATTAAAAATGCATTATGTTGACGACTGTTTATTTAGTGAGATATTTACGCGCGTTTTGTTTGCACGTTTGCAGAGAAGTGCCATTAACCCTCCCTCTGGTCTGTCTAGAATATAAACCTCCTGTGTCGACCGGGTGACTGACCTTCCTGCTCAGGAACGGTCGACACATTATAAAGTTACTTAACTTGTCGAAATTATAATAACTAAATAATAACCAGATTCACCCATTCACTTCGCAACAAGCCAAGCGCAGCAATAATTGTCATCTTAAACTCGTTCCCACGGAACTTACCATCCCTGCTGCCGCAAGGCGACAGTGGCGCCCTCGGAAGAGTGGCCCATCACCTAATGCGTCCACTGCTTCCATGTAAATTGTTTCTCCGTCAGGTGAATAAGCATATCATATTATCGCAAATACGTAAATAATTAACTCTAAATAACTTATTTTAGAATACAACGTCGATTTGTAGATGAGATGTTATTACCCGAAGAATGCGAACGAACACGGAAAGAGGCGAGAGAAATGTCAATGTTGTCGTATATGTCAACCTGACATCAACTTTAAATGTCGATGTACTGTATATAAATTATACAATCTGTACTATTGCAGAAGGCTTCTAAGCCTCTGGCTAAGCCCGTGTTTTGTATATCTAAATGCATTCCCTGGGATGCACCGTAGGCTACATAGCATGACCTTATAGATAACGGGCGGATTTACAATTGTTTGTAATACAATTCAGATAATTTTCCACCACATTGTCCCATTATACTTTGCAACTGTCCTTACCCTTTTAATAATGTCACGCCCATGTTTACCCCACCCGATCCACGCGGCATACATCACATTACATCGATACGTTCTGCCGCCATATTTAGACACTTCTGAGATATCTCAATCTGAACAAGATTTAGCAAGATTGCCGTCCCGAGCTGTAAGTTCCAGACGGCATGCGGACAAGGAAGCCTTTGGCTTATCGAGAGTCCAACAATTTTCCACCTACGTATACCCCGCCCTCCCCAGACAGCTGCCAAGTTTATTTTTGAACACATTCACTCTGCTAGCATTAACACAACCATCAGATAATTTGTTCCAGTCATTTACTGTCCTCTGAGAGAATGAGTACTTTCTCATATCCAACCTACACTGTTCCTTGACTAATGCTGCATCTTGCCCTCTGGTTACAGTGCATTTTTTAAGTTTGAAGAAAATATTTCTATCAATATCTTCATAACCATTCAATATCTTAAAAAACTTCTATTTGGTCTCATCTTAGTATCTAGTGTTGTCAACCCACATACTAATAGGCGTCTGTCATATTCAGTTCAGGAATCAGCTTAGTTGCTCTTCGTTGCACTCTTTCTAGCGTATCTATGTCCTTCTTACGATATGGCCTCCATGCCTGTATACAATATTCCAAAGTGGCCTAACTATTGCTTTGTACAGTGGTACAATTAGCTGTTTCTCCTTATATGTGATATTTCTCCTAATTAGCCCTAGTATTTGGTTACCCTTTGATGCAGCAATTCCACATTGCTCCGAAACTTTTATGTCAGCACTAACTGTTACTCCCAAGTCCTTTTCTTTTACAGTTTTACCTAATGTAGTAACCTCCGTTATGTATTCTTTGTTCACATTTCCTTGAAACATCGAGTTTTATTGAGGTTAGTTTGCCTCATGCCTTAGGGGGTAGCTGCGGTGAAATATAGATCTGTCGACGTTGACCTAGTAGACCCATGTCTTACGTGAGTGATTGATGGAGACACGTACCGACCCCATCTTTCACTCTCTTTACTCGTGGTTTCACCTCCACGGTCGCTGGAATATTGTGATGTTTTAAAAGGTAAACATACTTAGGTGATTGTTTGCAACTTGAAACACTGTCTTTTTAATAGTGTAGCGGACACAGTGTTGGGGACGACATTGACGTACATTTCCAGTAGCTGGCATGTTATGCAGTCTGATTAAACACGTCATTTATATTAGTTATTCATAATCGCTTCATTCCAACAAATGTGATAGTATTAACATGTCAGTTATAATGATACGTTGTTATAATATATAATGTAGATCAATAGAACAGCTGACTAACATTGTTATAATATATAAAGTAGATCATTAGAATAGCTGATTAACGTTGTTATAATATATAAAGTAGATCAATAGAATAGCTGACTAACGTTGTTATAACATGTAAAGTAGATCAATAGAATAGCTGACGTGACACGATCCAACTCATTGCTGCGACAGTCGTTATGATTTTACGCAGTTAGACAATCGCGACTCACTTTACTCTGGTGAAAAAACCGGTACACGCGGCTCTGATCAAATTGGAGTTACACATCAGTTACAGAGTTACGGAGTTACAATGTTACGAAGATGACAAAGATCCTACGAGGCTCAAAATACATCGACCGTGTGTAAATACGAAGGGTTAACATGTATTTGTTTACTCATCAGAACTGAAATGTCGTTCGCAGAAGATAAGCATAACAACAAGACACATGCGACAAATATAATAAAAAAGTGAGTTGGGACTGAAATGTATAGCGACGGAACGACAGAAGATCAACAACGACGTGGTTATATTCAGATGTAAATTATGTATACAACTGATGTGACAATGACGCCAGAATGTTCGTATCATATAATTATAATAATGCGTTGCTGCCCCCGAGTTGTCACCCTCCCCTCGAGTTGTCGCCACCCCCTCGAGTTGTCCCCCTCCCCCTCGATTTGTCACCCTCTTCCGTCGAGTTGTCAACCTCCCCCTCAAGTTGTCACACTCCCCCTCGAGTTGTTACCCTCCCCTCGAGTTGTTACACTCGCCCTCGAGTGGTTACCCTCTCCCGCGAGTTGTTACCACCCCCTCGAGTTGTTACCCTTCCCCTCGAGTTGTCACCTACTCGATTTGTCCCCCTCGAGTTGTCACCCTCCCTTTCGAGTTGTTAACCTCCCTATTAAGTTGTCACCCCCTCGAGTTGTCACCCTCCCCCTCGAATTGTTATCCTCCCCCTCGAGTTGTCACCCTCCCCCTCGAGTATCTCATTCGGTAGATTGGTGAACTGTGTCGACGAACCAACATCGTTCGCAGTGTCTAAGACACGGGAACGGTCACGGTCGTATGTCCGTTTTAGTTAAATTATTATTGATTATCAGTTAACCATTTTAGTAGAAAGTTTAAACTTTCAAATGATATCAAGATTGTTGGGAACCGACGAACCGTAATGGTACTAGCAATCGTTAAAAAAGCGTTTTTTAGAACGTGTTTTACAGTTGTTCATTTTTCTCTCGCTTATCTAGTTTTGTTAGTATGTAATATATTAATTAGTATGTGCAGTCAGCGATTCCCTAACTGTTCTATATTTCCAGTTATATCTGACCCCAAACCAACTGCGTCAACCTGACCTGTGTACGGGGAAGGTTGGTTGTTCACGTGGTGGTGAGGTCAATTGAACACCTCTTTCTAACAAATCTCTTAGTAACATTCTGTGGCTTAAGTCCAATCACATTCACTTGTTTTCTTTACCAGAACACACCGTGCGAGCCTACACTGCATAGACATGACTAACACTCGATGTACTGGTTTTGTTGTCAGATTTCCATGCACGACCATGCAATCTAGAGGACTTGGACTTTGTCCTCTTGAATAACAACACGTTCCTAGCTTGGTAGGCCTATCCAGTGATACTTATCGACGTTGGCCAAACAGTATGCCTGCAACGCCAGATTCACACCCCAGATGCGACTCGGAACAACTAGGCCTATGTTTCTTCTCAGCTCACAATGGTCGCATATATACCGGTATATTATACATAGGCCTATACCATCCGACAAACTATGCAGTAACGTCTGTAGGCCCTATATTGTTTGCAGTCAAACATAATGTTTAAAAAAGGAAAATTGTGTCAGCTCCTCCTTTGAAAGTAGCATGACTAAATATCGGTGTGTGTTCCAAATAAATATCGAAGACATAACAACTCATAAATAAAACTATACAATTACGCATCGTTAGGTTAACGCGATGATGCAACACTGATCAACATTTCTCACACGTAAATAAAATATGAAAATAAATGCAATATTTTGTTGTTTAACTTATTTGTGACATAGATATTATTGTGAAGTACCTATAAGAGAACGATAGTAGATAAAAAGCGAATATTGACATTCACCTATAAAATGTAAATAATTATCATTAATACTACCTAAAATGTCTTCAGGGTTTGTGACTTTAAAGCCAACAGCTGCCATTTTTTCCTTCAGTAACATCCGGTCACTTGGGTCGTTTGTTTGTCAGGGCTCAGCACACTGTCAGTTTTCCCATTGGCGACCATGTTAATATTGTGTGTGATTATAAGAAAACGTGACCTATAAAGTTTCTTAAACTTCCCACCTGCTGTTATTATCATCTCATTGACATGCGGGTCGATTTTAGTCAAAATCTCATATCTCTAGCTCTTGCAAAATGCCTGTATGTATGACACCCGTCAATATTTACAACTGGATGCAGGCAGTAATCCAGCTAAAGTGTCAACTAGCCAAATTGCTGCCAGATACCCTTCCGCTTAGTAAAATCAGCTAAAAAGACACCATTTTACTGACAACAGCTTCAACAATCACATCTAGAAATCTGACTACTCAAGAGCACTTATGTCAGAGCAGGTGAATATTATAAAAAGTCATTTCTCAAAAATATACTGCACTTTGTTTCGTCTGTAATCAAGCAGGAAGTCCAACAGTGTGCTGACCCCAAATAGGCATGGTGATTTTGGAGAAAATGTTGAAAACAACACATTTTATAGGCACCAATGTTACAAGCACTCTGCAATTTTAATGTTTGTAATCCCTCCAGGTGTTTGTGTTTTATGCACATTTCAAAGGTGCCACCAAACTTGGCAAGGCACCAGAAAAATCAGCACTTCGCTGTTGGACAATTTGTAATCCAGCACAACGTTCTCAGGTGGCACTATGAACTCCTGATACAGTTTTCCAGAAAGTCCAATAAGTGTTTTATAAGAAAATTCAATACAGGCAGTTGTTACGTTACATTCAAATGTATATTGATTTTTTACCTTGTGCTCTATTTACAAAGGTAAACATCAACAAAAAGTCACCTTAGGGTGTGAATTCCTCAAAGGCCAGACGTCTCAAGCAGTTCAATTACACAATATTACACAGCTTAATTAGCAGACATTCAGAAAACAATGCCATTTGCTTAACTGGCCAGAAGGTCCAGTCAGTAGACAGATCTGATAACAGGCTCCGGCTATGGCCTACTCCAGCTAATCACTGTCATCAGACTTCATTAGGGTCAATGACGACATATTCACTTGTGTTTAATTAGCTGAAGTAAACAAAAAACGATTGATGAATCACCCTGCTGCAATGTTA
The DNA here is from genome assembly GCA_020002185.1 of Paraescarpia echinospica. NCBI lineage: Eukaryota > Metazoa > Annelida > Polychaeta > Sabellida > Siboglinidae > Paraescarpia > Paraescarpia echinospica. The sequence goes on from CM034534.1 coordinate 75,289,403, forward strand.
TTGGTTCATTTTCGTTCAGATTTTCAAATTGAGGCTTAACTACTGGCATACGCACCCCACCCCCCTTATAAGACATGTGTTCCGTCACTATGATTTTGACTTGCAGACTGATGAGAAGTCTGTAATATCCAAAAACGGTTTGTCCCATTCAGCTGTAGTTTTGCCATACACGTATTTTCAGTAATTGTTTCAAGATATTTGAAGTTAAACGCGTCCTCCGACATTGTGCAATGACTACAGCGTGCTTTCGTTGCCAGGCTCTCTACTAGGGCTCAGCACACTGTCAGTTTTCCCATTGGCGACCATGTTAATATTGTGTGTGATTATAAGAAAACGTGACCTATAAAGTTTCTTAAACTTCCCACCTGCTGTTATTATCATCTCATTGACATGCGGGTCGATTTTAGTCAAAATCTCATATCTCTAGCTCTTGCAAAATGCCTGTATGTATGACACCCGTCAATATTTACAACTGGATGCAGGCAGTAATCCAGCTAAAGTGTCAACTAGCCAAATTGCTGCCAGATACCCTTCCGCTTAGTAAAATCAGCTAAAAAGACACCATTTTACTGACAACAGCTTCAACAATCACATCTAGAAATCTGACTACTCAAGTGCACTTATGTCAGAGCAAGTGAATATTATAAAAAGTCATTTCTCAAAAATATACTGCACTTTGTTTCGTCTGTAATCAAGCAGGAAGTCCAACAGTGTGCTGACCCCAAATAGGCATGGTGATTTTGGAGAAAATGTTGAAAACAACACATTTTATAGGCACCAATGTTACAAGCACTCTGCAATTTTAATTTTTGTAATCCCTCCAGGTGTTTGTGTTTTATGCACATTTCAAAGGTGCCACCAAACTTGGCAAGGCACCAGAAAAATCAGCACTTCGCTGTTGGACAATTTGTAATCCAGCACAACGTTCTCAGGTGGCACTATGAACTCCTGATACAGTTTTCCAGAAAGTCCAATAAGTGTTTTATAAGAAAATTCAATACAGGCAGTTGTTACGTTACATTCAAATGTATATTGATTTTGTTACCTTGTGCCCTATTTACAAAGGTAAACATCAACAAAAAGTCACCTTAGGGTGTGAATTCCTCAAAGGCCAGACGTCTCAAGCAGTTCAATTACACAATATTACACAGCTTAATTAGCAGACATTCAGAAAACAATGCCATTTGCTTAACTGGCCAGAAGGTCCAGTCAGTAGACAGATCTGATAACAGGCTCCGGCTATGGCCTACTCCAGCTAATCACTGTCATCAGACTTCATTAGGGTCAATGACAACATATTCACTTGTGTTTAATTAGCTGAAGTAAACAAAAAACGATTGATGAATCACCCTGCTGCAATGTTATTGGTTCATTTTCGTTCAGATTTTCAAATTGAGGCTTAACTACTGGCATACGCACCCCACCCCCCTTATAAGACATGTGTTCCGTCACTATGATTTTGACTTGCAGACTGATGAGAAGTCTGTAATATCCAAAAACGGTTTGTCCCATTCAGCTGTAGTTTTGCCATACACGTATTTTCAGTAACTGTTTCAAGATATTTGAAGTTAAACGCGTCCTCCGACATTGTGCAATGACTACAGCGTGCTTTCGTTGCCAGGCTCTCTACTAGGGCTCAGCACACTGTCAGTTTTCCCATTGGCGACCATGTTAATATTGTGTGTGATTATAAGAAAACGTGACCTATAAAGTTTCTTAAACTTCCCACCTGCTGTTATTATCATCTCATTGACATGCGGGTCGATTTTAGTCAAAATCTCATATCTCTAGCTCTTGCAAAATGCCTGTATGTATGACACCCGTCAATATTTACAACTGGATGCAGGCAGTAATCCAGCTAAAGTGTCAACTAGCCAAATTGCTGCCAGATACCCTTCCGCTTAGTAAAATCAGCTAAAAAGACACCATTTTACTGACAACAGCTTCAACAATCACATCTAGAAATCTGACTACTCAAGTGCACTTATGTCAGAGCAAGTGAATATTATAAAAAGTCATTTCTCAAAAATATGCTGCACTTTGTTTCGTCTGTAATCAAGCAGGAAGTCCAACAGTGTGCTGACCCCGTCAGGCTGCATGCAAACGAGCCAGTGTGAACTCGTAGGCGTGCACGAGTGGCTAGTGGAACATCCACGCCTACACACATGGAACACGCCATTGTCTACCAGAGGCGGGTCAAGACGTGCTTGTGGTTTGTCGAATACATTTTTTAGCTAATTTGCCTATGGCGCTGTTCACCACCTCGGCCCAGAGTATATGACGTCACTGGTGACAACGTACTCACCGCCCCTATCATCCATATCCGATTGGTCTAGGTCTATTAACAGTACCGCGGTACCACCTTGAGCGGTATGGTCGGCGGTCCTTCTCTGTGGCAGGACCGACATTGTGGAACAACCTACCTCTTGCTGTCAGAGACGCCAACTCAGTGGCAACATTCAAGGCATTGCTTAAGACACATCTCTTCCGTAAGTTCATAATTTTAATTTATTTAAAATTTGGCTTGTCTTCTTAACGTTTATGCATATCTAATTTACCATGTCAAATTAGTATTTCAATGAATTAACCCGGATATATGGCGCTTTATAAATTCTTCCTAATAATAATAATAATTAATGATTTAACTTTAAGTTGCATCCCGCTGTGTTGTTTCCGGACCAGCCAAGTTTACGCACGATCGTTTGTTGCCTTTGTTCTAAAGCTTTGTTGATAGGAATATCTCGATCACTTTGTTGATAGGAATATCTCGATCATTTTGTTGATAGGAATATCTCGATCACTTTGTTTCACCCATGTATGTACACAGTAAACAGAATCAATCCTAGTCGACGTTGATGACACTATTCGGGAAAAACACGATATATTGATGTAAGATTTGCACCGTTACCCACTTGCTATGCTACTAACTGTATGGTTCATATTATCACGTGCTATGCTACTAACTGTATGATTCATATTTCCAGTCGGTTGGTTTCTTGCACTGAGTCATGCAGCTTTTAATAAGTGTAACTTGTCAATATGGTAATATGACGCACGCACAAACCAACGAACTACTTGACTCCGCGAACGAACAAGTGCTTACTGTATCGTATACCGGATACGTGTCTGAAGTGTGAATACAGAGCAAGGACGACCCGGTCGTTTGGTCATATAGGAAGAGCATTGTGGACTTATTGTTGGGTCGACCACTGCAGTATATCCACGTCTATTCACAGATCGACGCCAATCGTATAGGATTGTCATATTTATATGTGCTTCTGCCGTACTTTAAAAAAGCAGAAAAGGTCACCAACTGATCCTAAAACTGTAATATGTTATCGGGCCCACACCGTAAATCAGAGCGAGTTGAGTGACGGCAAGGCGACGTGAACCACTTGTGTCCTGTGATCGGAGTGTCGCTGATTCGGGCCGTTACTCCGATCACTTCAGTCGACGGTCGGAGCATGTCGAGACTGGTTCAAACAAGTGGCACGGATACGGCTGTTATTTTAGTTTGGCTAACTACTCCTTACACCTACCTCCACCGGGACTCAATGCCTGTCCTTTTAGACATCTTATGCCGTCTATAGCGCACTCGAGACCGGCCGAAAGTCGCCGTCTAAGTGACTCTACTCCGCGGGACGTGTCGCTTCTTTCCCTGAGTCACTCGACGGTGTCGGCTCGCCCACAGGTGTCGCTAGCATACATATTATTGTTTACTACGACGAAGTGAGGCTGTGGCAATGTTGACAAAAGTCATTTTCCAACTTTTATAATTCCAAGTATGTCGATGGGTAGGTGTTTTCATACACCAGTTCGTTTTCCCTTCCCCCAAATTGTTTGCTACCCTTATGTTTAATTACTAAAATAAGGTGTCGATAAAGTGGACCTTTTTCTAACTTCTTGCCCCATATTCTGGCTACGGTTACGCACTAAGTATGTTTAGGCTGCAAACAAAGTAAATAAGTATATTTTCATCATGGCTGCAGGCATACTTTGGAATATACGTTATTGTGCGTATGCAACAGCTCCAGGGATATACGCAGTCCTGTATTCTCATACAAAGTGTGAAAACATCAACATGCATTGTACTGAATACAAACATGTAATGTACTATTGCTGGAAGAATTGCTAATGTTTCTTGCCGACCAAACGCAAGTATAGAACATACTGTGTTATTCAATTGAAACTATGACGGGAGTACAATTTGCCGAGGGAATATAATAAGGGTAGGAAATCGCAAAGAAGAGTAAGGAACTGAGTTGTTTTAATAGTATTCAATGAGATCATTGGCGTTGTAACGCACCGAGAGTCAACACACCCATGTCCTTTCACGTCGAATCAGGAGAAGAAACGAATGAGTATTACTTCGACGTGCCATGTAGCCGGTAAAACGATCGTTTCTTTCGCATCGAATGACAGTGTATATCAATGTTAGATGTAATTGCGTGTTATTTGCATACATAAATCTATACACACGCACACATGAACGCATGCACAATTGCTCGCGCGATGGCACACACGCGCGTATATATAAACTCTCACAGCTACCTACACAAACGCACGCGCACATACAATTTGCGCATAGAAACTCGGCCAATTCTTGTCGAACTCATGTTGGTAATTGGTGTTAAAAACCGTTACTTGAATAGCCCCATTCGTAAATTTAGTGTTTTACAAGTGCGGCAGGTGGCGCAACTGATGTAATCGAAGTCGCTATAACGGGCATCAATAGCGAAACGTCTTGTTTGTTCAAAAGATACGCGATAAGTAGATATTACTTGCGTAATTATGTTACCAATATTGAATAGTAATTGTTGGCATTGCAACAAAATTGATGTCATATTAATATTATGTTATTACAATGATTCTGAATTACAATCTTAATCTCCCACCCTTGGAAGAATGACGCAGGCAACTCGGGCTGACAATGTTTTATAAAATAACACAAGGCCTGCTCCCACCACTGCAGGCGGACGCCTTCCTCACACCAGCCAACAGACACAAACATAGGATCAGATCAATCATCTACGAGGGATACGTAACTAACAACATTATACAAAGGCAAATCAATAACAACAGCCGCTGCTTCAAAGTATCCTCTTCCAAGATTGACCAATAGAGAGGCTCATTCTTTGTAAAGTCCATCATCGAATGGAAGGCTCTCATTTAGACGATATTTTCAACCTGCCCACACCCAACGCATTTTCATATATAGTTGGAAGGCAGAGGGTTTCACTCAACGGCTAGCAGCCTTCCACGTGTTTTAACAGTGCTGTGTAAAGTACATAGTGGAACCTCTCTATTAAGGACACCGTCTGGGCAGGACAAAGGTGACATAAATAGCGAGGTGACCGTATTAGCGGAACAAATTTCCTTTATTTTACTGTTACAACAACATTTGGGACTGTCCCATGGTGACCTTGATTGTGAGGTGGCCGCATTACAAAGGTGACTGTAAAACAAGGTTCTATTGTACACATTATAAACACATTTAACAGAAAGTCTGGATGTACATATTGAATCATTGACACCGGCGTCATATGTCCATCAAGTCAAGTTTAATTTTAAAATTAGTATAACAATATATAAAAACAACTGCCTACTGCGAAACGAAGTGTAACTGTAACACACATCCAAGGCATTAGGAAACGAAATGTAACTACAACACACATCCAAGGCATTAGGAAACGAAGTGTCACTACAACACACACCCAAGGCATTAGGAAACAAAGTGTAACTACAACACAAACCCAAGACATTAGGAAACGAAGTGTAACTACAATACACATCCAAGGCATTAGGAAACGAAGTGTAACTACAACACACATCTAAGGCATTAGGAAACAAAGTGTAACTACAACACACACCCAAGGCATTAGGAAACAAAGTGAAACTACAACACACACCCATGGCATTAGGAAACAAAGTGTAACTACAACACACACCCAAGGCATTAGGAAACAAAGTGTAACTACAACACACACCCATGGCATTAGGAAACAAAGTGTAACTACAACACACACCCAAGGCATTAGGAAACAAAGTGTAACTACAACACACACCCAAGGCATTAGGAAACAAAGTGTAACTACAACACACACCCAAGGCAGTAGGAAACAAAATGTAACTACAACACAAACCCAAGGCATTAGGAAACAAAGTGTAACTACAACACACACCCAAGGCATTAGAAAACAATGCACCCTATGATTAAGAAATATAACCATATAACGTATAACACTAGTCCAATGATTCAAATGTGGTTCTGCTCAGGGTCTAACACCCAAGTTTTAAAATCAAAGGTAAGTTTGTATTTACCAATGCTTGCACGACAAAACAAACGTGATATTGTACACAAGCTATATGCTCTCCACAATGAGAGATTTCTGTCGCATAATACTCCACTTAGAATTAATTATTTTGGTATTCACGATGTAGTGATGAATGGCAGTCGTTTTAAGTTTAACTCAGGCACCTACGAAAAGGATGGATATAATAAAAATTGATCGATATCGTAGAATACACGCATACATATGTAACATCTAAATGGGTTTGTTTGCATTAACCCAAGTAGTATCAATTGGACGAAATGCAAGTGGAATTCATAATAGAAACCGTTGTGTTGTGTTATTTTAACAGTGTGCCTTTATGTACTTCATCAACTGACTTGTGTATGTACGTGTTTGTGTGTACGTGTGTGTGTACGCGTGTGTGTGTGTACGTGTGTGTGTGTGTGTACGTGTGTGTGTACGCGTGTGTGTGTGTGTGTACGCGCGTGTGTGTATACGCGTGTGTGTGTACACGCGTGTGTACATGTGTGTGTGTGTGTGTGTGCGCGAGCGTGTGTGTGTACGCGTGTGTATATGTACGCGTGTGTGTGTACGCGCGTGTGTGTGTGGGGGTGGGTGTGGGTGTGGGTGGGTGTGGGTGTGTGTGGGTGTTTGTGTGTGTGTGTGTGTGTGTGTGTGTGTGTGTGTGTGGGTGTGGGTGTGGGTGTGTGTGTGTGTGTGTGTGTGTGTGTGTGTGTGTGTGTGTGTGTGTGTGTGTGTGTGTGTGTGTGTGTGTGTGTGTGTGTGTGTGTGTGTGTGTGTGTGTGTGTGTGTGTGTGTGTGTGTATCACAAATGTAAATATAGTGCACACAATAAATGCTCGTCTTTTACAGTGTAACCAATATTTGTATTTTCATGTAATACATTTACATTATATAATTTTATGGTATAAAACGCCTTGGTTCGACACGTTATTCTCACAAACGTCAATCGTTTTCGATGACATCGTATTGAAAGCCAAACGTATAGTATTTGTCATATACAATTATTATTCGTGTTTATTTAATGGTTCATATTGTACATTCTTTCTCTCGTTGTTGGTGTTCTACTTATAATCCGCAAATAAAGACTGGGCATTTTTACCACGACTATATCCCTATGGCTCGCACGATAAAAAGGTAAACAAAAGTAAAGGTAAGTTCTTATATAGCACAGTATCCAGTCCTCAGGACTGCTCAAAGCGCTTTACACGTTACTCCGTGGCAGACCTGGTCAATCGAACACCATCTCGACTTCTCTGGGAAGCATTTAGTTAGACCTGCTGGAATTTAATATTTTTGTTGACGGTTAACCACCGACACTGCTAAGTATAGTCGACCCTAAAACAAGGAAAATACACAATTCATGTTCACAAGGAACGAATATCATTACTGTCTGACCCAACAATCTAGTTAACAACAAACCGAAAATGATGTATTTCTCATATTGTTGTGAATTAATCATAAGGCCACGAATTGGGCCATGTTGCTGTCGTTGTACCACACGCGTACAATACGACCTGTCCAATACGTGGGCACAGTTATGAATTTATATTCACATACGTCCGATCGCAACGGTACAATTTTCTTTTTATTACGTGATCATCGCGTTCAAAATGACGCGTTAAATTAAGACGAAAGTATTGTTTATGTTGCGAAACAGGATTTAGATGACGAGTTTTAATTAGTTCTTCCGTAGACGCAGTGGACAGACTACAGAAGGTCAGCCTAGTGCAACTTACGTAATGAGTTTTATGCAATAAACCAGGTGTGGTGGCTAAGAATAGACCAAAAGTTGACTGGGAGACAGTAGCAGAAAACAACTTGGAACTCGGCGAGGATATTGGGGAGTACATGCCTGGCAGAGCGAAGTGAAGTCGTCGTGGCCAGAGTGTATTAGTTAAATAAAAACGTGTCGTTGTCGCACTCCGAAGTGGAGTTGCTCAGACAAGTGTTGTGTTGTGGTTTGATCGATTTGAACGAGAGGTTTACGTTACATTGACATCATCTCGTACACAAAGGCAGACGAATATTTCAGTCGTTATAAATACAACCGACTGTGACAATATAACACATAGTTGACAACTTTGTGGTTACCGTGAAATGGTAATTGGTACCTTTGCCTTGGGGGCTGCAAGCTGCTGAAGTCGTGCTCGACTCCTGTCGGAGTAACTCAAACATGTTTTTATTACGTGTGCTATTGTGTATGCTACTCCGCCATCGCGTCATCCGATTCCAGCTGGATGCAATTAGCAAAGATATGTACTAATTTTGCACTCAAATACCAATGGCTTACGTGCGCTTAACTCAACACTATAAAACAGAACTGTGACGTCATACGAGTCGACCGCAATGCGTCCATGCAGTCGCACCTTGCAGTAAATCTCGCTTGGCCGTCTTGCGCGAAGACCACCAATAACGAATTCGTTCGTTTTTGCCGTTATGACGTCCGGCTCGTAAATGCAGCCGCTGGCTGTGTAGTTAGGAGCTAGCGAAATAAAAAAAATGTGTCGTGAAGTATGATAAATATAAACACAATGTGTGTGTGTGCGTGCGTGCGTGCGTGCGTGCGTGCGTACGTGCGTGCGTGCGTACGTGCGTGCGTGTGTGTGGATCTCCTCCAGCTTTTTTTATGGGTTTCCTATATTGTTCGTTTCCTTGTGGATTCCATTCCATATAAATAAATAAATACATATATATATATATATATATAAATGTATATATATATGAAACTTTGGAGAAGTGTAATTTCGGCTCTGTGCTCTATTCGGAGCAAAGTGGACTAAGTAAGTGTTTTGGAAATTGGGTGTACTACCTTCAAATATCCCATATTTATAGCATGAACGAGGGATTTATAGCATGAACGAGGACTCGAATGCATTGGCAACGGAGTATAGGTGGCGAATCCGAATTCTGACGACAATTAATAATAAACCTAATAATAAACCCTGGCAATTAACAGCTAATAATAATCAGCAGTGAGTGACTAGGTAAGTAGATACCATGTTAAAGAAGCTCTACCCACTGTGTACGACTTGGTAAGTAGATACCATGTTAAAGAAGCTCTACCCACTGTGTACGACTTGGTAAGTAGATACCATGTTAAAGAAGCTCTACCCTCTGTGTACGACTTGGTAAGCGTCAACTCGCAGATCAGAAAATAAAACTAAATTGCCGTCTCCGTTTGGGGTGAGGACGCCTACGACGAAAGAGGCGGGGACGTTGCTGTGCGTGCTGCCGATTGGTTGGTTATCTATACCGAAGTAGGTAACGAATGGCCGCACTTCAACTTTGACCCAGAACCACGTGCGTGGACTTGGGTCACCGCCATTACACCCCTGAACGCGCACGTCAGACACAGCGTTGTTGCGGATATACCAGTTGTAAGACAAGCTTCCGTGTTATTCACTCTGGCCAACAAAGAATATAACAGTAACAGGGCAGAAGGTTAATTACAGAGAATAGCGATACTATTACGTTAGCACTGGAATAGCTGTATGACTATTACAATACTATTGTGATAGCGTCGTGATTATTTCAATAGTATTCCGATAGCATTGTGGACTAGCGAATTAGCCTTGGAGGCGGTTAATTGCCAAACTGGTGAACCAGTAAAGACCATCCATGGTCACTGGTTGTTCGTGTTAATTTGGTAAAGTGGTAACACAGTAAAAGGACATGGAAACAGCGCGTTGACGAAAATTGTTTTTGTGTGGCGCAAGTAGCCACGTTGAACAGTTTGTCTTTTCGTTGAACATTATCAATAATTCTTTGTGCTATATGTATGATAACTACTAGTAATTAAACTGTCGATAATTCCCAGATTTAACCAGACTACATTTGCTAAATTATATCTTCATATATATATAACTTCGCGGTGTTAAATAGATCCACGCCTGGCACACAACATCATCGTCATCTCGCACGGCGCTGCCAATACCTGATCAAAGCCTGTAACTGTAGCAACAACACTGCAACAACACAATGCAATGCAACATCAATTCAGTGCAGTCCAGCAGCAACAACAACAACGCAACAATAACTCAACAACACAACAACAAAGCGTCAACAACAACAACGGTGTTGTTAACGACAACAACAACTCTCACGACAACAACAACAACAACAACAATTGTCCTTTAGACCGCTGCTCCCTCTACCTGAACAGTACAAAACTAGAATTGCCGACGTCATGACCGTTATACATTATTCCCACGGCTCCTTGTCTTGGTTTTTCATTGCCGAAGTTGTGTAAACAATTTCGCAGTGACGTCATAGGCGTCGTGGCAGTAACTCTGTTTCAGCACTGCCTGACAGTACGCGGGGGCATTGGTTGACTTCACAGAGCCGGCAAGCACTGCGTGGTGAAGTTCGTGTGCTTCCCTGCCTCCGCGGCATCCCGTCTTGTCGAAGTCTGACACTGCGGTGCAAATACAACATGTCTGAATTAACAAAAAGATGTAATCCAGGATTAAGCAAACGACGAAATAGTATCGCGGTTTTTGAGTCGGCTACAAAAATGACACGTAACGTCAACGTTAGTTGTGTAGTGTTTTCTGTTCCCATGGTCTAAAAAGAAGACAGTGTGCTTCCAACATAGGTCGTGCTGCCACATTAAACAAAATGCTGCATTTTTACGGACTTCACTTAATTCACTGGACTGAATTGTTGATACCATTCGATGCGATGTTCTGAAGAAAACACTATTGTTCAACGAAGTGCCTCTAACATT
>CM034534.1:75301445-75355065 GCA_020002185.1 Paraescarpia echinospica
CAGATACATGCACATGTCAAATATAAATAATTTTTTTCTTATCACAATCGACAACATCATACATATACACGTTACACATAGTTATGGATATGTGTCTTGTTTAATGCTGTTAAACACACACACAGACACACACACAGACACACACACACACACACACACACACACACACACATACAAACACATTACCGACACCTTTCTCTTTATAACCCTCTCTCTCTCTCTCTCTATATATATATATATATATATATATATATATACATATATATATATATGGGTTTCTGCATAAATCATGAGCATACGATAATGCGTCGACAGTTGAGTTAGATTAAGTGCAACTCAAGATGCGATTGGTGAAATTCAATGGATTGTTAACGTTATATTATCTTGAATACTTCGCTTTTTGCTGTATTATTATTTGCAACTATTGTGGTCGTTGGCCTACCTGTATCGGGAGAGTGAACTACCCACAGCACGAGTAAGAAAGTCGCAGCTGCAACAGCAGTTGAACACAGTAGTTTGAATCTGGTTAGACACGCGGACGGCCGGACTAATAACCACAATGAAAACTAGAGAGTATGGTCATGTTCAACGTCATTCGAACACATTATTACATATAAAACAATCAGATGAGACTCGATGTATGTGTGCATTCAGAGCGAGACTTGAGCCGTGGAAACAATTAGATTTAACTACGTTTCACAAGATTGCCACCCAAAGAATAACTCCAGATGGCGAGGGGAAGCCTTTGACTAACATGTTTTGCATCTGCTAGTAGTAGTACGCTCACTTACACAAGTGATGCTTGTAAGGTTACGCTCGGCGTGATGTGACAGTCGTTGGTTCATAATTTAATTAATTTAATTCATAGTATAAAGTTTTTTCGAGTTTCATGCCTATTTACTTCAAATATATTATATATATATTGTTAGACATTATTCACATAAACAATATTTACTCTTTATCATTGACTCTGATCTGGTGCAACGAAATTAATTGAATCATAATGCTGGCATAAAAGTAAAAATAATTGCCAATTCGTGTACGGTACTGACAAGTTGCGTCTTGCAAGACAGGCCCTTCCGGAAGTCATGTTGGTTCGGATGCAAGCAAGCCATCTGGCTGACGATGTTTCCATTATTTTGTCACCCTTCTTATAAATCTCCAATATGCATGCTGTGGACCAATCGGATGGGATTGTGTCTTCCCCATAGGACTGTTGAAATATGACAGAGAGGGCACAACCGAACTCTTTGGTAATTTCTTTCACAACCCTTGCCGGGAATTAATTGGGGCAGCAGCTTTTGTTTGGTTGATATTCTTCAGTAGGGCTTTAGTCCCATTTTGTGTGATATGTATGTTGTCATCTCGCGGTAGCGAGACGATCCTTTATCAGGTTGACATTTGTCATTTTGTTTTCATCCTTTCTCAGGGTATAGCCGATCCATCTCCAAAAATTAACGCGGGGAGAAATATGTTGGGTACCCTTGGTCTAATCAAAATCTTACTCCCCGCGTTAATCTTTGGAGATGGATCGGTTATATCCTGAGAAAGAATGAAAACAAAATCTCAAAGATAGCACTATGATGGTCACATGGAGTTAAAAAACGAGGATGCCCCACAAAACCGGGAGGAAGATTGCGGAAGAAGAAATCAAACAAATACACTTAAGCTGGGACCAGTTTGTGAAACAGGCTGCAGACCGAAAGAGGTAGAGGTTCCATATTTCTGCCCTATGTGTGCACGACGAGGACTAAGTCCTAAGAAGGAGACATCTTCACATGAGTGTTTGCAGTCGGGGAACTTAAACTACTTAGCGTCACGTACGTGTTTGCGTAAACGCCTATGTTCGCTTATATACAAAATCACGTCATTTACTAAGACAATCATCTTAGCGTTAAAAACGTTCTTAGCCGCTTCATGAAACCGGCCCAGTTGCCTAACAAAACCTCTGTTAAGCTGTCAAACAGTAGATGTCAAACACGTAGTTCTTTCGTGTATTCCATCGTATGTTTTGTTGAAATTCCGGCTCCAGAAGATAATAAATGTTTAATAAAAATATAAGGGTAAGTTTATAAAGTGGCAACCGAATGCGATTATGTTTCATCTATGAGATTGCATGTCGTAATAGTAATGTTCACACATATAACCGTAGTACTATTCACACATATAACCGTCGTCAACATTGTTAGCAAATGCAAAGCTTGACGGAGGTCACGCGTAAACCTTTTATTGTGACATAACAGATACATAAATTCTGGGTATATTTTAAACAGGGCATTCGCAAACGAAATTTCTTTTTCGAGAAGAACAATGCAGAAAGTCCTCGGTCAAATGGATATGTAGCGGGGAACGCTAACAATGGCCACACGGGCACGTCAGCAATATGAGATCGATAGTGCACGCTTACTTGTGACCTGTTACAGGAAAGAGAGCATCATAAGTCGCAAAATGAAATTGACTTGTTTGGATTCCACAAGTAATGAGCTTTAAAATGATACCTCAATTGTTGAAACATATTCACTAGTTTTTGATTTATTACTAAAAAAATGTAAGCAGATTTAGAACAAAACGTTTTGTGAAAAAAGGTCATTTTGGGGCCGTGATCTCGAGGCACTGAGGAGGACAGCATTATTTGTGAAGGCGACAGGCGTTGCTGTCTAAAGTGATCGACGAAGTAGAAAATATGGTATGTGGTAGTTGTGGTGTTGGTGGCCGCAGTGTTTGGTAGTCATGGTGTGAACAACGTTCGACATAGTGCGTGTCATGAACCCGCAGAACGTGTCGGGCCCCAAAAAGCAACAAGTCACAAGCGCAATTGGTTCGTGCGGTTTTTGGATATTTCAGCTGTTGCTTTAGCGAGTTGGTGTGCGTGTGTGTGTGTGTGTGTGTGTGTGTGTGTGTGTGTGTGTGTGTGTGTGTGTGTGTGTGTGTGTGTGTGTGTGTGTGTGTGTGTGTGTATGTGTGTGTGTGTGTGTGTGTGTGTGTGTGTGTGTGTGTGTGTGTGTGTGTGTGTGTGTGTGTGTGTGTGTGTGTGTGTGTGTGTGTGTGTGTGTGTGTGTGTGTGTGTGTGTGTGTGTGTGTGTGTGTGTGTGGTTGTATGTGTGTGTGTGTGCGTGTGTGTCTGTCTGTGTGTGTGTGGTTGTATGTGTGTGTGTGTTTCTGTGTGTGTGTTTGTGTGTGTGTGTGTGTATCTGTGTGTGTTTGTGTGTGTGTGTTTCTGTATGTCTGTCTGTGTGGTTGTATGTGTGTGTCTGTGTGTGTGTGTCTCTTTCTGTGTGTGTTTCTCTGTGTGTGTTTGTGTGTGTCTGTGTGGTTGTATGTGTGTGTGTGTGTGTGTGTGTGTGTGTGTGTGTGTGTGTGTGTGTGTGTGTGTGTGTGTGTGTGTGTGTGTGTGTGTGTGTGTGTGTGTGTGTCTATGTGTGTGTGTGAATGTTGTGTGTAGTGAGGTGTGTGTGTGTGTGTGGTGTGTGTGTGTGTGTGTGTGTGTGTGTGTGTGTGTGTGTGTGTGTGTGTGTGTGTGTGTGTGTGTGTGTGTGTGTGTGTGTGTGTGTGTGTGTGTGTGTGTATGTGTGTGTTGTGTGTGTGTGTGTGTCGTGTGTGTGTGTGTGTACCAATGTGTAATGTTTGTGTGTGTGTTGTGTGTGTAATGCATGTTTAGTGTAGTATGTGTGTGTGTGTGTGTGTGTGTGTGTGTGTATAGTTGTATGTATGTTTGTGTGTTTGTGTGTGTGTGTCTGTCTGTGTGTGTGTGGTTGTATGTGTGTGTGTGTGTGTGTGTGTGTGTGTGTGTGTGTGTGTGTGTGTGTGTGTGTGTGTGTGTGTGTGTGTGTGTGTGTGTGTGTGTGTGTAGTTGTATGTGTGTTTGTGTGTGTGTGTCTGTGTGTGTGTGTGTGGTTGTATGTGTGTGTGTGTTTCTGTGTGTGTGTTTGTGTGAGTGTGTGTGTATCTGTGTGTGTTTGTGTGTGTGTGTTTCTGTATGTCTGTCTGTGTGGTTGTATGTGTGTGTCTGTGTGTGTGTGTCTCTTTCTGTGTGTGTTTCTCTGTGTGTGTTTGTGTGTGTCTGTGTGGTTGTATGTGTGTGTGTGTGTGTGTGTGTGTGTGTGTGTGTGTGTGTGTGTGTGTGTGTGTGTGTGTGTGTGTGTGTGTGTGTGTGTGTGTGTGTGTGTGTGTGTGTGTGTGTGTGTGTGTGTGTGTGTGTGTGTGTGTGTGTGTGTGTGTGTGTGTGTGTGTGTGTGTGTGTGTGTGTGTGTGTGTGTGTGTGTGTGTGTGTGTGTGTGTGTGTGTGTGTGTGTGTGTGTGTGTTTTGACACCATCTCACTCGACGGCCCCTATGGAGTTACGCAACAATCCACAATTCATGTAACCGTTCGGCATCATATATTTATTGTTCAGCATCATATACGTTTTACGTGGGGAACCACAAATGAGCTAACTATTTTTTGAATTGCAGCAAATGCGGTTACCTTCAACATTGGCAGTGAAAGTTGATATGCTGTTGGTCCGCTACTTGTGTTGGTTGTGAGAGTATCTCCTCCTCAGTCCATTTGTGTCTTCAAATCCGCCACATGAAGCAATATCTCAGCACCAATGGTCTGTTGTTTCCAATGCGCCAGTCATGGTGGCTAGACATAGTCACGTCCTGGTGATTCGTAGTTGTAGCTGCTTGTATCACTCGACAACGTTCTAGTAACTAACGTGTCTGCGTCGACTCCGGTGGGATTAAGAAGTCGCATTCATCTAATCAATCTTTCCAGAATACCACCGCCAACATGACCTTTTTATAATGGCACTGATTGTGGTCACTTCCAAGGCGCACGTCGTCTTCGGAAGTTAGTCTACGTCCCCGTTTAACTAGACGGGAGCGGCGTTAACGTGATCATTCTACTCTGATGTTTACACTAAGCGTACAGTGGCTGAAGCAGTCTTGATCGCAGAACGTCACGCAGTGTGGATGTTACCCACCCTACCCCGCCTCTCCTTAGTAATTCGCCATATCACCTGTAATTGACCAACGTGCTGGTTTAGGCTTTACTTTAGTTGTCCGACCCCACATGCCGTATCCGACAAACCGTGCGTTTGTTTGTAGCATCACCGTGTTTGACTTTCTTGTGTTTGCCAGCAGCCTAGCGTTGTAATCGAACGACTAGCAGCCATTTTGTGGCCATCATAATCCACTCCAGTGTCACTGTTGTGAGCGACATAAATTGGTCAAGCTTTGATGACGTGATCTGGTGTTTGCAGCCCGTTATCGAATCAATAACAGGACACATATTAAGCAGCACGAAAAACCTGATACAAAGCGACTAACGTGAGTTTTGTCTTCTGTCGCAGTGAGCGGTACAGCGTGAGATACAGTAAGCTGTTCATGAATGCATTGCATTTGAACAGCCATATGGCCGTGAAGGTAATAGCTGTTGCCATTCGTCGGTTGGGTAAAGTCTGGTGCAGGATCTGAACCGTAAATCCCGGCGCTGTAAGTATGATAGCGACAAAACAGACGACGAGGACATTACTGGCGGAACGAATCGCCTTTAGCGTCACATGTTCCGAGCTTCCGGTTACAACCGACTGCTGCTCCGCGGATATTCGACTGTGAGTTCGCAGAACGACGAAGAATATTCTCGCCGTCGTGACAACGAGGACGAAGCGCGGAATCACGAACGTCGTGAGGTATGTGAATATATTTAACACTACATGGCCCCTCTTGTTAGGCGAAACTGCAGATACACAGACATCCAAATTCCACGTCACTTCCGTTGCGAACTTGGTAGCAGCCAGCGTTGCGCCGGCGACCCAGTTGAAGACGATGATGCCGTAGCAGCGGTTGTGAGTCAAGAGTTGCTCGTAGCGGAGAGGCTTCAGTATGGCGACCGCCTTTGTCACGGCAACCCAGGTTAGAGAGTGCAGCGAGTTGAAGATAAACCACCACGTGAAGAACGCGTGTATATTCGGCAGATGACGGGTGGTTGTCTGTACTGATGGCGTCATCTTCGAGCAGATAGCGGCGTCGATTGGCATGACGAGACACCCGGTGGCGAGGTCGGACACAGACAGCGACAATACGAACATCGTTGTGCGATCTTGACGCAGTTCCGGGTGTCTTGCAATCACGACGATCGCGAGTAAATTCGTCACGATACACAGGATTATCTCCGCACTGATGACTACGGCTTTCGTGTTTCCAAACCCCTCGTTATTCAAGGTGTCATTCATTATCTATGTGTGTTCTTATCGCGGATAACACGTCGCGGATAATATTGTTGTGGTATCTTCGGGAAAACGTTTCCCGGATGTCGCACTCAATACTGCATGCGGACAAAACATGGAACACGTTTACGACACTGATAAATCACATGATGGCTCTTTTGCCTTCATTTCTCACCCAAACAATAGTTGTAATATTCATCCTTTCCTTGGATGTCTTGTATATACATACAAAATTGTAATTGTCTCATATGCGTATGGCAGTAAGCAATTCCAATACGTTTGAGAATCCCACTACCTTTGTATATACCGTCGATACACTGCGTCCAGATAGCAAGCAACATCACTTTGGAAGACACGACAGCTGCACATTTGCTCACGACATACACCGTCGTGTCATTCTGAAGCATGCCGGTAATTAGCCAAAGTATCTGACGATCACATACATAGTGAGTCATGACACTAAGCTAAACTAGTACACGGTCCATTTGCAGCGTGGGTGACGTAGGCTCATTTCTTTGTTGTTGTCCATCAAAAAATTAAACTATTTTGCCATGGTGGTTGACGACCACAAAGCATCGCTCGTGAAATAATTACATTCTTTTTCGAACAGTAAACGAAGTAACAATACACCTTCTCAAGGTCGACACGTGTTGTATGTACTCCATTTGTGTGCGCATGTCTTATCGCAGTAACCTTCTCACTGTAATCAAACTAAGTGCTTGACAACAGAAGCGCCTGAGAGCATAGCTGGTAACGTAATGTTTCAGCCGTGTCATTAATATCCGGTGATTTCAGACTGTATCGATCGACTGGTGAACTAATGCTAATTTATGATGGCATTTGGAAAGGCAGAAATACCACACATAATACAATTATTAAGGTGTATTGTATGACATGGGCTACTTTGGAAAGAGAAGACGAGACGGTCAGATTGGTCGGAGTGGTGTCACCACACACGATCTATCTGATGCTGCGTGGAAAATACTTTGGCAATTAGTCAGGTTTGTTATGTATTTTCATTCATTTTTTAGAGATTTGCAAACCTATACATTTTTGGAAACGTTATGATATAATGAATCTAAAAACCAATGTTTACAATATTTTAAAGGTATACATGGTGGCCATTTTGGATTCTTAAGATGGTGGACACTGAAAACCTATATTTTTCAGCCACCCTGCCTTTTGATTTTGGTGGTTAAACCTACATATTTAAGGGGCAAGGAATCCAATAGGATCAATTACAGTCACATAAGCATAATGAAATTATTAGTTTATGAGAGTTATACATGTTATGACTGAATAATAATGTACATGTAGCATAGCGAATAAACAAATGTGTACATTGGAAACAAGTATGTGCCTGTACTTTCACTTATTAACATCTTACAACTATCATACCAGCATCACTACACAGTTGCGTGTATTTCACATATACGTCTGGTTTGCTATAATATTGTTGTGACCCGATATACTGCACATTAGTCATCACTATCGTCGTCGGATACACGATTTTCAAAGTGTGAAACATCGTCATTCTCACACTGTGTGCTACACAAGCAGAGGTCTGTGCATTACAAGTCCTTACATTTGCGGGAACACCTCTGTGATGGACAGTCTCCTTTGCATTGGCATCGTACCATCTCAATGATGGCCTTAGGTGCTGGAAGAATGTCAGTTGTGGTTGGCGTCAGCTGTCCATCAGCAGTCTTGTGGTAGCCATTCTGCAGTGTGTCCAAAAACACCCGCTGAGCAGTGCTGACCTGGCCCCACAATCTAGCCTGCAAGTCTACTTTGAATATGTGCTGGTTGAGCGTCCCAATTGTGAGTGGTAGCTTGTTACACTCGTCATGTGTTTACAGAAGAGGTGCCATCGCAGTTCTGGAAGGCGATTGATCTGGATACCCTTGGGACAATATGCAGCGCATACGAATTTACTCAAGGTAGACTACTGATCTTCTGTCTTCTGAATCATTCTTGTAAAAAATCCTCTATTGTCGGCTCCAGAGAAGACATGCAATGCCTTGGCCCTTTCTGCACCGAGAGCTGTCCAGAATGGCTCAATCGGCAGCACGCCCAATGCCATCGAGGTCTTCCTCGGCAGCAGGTCATAATTAAGTATGTTCAGCACAATGACATCAGTGTCTGGCGAGAAGAATATCAGCTCAACATCTTCCCCTGAGCTCCTTTGTGCTGCCAAGACAGCCGGACAGATCATTAAGGTGTCTGCTTCCTCATGATTGATGTCTTCAAAGTGAATGTCCCTGTCGATCCTTGTTCGCCCAGATGCTGAAATGATAATCAGCTTGGGGGAATCTCGATTGTACTGTACAGGTTTTTTCTCATCCAGGTACTCTGTGAGATTACCTTTCGTCTGGTCATGGGATAGGAATGTGTTTTATGCTGGTCGGACTTGATACTGGATTGGGTCATTCCCGCCATGTCCCCTCTCCCTGGTTGTGCTTCAGTGATTCCACCTTGTAAGTGTCAAAGACTAGAATTATTTCATCATCGCCTCTTGTGAGGTCCATCACTTTGTCAATGGAGCTATCACTGAGACCCTTCACTGTCGGCATGGTTGCTTTCATCTACGTCAGTTTCTGGACAACCACCGTACCATCTACGATCGCAATCTTCCTACTTAGATGGGGACCATCGACTTCAGCAGATGCCAAGTCCAAGGCTCCATCATCTAGTACATTAACATGCGTCTCGCTTGTAGCTGCCTGAGAGTTATCGGTTTGAGTTTCTGTTGTTGCCAACTTCTCAAGGACATGGATGAGCTTGGACTTGTCGTTGCATGGCAACATTGAGCCGCTTGGAACAAACAGTGCCCTTGGCGTCAGGGTGAACGCATAGTTGCTGATGCAGTGCTTCTGGTCAATATCACTGCTTGACCGGGCAATGATCATCTGTTTGCTATACAGGTCCTTGGTTTCCCGCAGATCTTGTCACGGATCTTAATTGCAAGCTTCTTATTACCAGACATGCATATCTTGTTGTTTTGCTTCTTGAGAGGTGCCCACAGGCTGAAATTCCCATTTATTCTCTATAGTCTTCGTACAGTTTCTGTCCAGTCTCATCCATGTTCAGGATATGTGGAACGTATTCGCATGGAATGTATGCATGAGTACTCAGGTTGCATAGCGTGCGACCTTCAACAGCAAATGGATTGCCATGACTCATTATGGCAGCCTTGATCTTGCTGATGGCATCATGCTCCCGCTTGACCACACTCGTGGATATATCATTATGCTCACTAGCCTTGTTGTCTTTGACATTGAACTGACCCTTGAACTCGCTTGCCATGCACGACAGTTCGGGAAAAATAGGAAGAAGCGTTGTTTTGCATTGGCACTGCTGGAGATTCCGATGAGGCCAGAATGAACCTTCACGAACTTGTTCAGGTGTTCACAGGCATGGTCTGCCCCAATAGAGACAAATGGGATGGCAACCATGGTGACTGATATGTCACCTAATTCAAGTTCCTTCCACGTCTCTGGGTGGTCAGCCTTGAGTGATTTAACAAGATTTAACAAGATTGCCATCCAGAGAATTAACTCTAGATGGCAGGTGGACAAGGTAGCCCTTTGGCTTATCGAGAGTCCAACCCTTTTATCTACATATATCCAGCCCTTCTGAGGTATGTGTCGATTTTATTTTTAAACATATTCACACTACTAGCACCCACACAATCATAAGATAATCTGTTCCATTCATTCACAGTCCTTTGTGAAAATGAAAACTTTATTACGTCTAATCTACACTGCTCTTTTACTAATGTAACTTCATGTTCACTAGTCTTTCTATCTTTCTTAACTAAAAAAACATATCTCTATCAATATTTTTATAACCATTCAATATTTTAAACACTTCTATCTGATCTCCTCTCAATCTCCTGGTCTCTAGTGTTGTTAAACCACATTCTTTTAGGCGTTTTTCATAACTAAGATCCCTCAGTTTTTGTATCATTTTAGTCGCTCTCCTCTGTACTCTTTCTAGCATATCTATGTCCTTCTTGCGGTATGGCCTCAACGCTTTTATACAATATTCTAAATGAGGCCTAACTATTGTTTTGTACAGCGGTATTATTAGTTATTTTTCTTTATATGCTATATTTCGCCTAAACAATCCAAGGATTTGATTTCCTTTTGAAGCTGCAATTCCACACTGTTCTGAAACCTTCATGTCAGCGCTAATTGTCAGCCCTAAGTCTTTTTCTTTTACAGTAGTACTTAGTACAGTTCCCTCCATTGTATATTCGACATATTCGTTCCCATGTCCTGTGTGAAGGCATTTATATTTCCCAAAATTGAACAACATTTGCCACTTTTCAGACTATTTGATCAACCTGTCAAGATCATCTTGTAAATGCTGTCTATCCCCATCACTTTTAATCCTTCTAAACACTTTTGTATCATTTGCAAATTTCAACACCTTGTTAGCTATATCATTGTCCAAATCGTTTATATATATTAAGAATAATATAGGTCCCAGTACTGATCCCTGTGGAACCCCACTCAAAACTGATTTCCAGTTTGAAGCCTCCCCATCAACAACTACCCGTTGTCTTCTGTCAATCAGCCATTTTTCTGTCCAGTTAATTATACCATTTCCTGTGCCATGGGCTTTAGTTTAAGCAGTAATCTTTGATGTGGCACTTCGTTGAAAGCTTTATGAAAATCTAAGTAGATGATATCTACTGGTGATCCATCATCTACCCACTTAGTGATATTTTCCAAAAAACATAACGTATTTGTTAAGCATGACCTCGCTTTTAGAAACCCATGTTGAGATGGGTTTATCAAGTTATGTTTAACTAGAAAATCCACCATGTGATCTTTAATTAGTCTTTCTAATAATTTACAAATCACCGATGTTAAACTAACTGATCTATAATTATTTGACTTGTTACTCGAACCTTTTTTAAATAACGGTATAATGTTTGCTTCTTTCCATTCTAAAGGAACCACTCCGTCTTCTAATGACAAGTTGAAAACTGTTGCAAGCGGTATGCTAATTTTTTCTACAATTTCCAATAGTAGTTTGGGTGGAATCCCATCCACTCCAGGTGATTTATTATCCTTCATAGCCCTAATTTTCTTAGCTACCATTTCTGGGGTTATAATTAACTGTCTTAAATAGTCTGATTCTGCCCCCTTGAACTCAGCCTCTGGTACTGGCAGTGAACTAATGTCTTCTCTGGTAAACACTGAACTAAAATACTCATTTGTGTCTTCTGCCATCAAGAATCCTTCTGATATTATATTTCCAGCACTATCTTCTAGAGGACCTACCTTATCCTGAACTTTCTGTTTGCTTCGAACATACGCATACAAACTCTTGCTGCCGTGTTTTATATTACAAGCTAATTTATGTTCATAGCTTCTCTTTGAATTTCTAATTTCAGCTGTAACTTGGTTTAATGCTTCTTTATAAATGTTGCAGTCTTCGTCATTTCCAATACGTCTATATGATTTCCACATCATTTGTTATACTTAATTTTTCTAATGTCTTCTTTCGATAAGTGTTTCTTTTTGGACCGTTTCCCGTGTTTTTTTAACGGAACAAATTTGACGATGATGCATTCAATTTCACTCTTTAAGATATTCCAGCATTCTGTTGCTGTCTTATTCTTCAGTGTTATTCCAGTCTATCTTTGCTAAATATTTCCTTATGCCCTTATATTTTCCTTTGTGGAAATTTCTCCTGTACTGCTTTTTATTATTCCTTTCTGATTTTACTTTGATGGTAACATGTATCTGGTTGTGATCACTATTCCCCAGTGGCTCACATATCATGACATTGTCAAATAATTCATTCTGTGAGGACAAAACTATGTCTAACACATTCTCTCCCCTGGTTGGATCTTATACTAAAACTAAAAACTTGTGGTCCTCACTACTCATACTCTGTAGAGATTTTCATTTTATATGCCCATGGTTAAAATCACCCATAATAACACAGTCCCGTTTGCTCACTTCCCTTATAGCGTTTTGTATTTTGTCATTCTCTTCTATGCTTATGTTTGGAATTCGATAAACTAATCCAACCGTTAACGTTGAGTTTCCTGTAACTATGTTACACCAAACAGCTTCTTCGCAATCTGCTTCTCTGTCTAAGTTTATTTCATAAGCCTGGATAGATTCTTTAATATATAAAATAACTCCACCTCCCCTTCTTCCTATTCTATCTTTCCTAAACATTACATATCCTGTCAGTCCCAATTCGGCATCCAATTGGATTCCTTGCCCCTCAATATGTAGGTTTAGCCACCAAAAGACTGGGTGGTTTAGCAGCTGATACATTGAGAAATACAGGTTTTCATTGTCCACCATTTAAAACATCCAAGATGGCCGGTAAATATACCTTAAAAAGATTAGTTTTCACATTCATTATATAATAACGTTTCCAAAAATATATAGTTTTACAAATCTCAAAAAAGTGAATGAAACACATTTGTTTATTCGCTATGCTACATGTATATTATTCAGTCATGACATGTATAACTGTCATAAACTAGTAATTTCATTATGCTTAGGTGACTGTAATTGATCCTGTTGGATTCCTTGCTCCTCAATATGTAGGTTTAGCCACAAAAATAAAAAGGCTGGGTGGTTTAGCAGCTGAGATTCTGAGAAACACAGGTTTTCAGTGTCCACCATTTTAAGAATCCAAGATGGCCGCCATATATACCTTTAAAAAATGAAACATTGGTTTCCAGGTTCAATATATCATAACGTTTCCAAAAATGTATAGGCTTGCAAATCTCCAAAACAAATTAACGAAAGTACAAATGTTAACCTTGTGAACGTGACGAATGCTGAGGACGACAAGTTAATAAATATACAATTGTACACACATTTATAAATATATGTGATTCAACTAATTACGTGTCCGCAAAACGACACACACACGCACGAACGCACGCACGCACACGCACGCACGCACACACACATACACTCACACACGGTATGAGAATATACAATTTTGAAGGGGTAAATGATACAAAATCATAAACTTTATGTACGTGTACCTTTAATAATCGTTTTCAGACATTAATTAGTATTACATATTTACACGTAACGTGCGTACGACATCTCTACCTAAATGACACCATGGCACCTACAAGTGATGATATGTTATTGTAAATATTAATTTATTTCTTTTGATACAAAGACAAATTTTCGCCTATACTAAATGTCAGAATTCAGTACAACAATAATCACAACAACTGGGTATTTCTGTAAAAAAAAAGGGTTTTATATAGCACCACATCAGCACCACGCACAATGAGCACTACACACCAGGACCACAATACACCATGATCAAAACACATTACAACCATCATACACCACGACCATCACACACCATGTCAACTACACACCACGACCGTCACACACCTCGATCACTACACACCACGACCTCCACACACCACGACCCTCACACACGATAACCACCACACACCACGACCATTACACATTACGAACACCACACACCACAACCACTACACACCGCGATCACTACACACAACGACCATCACACACCATGTCCATCACATACCACGACCACTACACACCACACGCCATGACCACCACACCCACTTTCCAATATGTATAAATGTAAATATGTATAAAGGTAAATGTAGCGCAGTATCCAGTCCTTAGGACTGGTCAAAGCGCGTTACACTTTACACCCTGGCAGATATGTTCAATCGAACACCATCCCGACTTTTCTGGGAAGCATTCAGCCGTGCTGCTATTAATGCGCGAAGGCTATTCGTCTTCGCTAAATATCCACCACTGTCTACAGCCAGGTACTCATTCATACAGCTGCGTGAATGAACTTGTCTAAGGTTCGACACGGCAGCGCAGGATTCGAACCCGGGTTCTGTCAATTAAAAGTCCGATGCTCTAGTCACTGCGTCACAACCCTCCACAGTATAAGATTTAGAAGTTCAAGGGTTAATCGGCCCTGTAACCTGACCATGTTGCGGGTCCGGGTAAAGGATTTGAAGGCCAAAACGTTTCCCCAGCATGAGGGCTCAGAATGTTGATTAGCAAGTTCGCGGTCTGGTATATTATACTTGAGATCCACGTAGTTTTGGGACAGCTTCTGAAGTTGGATAGATCTTGTAGTGTGTGTCGTCTGATATGGTACAAAAGAAACAAAAACATTTTTGTGTACTGTACAGTACAACATTTTGAGCAACACATTCACTGAATTATCAGACTCACAATAGGCGGGGGCGGTGACGAGGGTGGGGTTGTCATGACTCCTCTTCTGGCTGTGGTATTCGTGTGCGCTTACCCCGACACACACCGGGTTTAGATCCACGCGCCCTATAGCGACGAACAAGACTAGTTGTTAGTTATATCTGTTTTTTTATTAAACCAAGGAACCGTTTCTCTTTTTCTGACATTCTTATGAGCTTACAAGCACGATCTTTGAAATCGATTTTGCTCATTCACAATGATCTTGAAACTTATATTTTAAAAGGTCAATATTATGGCGCGTCACCGTGACACTATCGCCGGTGTGCCACGGAAATTGTGTTTCGGTGACACGGCGACAGCTGATTGCAACTTGATAACGCTCTTCAAATTTAACAACGGATTCTGTTTAAAGACGGATTTTTTCTTATGAGCCAATTATCTTACAGAAAAGATCCCCAGACGTATAAGGAACGTTTATAAGGACGCACTGTAGGTCCAAGTGATAACAGAGACGACATAAGTATTATCTTATCGAAGGACAGCAGAAGAATTAAAGTATTTTCCCGAGAGTAGTTATATAGGTGGTCCAGCGTGCACCGAATGATTAGTATAAAAGATAGGGATTTCCATCGGGGCGCTCCAAGGTTAATCAGCGCTTGGAGCGCCCCGAAGGAAAAGGAAGAAAGTAGTTCCGGTCCCATGTTAAAAGATAGGGATTTTCCACTAGAGCGCGCCCGGGTTAAGAGATAGGCCATTTTTACCCCATGTTAAAGGATAGGGATTTTCCACAAGAGCGCGCCCGGGTTAAGAGATAGGAAATTTTCCCCAAGTTAAAGCATAGGAGCTATTATCGTAAACGTTTTGAATTTTCCCCATGTTAAAGCATAGGATATATTATCGTAAAGGTATTCGACGACTTTTTTGAAAAAATAAACGCGATTGCTTGACCCGTAGGCCGAAGCTCCTCCAAGGGACCGAACCCTTATTTGGTTGACGATGCCACGTCTAAAATGTGGTGTTATAATATGGCGTAATTTATAATAAAAGGATTTATAAATTCAGCGGAGGTCGTTTTATCTGAAGTAATGTATACGAAATGTAGACTACATATAGGACTATGTTATATCAGAACCTATAGCCTCGTTTTTTCGAACAGAGCGACCATCTTGGAATTATATCTTTGATATCATTTCCGTACGGTAGTACCTAAATTCGTGTCTCTTATAAAACCCGTACTCGAGACGTCTCTGGACATGTTTGTTTGTTGCGAGCATGAGCGTGCGCACCCTGTATGGCGTCATCAAACTGCTACGCGTAGTAATTTTGTACGCGAGGTAATTTGGTCAAACAGGTAGTGATTTGGTTAGATCTTGTTTTGAACTTGCGCACTTGAATATAATTCCATTATGTGACATCATCAACAGTGACGTCATGGTACGCGCAGTAATTTTGTGCGCGAGGTGATTTGGTCAAACAGGTAGTGATTTGGTTAGACCTTGTTTCGAACTTGCGCATATGTAATGTAATTCCATCATTTGATCATCAACAGTGACGTCATTAAACTATAAACTGCTACGCGCAGTAATTTTGTGCGCGCGGTGATTTGGTCAAACAGGTAGTGATTTGGTTAGACCTTGTTTTGAACTTGCGCGCTTGAATATAATTCCATTAATTGACGTCATGGTCAGTGAGTGACGTCATGGTACGCGCAGTAATTTTGTGCGCGAGGTGAGTTGGTTATACAGGTATTGCTTTGGTTAGCCATTGTTTTGAGCTTTCGCGCTTGAATATAACCCCATCATGTAACGTTATGGTCAATTCCCCTGTAAAATTTCAGTCTAGAAGTTTCTTTGGTAATTTTGTCAACACACTACAAAACCAAAGCTACTGTGTCCTACTGTGTCCTGGAGACGTATCTGGACATGTTTGTTTGTTGCGGGCACGAGCGCGCTCGCGTCCTGTATAACGTCAAAGCTATCATTGTGATTTGGTTAGCTATTCTTTGTATTATAAATTATTAGAAAATTCAATCACGGCCTGCAGAGTAAAATCATCGTTCACCACACCACAGGCCTATCACGCTATAAGCAAACTGGTAGTATGAACTGGTAACCAAGCCCAAGACTCTATGTGTTGGAAGAACAGCCGGGTATATGTCTCATGTTAAGCCATAGGGAATTATAAAACAGTTACTTATCTGTTAAAACACTCAAACAGCCAGCTATTTATGTAGGATTTTGGTCAATCCCTTTGACCTGTAACATACGACATTTGTACTTACCAGACTTTGTATTAACATCGACATAGTTAATAGTTAATACTCTTTTGTGAGAAGGTGGTTGGCTCTGAAAAGAACCGTTTAAATATCTTCAAAAGCAACTCCAAAACCAGCAACAGCATCGGATGATACCACCTCTGCGGCACGAAAATGTCGCCGGTCACCGTCATCACCAACCGAGTAGATGTGCTGCCACACTTCGCCTGTATGACAAGGTACAATTGCCTGTATGACAAGGTACAATCGCAACGACGTTACTTTCTTTATAAACAGCATACCTGATCACCCTATAGGTACTGACAATGTAGTCCTTCCCGAGTATATTCTCGCAAATAAAGGTTTTAATTCGTTGGTGCAAAGAAGACTGCAACGCTCCAAAAACATCATCGAAAGGCGCAAAGATGACTGCAACGCTCCAAAAACACCATCGAAAGGCGCAAAGATAACTGCAACGCTCTAAAAACAGCCACAAATCGGGCAAAATAACTCATGACGACAACAAATAAAATAAGGCGCCTGGTAATGTGCATAATTTCTTTATATAGCAGTTCGACAGAACATAAAGGTCACGTGGGCGTGCCGAAAGATCACCGACTTCAGGTGCAAACTACACATGCGCAGCCGGTAGATTAGAAAATCCAAAAGCACGGACTGCAAAGTAAAACTCTCTTTCACCAAAGACACATCATGCTATAATGCGATTCAGTATAAACTCGTAACCAAGGCTCTATGTGTTGGAAAAACATCCATGTATTTGTCCTGTATCATGTCAAAGCTATCATAGTCATTTGGTTAGCCATCCTTTGTAAGAACTTTATTAGAAAATTCAATCACGACCTATAGAGTAAAATCATCGTTCTCTACACTACAGCCATATCACGCTATAAGCAAACTGGTATGAACCGGTAACCAAGCCCAAGGCTCTATGTGTTGGAAAAACATTCGTGTATTTGTCCTGTATTAAAACATAGTGATTTATAGAACAGTTACTTATCTGGTAAATTACTCAAACTACCTGCTATCTGTGTAATATTTTTGTCAAACCGTTTGTCATGTAACAGTATTTGTCATACGCAATTTGTACTTACCAAGTTTAGTGCAGTTGATAGCCTGCTTTCAAAGTATGTTGAAGTGATACTCCGTGTCCAAGTGATAACGACTCGGTGGCCTTGATACAAAAGTCGGCAAACCTTTTTTCGAAACAGGCGCGTAACAAAGTGAAGCGTTATGATTAACAGTATATGACCATAATAATCTTCCAGACAGGGTGTACAAGTATTTATATAGTTTACTGTGTTAACAGTTAAGTGTACAAACTAACATTAGATCGTTTTTGATCTGTTTTCATACTGTAGTATTTAAATTCGTGCTTCTTCGTTAAAAACATTTTAAACAATATTCTATCATAAACGCCCTAACCTGGCATGGGTATCCGAAAACGACCTCGTATATACATACATAGAAACATGCATAAACATCCGACGTAACAGTCGAACAGTTGTGTAATATCAATACTTGGTTGCAAGAAGCCGTTTCGAAACAGTGGCGAAACACTATGAAACAAATGGTTCTGACAGTAATGGAGGATGAGGTTGATTAAAGACTGGTTGACTGTCTGGAACAATACCGCAACCAAGTATCCGAACCGACTTTGTTGGACCCACAAGGGCTCCCCGCCGTAGGGCTGGCAAGACTGAATAGTGAGGTGCGGTATCGTCTTGTACACGATTAAACTTTGCAAGACTCCGTATTAATGTTCAGTTTGTGGTTCTTGCAGTTATGGAGCATGACATGTATATACGTTTGTGTTGTTCACGGATAAACTGTGCAAACCTCATCTTGTGTCTTTACTTAACCAAACTAAGACCAACGACTTCCACGAATCAAACTTTGACTAGCGAGATGCACGAACCAATCATTCATCAAACTTGTCTGACAAACGAAACACCAAACACTTAGATCAACGAGTGACAAGAACTAAACTACGAGACAAAAGACGAGACAACGGCCGAGATATTGCACGAGACTGCGACTTGTCGGACAAACGAAACACCAAACACTTAGACCAACGAGTGACAATTCGACGGGTTATCGCGTCAAATCCCTCCTTTTTGGAGCAAATTCGACAGGTTATCGCGTCAAATCCCTCTTTTTGGAACAAATTCGACAGGTTATCGCGTCAAAACCCTCTTTTTGGAGCAAATTAGACAGGTTATCGCGTCAAATCCCTCCTCTTTCAGGCAATTCGAGAGATTATCGCGTAATATCTCACCTTTTTCAGGCAAGTCGACAGTTTATCGCGTGACATCTCACCTCTTTCAGACAATTCGTCAGTTTATCGCGTCACATCTCTACCAAACTTAGCGCACGAGACTACGGCCGAGACATTGCATGAGACTACGAACGAGACATCGCATGAGACTACGTTTTCCAAGAATCATTCCGTTCTTTACATTTGAACAGTAAACACGTACATCATGAGCTTATGGACTAGTCTACCAGCTACCAACAAGCCTACGTAATCATCATCACGTGCAGCCTTCCAGTACCCAGATTGCAAGAGACATTTCACACATCGAGACAACTTGAAACGACACAGCATTCTCAGTCGCTGTGCACTGTCGACAAACGCTACATTGCTGAAATCACTTGTCCTGACGCTCACTACGACATCTTTGTAACACCAAACAGTTATATCAAAGAGTGACAAGAACCAAACTTGTCGGACAAACGAAACACCAAACACTTAGATCAACGAGCGACAAGAACCAACATTACATACCTTCATGTCAAGAGACGATCATCTGTTCGGATTCATATTCAACGATACGACCATAGGACTCGTATTAGGTATCGCTTCTTTTAACGGAAAACATATGTATATGAAACATCCGTCTTTACAACGTAACAATTCTATATTTACAAATAGTGCGAGCGATCAGACACGATACGACCTTCTCGAGAATCGAAAAAAGGAAAGACCAGAATCGTCGGAAGTATGGTATATACACTAGTTTTTGGCGTCATATCATTTGCATAACCAATCAGACCGAACGTACATCACGTGACTTCCCTTAACACAAAAATTGTGCACGTTCACGAGAGAGGCGACATCCGACGCCACTCAACGGACACCAATGTAATTAGTCAGAGTATTGCCATCTACCAGCCATGATAGATCTCTATTCGTTGACACACTTCCGGGAATACCGGAAGCATAGAGGTCGCCATGACAGTCAAGTAACTTCCGGTGCGACGTCACTTCCGACCAACTTGCAAGAATATTTCAATAACATTAAAAACAAAAAAAATAAAGATTGCATGGGAATAGTACACCGTTGCTAGAGTACGGTGATATAAGGACCGGTAGGAAACAATGATAAGAAGTTACGTGATAGGAAGTAAGGTGACAAGTTGTATGATCATAAAGTATAAAACGGGGCGAAGTTTTAGCGGAAGTAAAGATACAGTGGACACCTTATAGCAGAAGCTATGGGGACGCCATTTTAGGGAAAGTATAGACAACGAAAGATCAGTTTAGGTGAAAGTATATAGTAAAACAATATAAAGTATGACTCACCACTGGCGTATACAACTTGGCTTCATCGGCCGTCCTCTTCCAGCGGGCACAACATCCGCTGGTGATGTGTTGCTTGGAATTACATTTCCGTGTGAACGATCCCCCACATTCCAGGCAGGTGAAGGGTCTTCGCTATGGTGGTAGTTGTCTCGGGGTCGGTAGGGGCTCCTCATCGGCAACGGTCGTTCGAACCATATCACTCGAGTCTGATGTATCGCGAGGGCAGTAATATGATATATTCAACATGATGGTCCGACTGGTAGAGCTCCGCGTTTATATAGTTAGTAAATGTGCCGGAAGGTCACGTGGGCGTGCCGAACGAGCACAGACCTCAGAGTAGAAAGTACACGTACGAATTGCAGAAAAGATCAGACTTGTGAATCGAATACCAGTTCAAACCAATTTGCAAACAGGATTAAAAGTGTGTTGGAACGTTTGTTTGAACGTTTGTCAGTGAAAGTTTGCAAAGTTATATGTTTAAAAGTATATTTGAAGGTATGCTTATATGTTGAAGGTTAATGTTGGGTGATCTGTATGTATGTATGTATGTATGTATGTATGTATGTATGTATGTATGTATGTATGTATGTATGTATGTATGTATGTATGTATGTCTCTATGTCTGTGTTTATGTATGTCTCTATGTCTGTTTTTATGTATGTCTCTATGTATGTATATCTCTATGGGTCCATTTTCGTTTACCAATACCACGTTAGGTGTTTTACAACAGAAGCAAGTTTGAAAGGTTTACCGAAGAAACACGACATTAAACAATACAGTATGGAATAAAGATAAAAACGTTCTAATGGGTCTTTGTACACTTGACCCTTAATACGGTAAACTATATAAATACTGGTATATCCTATCTGGAAGGTTATTATGTTCCTGTACACTTGTACTGTTCTATCATAACGCTTCACTTTGTTACGTGCCTGATTAGAAAAAAAAACAGATTTGCAGCCAATTCTTGATTCGATAAGTTTGGTGTCAAGGCCACAAAGTCGATATCACTCGCACAGGGAGTATCACTTCAAAACAGTTTGGAACCAGTTTTGCGATAAGTTTTCAAACGACGCTCAAGTGAGATACGGCTGGTAAGTATAAATGTTATATGTCGATACCCGGCTGTTCTTCCAACACACAGAGGGTTCAATACCAGTTTATACCAGTTTACACCATAAGTTCAATATGGTGTAAACTGTATTGTTGGGGATGATGTTTGTAGTTCATGATCTATCCGTCAGGGGGCTCCATTGCACGCAAACGCGCAAGAGACACGAATTTTGGCAGTACTCCTACATTTAGTTCAACCCTTGTCCGACAGGTGGCACCACTGGTAGTTCACGACTTATCCGACAGGGGGAATTTAGTTTCTAAAAATTACACCAGTTGATACTGTTTAGTTCACGACCTATCCGCCAGCTGGCGCCACTTGCAATCTACCCTACACCCGGGTATTTGGCCCTGACCTTCGACCTTGACCTACATCCGGGTATTTGACCTTGACATTTGATCGTGACCTTGACCTACATCCGTGTGTTTGGCCTTGGCCTTTGACCTTGACCTACATCCGGGTACTTTTGCACTTGCACAACGGAAAACGGACTCGGTGCACGCTAGACCACCTACATAACTACTGACGTCACTGTGGTAGGCAATTGGTGATGTTCGATAGGCAAAAAGTAAAATTGTAATATGAAATTGGAAGAGCATGTTTACGAACACCGGCTTTGTTTGGAACAAGTAACCTTGCTGATCTGTTGGCTAATTATCGTTACTCTCAATAGTTCAATGTAGTGTCGACGGTAACTATCGATACTAAAATTTACTATCGATAGTACGTTATCGTTACAGCGACTATCGCGATATTGTGCACCCCAGGTGCACGCGCAGGCTATGTTTAACTAATAATCTGTTGACAGTTTGACACGTTGCATTTATTTAAACTAGATTCGCAGGGGGGACTCACAGAAAAGCCTGAAACTGGAGGCATAGATAAAGACAGCACAAATAAATCAGCAAAGAACAGTCTGGAAAACTCTTCTGCAGCTGGATATAAATGTGTTTGTTTAAATGCAAGGAGTATAGTAAACAAAATAACTAAACTAAACATTATGGTAGAAGATATTGACCCTCACATAATATGTATAACCGAATCCTGGACCAACACCGATATATCAGATGCCGAATTGGGACTGACAGGATAGGTAATGTTTAGGAAAGATAGAATAGGAAGAAAGGGAGGTGGAGTTATTTTATATATTAAAGAATCTATCGAGGCTTCTGAAATAAAATTAGAAAGAGAACCAGATTGCGGTGTAACATATTTACATGAAACTTAACGTTAACAGTTGGGTTAGTTTATCGAAGTCCAAACATAAGTATAGAAGACAATGAAAAAATAGAAAACGCTGTAAGGGAAGTAAGCAAACGGGACTGTATTATTATGGGGGATTTTAACCACGGGCATATACAATGGAAATATCTACAGAGTATGGGGAATGAGGACCACAAGTTTTTGTTTTAGTTCAAAATACTTTCCTTTCTCAACATGAGCTAGAACCAACCAGGGGTGAGAATTTGTTAGACATAGTTTTGTCCTCACAGAATGAATTAGTTGACAATGTCAAGATATGTGAGCCACTGGGGAGTAGTGATCACAACCAGATACATTTTACCATCAAACTAAAGTCAGAAAGGAATAGTAAAAAGCAGTATAGGAGAAATTTCCACAAAGGAAGGTATAAGGACATGAGGAAATATTTAGCAAACATAGACTGGAATGACACACTGAAAAATAAGACAACAAAATGACAACAGAATGCTGGAATATATTAAAGAGTGAAATTAAGTGCATAGTCGATAAAATTGTATCCTTCAAAAAACAAGGGAAACGGTCCAAAAATAAACATTTATCGAAAGAAGCCATTAGAAAAATTAAGTATAAACAAATGATGTGGAAAGTCATATAGATGTACTGGAAATAATGAAGATTACAACAATTATAAAGGTGCACTTAACCAAGCTACAGCTGAAATTAGACATTCAAAGAGAAGCTGCGAACAACAATTAGCTAGTAATATAAAACATGACAGCAAGAGTTTTTATGCGTATGTTCGAAGCAAAAAGAAAGTTTAAGATAATGTCGGTCCTCTAGAAGATAGTGCTGGAAATATAATATCACAGGGATTCTTAATGGCAGAAGACCTGAATGAGTACTTTAGTTCAGTGTTTACCAGTGAAGATATTAGTTCACTGACAGTACCAGAGGCTAAGTTCAAGGGGGCAGATTCAGACTATTTAGGACAATTAATTGTAACCCCGGAAATGGTAGCTAAGAAAAGTGTAGTATTTGATGGGGAGGCTTCAAACTGGAAATCGGTATTGAGTGGGGTACCACAGTGGTCAGTACTAGGACCTATATTATTCTTAATATATATCAACGATTTGGATGATGAAATAACAAACAGGTGTTGAAATTTGTGGATGATACAAAAGTGTTTAGAAGGATTAAAAGTGATGGAGATAGACAGCATTTACAAGATGATCTTGACAGGTTGATCAAATGGTCTGAAAAGTGGCAAATGCTGTTCAATTTTGGGAAATGTAAATGCCTTCACACAGGACATGGGAACGAAGAGGTAGAATATACAATGGGGGGTACTGTACTAAGTACTACTATAAAAGAAAAGAACTTAGGGTTAACCATTAGTGCTGATATGAAGGTTTCAGAGCAGTGCGGAATTGCAGCTTCAAAGGGAAATAAAATCCTTGGATTAATTAGGCGAAACATAACGTATAAGGAAAAAGAGCTAATAATACCGCTGTACAAAACAATAGTGAGGCTTCATTTAGAATATTGTATTCAAGCGTGGAGGCCATATCGCAGGAAGGACATAGATATGCTAGAAAGAGTGCCGAGGAGAGCAACTAAAATTATACCAAAACTGAGGGATCTTAGTTACGAAATACGCCTAAAAAATGCAGCTTAACAACACTAGAGACCAGGAGATTGAGAGGAGATCAGATAGAAGTGTTTAAGATAATGAATGGTTATGAAAATATTGATAGAAATATTGTTTTCTTAGTTAAGAACGATAGAAGGACTAGAGGACATGAAGTTACATTAACCAAGGAGATTAGATATAAGAAAGTTTTCAATTTCACAAAGGACTGTAAATGAATGGAACAGATTATCTGCTGATTGTGTGGGTGCTAGTAGCGTGAATATGTTTAAAAATAAAATCGACACATACCTAAGAAGGGCGGGATACACATAGATAAAAGGGTCGGACTCTCGATAAGCCAAAGGGCTTCCTTGTCCACCTGCCACCTAGAGTTAATTCTCTGGGTGGCAATCTTGTTAAATGTTGTTAACTACGGCTCTTCGTGGAATCGAAATTTCAAACATGGCATATTTTCCTTGGAGGAAAATTATAAACGTAACGTAGTTATCATCATCATTTAGTACGGTAAGTACTGTGTATTACACAAATTATAGTGACAACTAGATAACACTAAAGCAAATGGAAAACAATGTTTAGGTATATAAAGAAATGTACTTTAGTTTTCAATCTATCCGTCGCAAAAGGCAATGTATTATATTCAATAATATGAAGTGTATGCCCCCTACTTGCATCCGTAATAAAAGGAACTAAAACGTTACATGATGTTCTTTATTCATGTTATTAATTGCGTCTACATTAAAGTGATCCGTATAGTAATTATTATATAACCTACGAGATATTGTGTGCTACGCATGCACAATATCATCAAATTATGAATACATACATACATAGATACATACCAATATATATATATACTGTGAAAATGTAGTATAAATGGGAGAAATGGTTTGGTTAACCTGCTTGAATGATTAGTCCTATGTTGGTAGTGTAGGTTCTAAATGGCAATAATTGATTATATAACTTCAGACACATTATATTCCTGAAATAAAATGAGAGGCCCTTTAAGGTGTTGGACAATTTATTTTAGAAACTGTATACATGATATAAATGACACAAAACCAGTAAATGTCTGATAATATAAGATGATTGTTTTATGTGATCTCACAATTACAGTATGAGAAGCATTTCCGTAAACTTTATTATGAAGGTTTCACATATACGTTCAGAAGTAGGTACATGTGTGTGAAATGCTAAAGCAGACCGGTCATATGTCGGCCCGGTATTCGATCCGTAGGTATCTTCGGCATCTTCGGCATAAAATGTGAAAATATAATCGCAATCGGAGAACATGTTTTTAACATCCTATGCTTGAAGGATTAGTCCTATGTTGGCAGTGTTGACCCTGAATAGTAGTAATAGATTAGATAACTTCAGTAACCAGGTTTTTCAAACGCCTATGTGAATTGCTGGCATATATCGGTCAGTTGCCGACATGCGCACTAGTTGCCAGCACAACGTAGCATCAACACATGAAGTTTCAATGCAATTGGAAGTAAAATGTTGGTTTCATGGTGGTCTGGAAGGTAGGTTTAAATTATTATAAAAGTACGATATATGTTACTCATTCATACATTCCATAGGAGTCGGAAGTTGTTATGGAGGCTAAACCCACCAATTTTTCGAGTGGATGGTTAAGCACCACCTCCAGTATTTTGTGAATTTGAAAATATCTCCACGCTTCGAAGGTAATGTCCGACAACAGCGGGTGCTGAAGTTCCGGCTCAGACCCCGATATACAACTGGTTCCGACTTCTATGCATTTACTTGCTGTTCTTCTACTAGAATAAATACGTTGACGGTTTGCTGTCCGTCAACTGTCGTTTAATAGCCCGAAACATTATACGCAATTTGTATTCCACCCCACGAAATATCTGTCAACAGTCAGATAGATACAGTAAAATAATATTCGCTGTTGCCTCTCATTATTATTTATTGCAGGGCCAGACGTCTCTACCGTTGATGTGTTTGGTACCCACGGTCTTTACACGCACGACATGACAGGTCTTGCAGAGCCAGACGTCCCTACCGTCGATGTGTTTGGTACCCACGGTCTATAAACACACGACATGACAGGTCTTGCAGAGCCAGACGTCCCTACCGTTGATGTGTTTGGTACCCACGGTCTGTACACACACGACACGACAGGTCTTGCACAGCCAGACTTCCCTA
Source organism: Paraescarpia echinospica (assembly GCA_020002185.1). Taxonomy (NCBI): domain Eukaryota; kingdom Metazoa; phylum Annelida; class Polychaeta; order Sabellida; family Siboglinidae; genus Paraescarpia; species Paraescarpia echinospica. Next base: position 75,327,861 of record CM034534.1, read on the forward strand.
CCGTTTATATGTTTGGTACCCACGATCTTTGCACATACGACATGACAGGTCTTGTAGCGCCATACGTCCCTACCGTTGATGTGTTTGGTTCCTACGGTCTGTACACACACGACATGACAGGTCTTGCAGAGCCAGACTTCCCTACCGTTTATATGTTTGGTACCCACGGTCTCTGCACATACGACATGACAGGTCTTGCAGAGCCAGACGTCCTACCGTTGATGTGTTTGGCACCCACGGTCTTTATATACACGACATGACAGGTCTTGCAGAGCCAGACGTCCCTACCGTTGATGTGTTTGGTTCCTACGGTCTTTACACACACGACATGACAGGTCTTGCAGAGCCAGACGTCCTACCGTTGATGTGTTTGATTCCTACGGTCTTTACACACACCACATGACAGGTCTTGCAGAGCCAGACTTCCCTACCGTTTATGAGTTTGGTTCCCACTGTCTTTACACACACGACATGACAGGTCTTGCAGAGCCAGACGCCCCTACCGTTATGTGTTTGGTTCCTACGGTCTTTACACAGACGACAAAACAGGTCTTGCAGAGCCAGACGTCCCTACCGTTGATGTGTTTGGTTCCTACGGTCCTTATACACACGACATGACAAGTCTTGCAGAGCCAGACGTCCCTACCGTTGATGTGTTTGGTTCCTACGGTCCTTATACACACGACATGACAAGTCTTGCAGAGCCAGACTTCCCTACCGTTGATGTGTTTGGTTCCTACGGTATTTACACATACGACATGACAGGTCTTGCAGAGCCAGACTTCCCTACCGTTGATGTGTTTGGTTCCTACGGTCTTTACACACACGACATGACAGGTCTTGCAGAGCCAGATGTCCTACCGTTGATGTGTTTGGTACCCACGGTCTTTACACACACGACATGACAGGTCTTGCAGAGCCAGACGTCCTACCGTTGATGTGTTTGGTTCCTACGGTCCTTATACACACGACATGACAAGTCTTGCAGAGCCAGACTTCCCTACCGTTGATGTGTTTGGTACCCACCTAATTTATTTTGGATTAAATAAAAAATATCTAAATACCATAAACATAACATATTCCACTAATTCCGATATCTCAAAGCAACAGTAAGGATTATATTACTCATGTCTGATGTAGTAGTGAATTCTGATAAAAACGTACTGTAAGCGCGTGCGATGAATATATGACTTATATGTGTCGTTTACGCGTGAACCGATCGTACGATGTGCAGGCAATGCTTTAATTGGCTACGTGTTGCCACACATAACAGTTAGATAAATCATTTAAGGCGGGCGATTGGCACGAACCTAACGTCTACGAAAGCTCGGTATTTCTGGTAATGTGATGAAATCTGGAGACTGAATCAGGACGAAATTACCTATCCGGAAACACAAGCTGGCATCGTCACTGTCGAACCCGAAGCGTATCGCCGCTAAAGCTGGTCCTAATACGTTCGTGCCTGAAGACGGGTCGCGCTGAAACTCACGGCGTTGTGTTCGATCGCGACAACCAGGAAATCAACTGCTATCGTCGGACGCCCACCTTGATGACCTTGACATTGGAGGTCTGCTTGCTCAACAACCCGGTTACCCGCACTACCAACGGCCCAGGTGAAACAGACGTCCACCACGGTACCGTCAAGACTACCTGACGAACTAGTGAACGTTTGTTGTGACATTAGTCAGCTGTTAAGTTAGCATGTGACGTTAAACATCAGTGGCTACATTGGTAATTTGAACGGTTTGTGCGCGCTTCTTTATTGTATTATTTCGGAACAGTAATCTTTACAGAAAGGGGGGAATATGTTGTGTTCTGTTATTTTAATAGTGTTCCTTTGATGTACTTTATCATCTGACGTCAGCCTCGTTCTGGGGTAAGACGTGGCTCCGCCATGGTGCTGTATTACAGCCTAGTCAACGTTACGATAGTCTGGTGTTGTTTGGGATATTTCCATGTTATTGACATAATAGAAACATTCAGACATTGCAACATAATAAAATGTTACAGCGGCTCCTGGAATGAATAAAGTAGAATAAACTTGACTAATATTTTCTCAGTATTTATTGTTACTTTGTGATTATGTAATATATATTGGGTATCTTCCTGTTGCCTGTAGTCGATTGGTGTTTTATTATTCTTGTATAATGTTTCAGATTTCAAGTAAAATCCCGCGAAATTCAGCAGAAAATCAAGCGCGTTACAGAAAACGGAAACTGACGCGCATTATTTGGCCAGAGAGAGAACACGCGTCGCAAAATACTACGTCAAAACTTCTCACTTGACCCCGGAAGCTAGGAAGAAGAGAAGATAGAAAGTAAAGGAAAACATGCGAAGACACCGAGCGAAGAATGGACAGAAGTTGGAGGCGGTGCCAGCAGCTAGGCCTACTGTGACTCATGCTCCATGTGAACGTCACTCTTTGAGCTTCTTCTTCTTCAGTTCAATATCTCTCTGCGAGACGTAGCTGCCCATGATCCCACGATGCGCTGCTCTGTCTGCCGTTCGTCTCCCTGCTCTCACGATGTCGTCTTCCAACCAGTCGCTGACGTCCTCTGTGAGTTGCTTCATGCAATTGCCATGTGTAGAAACTGTGCATTTTATACAGAATTTCATATCCTATTATTACAAATGCTATTAAGCTTAAAATACAAGTAAATCCAACTATTAATATACTTGTTCACAGGAAGTGAGGAGATCGCTGCGTCTGCAGCAGCATCGTGCACAAGAGCAGCCCAGTGACAGGAGAGGCTAGCAGAGCGAACTGCAACAACAGGATCTGCAGCCCCAGGCGTTAGATCAACTTGAGACTAACACCCCGTAGGCACATAAAGAATAATTAATTGTCACGTTTACTCTCATTAATTGTATTACCTATCACATTGAAACCGAGTATTTTGTAATTTGTTAGATATACGGTGACTATAATGGCTACTTTTTGTTTTACATTCAAAAGAAATATGATTTTGTATTTAGAAAAAAATGGTGTGTGTGCATGCGTGTTCGTAGGAATTATACTTTTATATTCGGACCTGCGCCTGTTTTTTTATTTTTAAAGCATTTGTTCTGTGTCAATGTGATTTCAGGTTGAAAGTGAAATTCCAGTTTGAAGCTGCCGGACAGCGTTTGAGTAAGAAGAGCCGCAAGAGAATAAGCAGGGTTGTCGCAATGATGAAACACAAGAAAGAAAAAATGCGAAAGGACTTGCAAGCCGTGCCGCGCAAGGTGTGGCAGCTACAAAAGAAACATACTAGAATTACCAAACATAATACACTCAGGCCATATCTTGAAATGCATGTTTCAACATCGACTAAGAATGCTGATGCTCTGCTGCGTGATACTGGGCTTACACCGCGCAAGGCGAAACGAATACGCAAGACCTTTATCCTCCATAACAACTTGATCAAACATCTCAAAGCATCTGGAAAGGTGGCATATAGGAAAGCAGTGAAGTCGGCCAATCAGACTTGTTCTGTCAGACTTCTGGCTGGCACGCTCAAGGTGCACAGGAAGGTGTGTAAGACGGCAGACGAAAAGGCTGAAACGAAGAGGAAACTATCGGCTGCTACCCATCGTATCTCGATTGGCGTGTTCTACAAACAGGAGGAAAACGCGACCTGCTTACCTGGCAAACGGGACACTGTGAAAGTGGACGGTAAGCGCATACAGAAGTACATTCTCAACGACAACGTACATAAGGGTACTTCACAAAAAGTACAATTTTGAAAACCCCAACCAAAACGTTAGTTTGGAGTTGTTCCAACGCTGGCGACTGAAGAATGTTCTGCCAGTCTCATACACATCGCGTAAGGTCTGCTTGTGCAAGAGCCAACGGAATTTTGCCTTGCGTCTACGTGTACTGCGATCACAAGGTGTTCAACAGTCTCCGGGTCAATCAATCAAGCCAGAGACAAGCGAATCTCTTCCTACGAAGATAGATACGCTAACTAACGACACTGTCACATTCCAAGCATGGAAGCACGTCGTACACCCCTACAAAGATGCTACCATAACGTAAACCCTTGTAGAGTAGTATCATTGCACAGGGTCATGTTCGACATATCTGCGTCATGGCAGTACTTCGAAAGCGGTCACGATAAAGGACCATTCTATGAGGTAGGAGGGGCTGTGAAACGGGCAGCTGATCAAGCCATAAAAATACTAGGGGTATTTCTGAGACACAGTCAGCTGTGACGTACCTGTTGGTCACGAAAGAGGAGGTGAATGAAGTGTCAGCAGAGTTGCCATCCCTCGGATGGCAACTCTGCTGACGCAGCTCAACAAACCGAAGAACCAACAACTCAACAAACCGAGGAACCACAGACTCAACAAACCGAGGAACCACCAACTCAACAAACCGAGGAACCACCAACTCAACAAACCGAGGAACCACAGACTCAACAAACCGAGGAACCACCAACTCAACAAACCGAGGAACCACCAACTCAACAAACCGAGGAACCACCAACTCAACAAACCGAGGAACCACCAACTCAACAAACCGAGGAACCACAGACTCAACAAACCGAGGAACCACCAACTCAACAAACTGAGGAACCACCAACTCAACAAACCGAGGAACCACCAACTCAACAAACCGAGGAACCACCAACTCAACAAACCGAGGAACCACCAACTCAACAAACCGAGGAACCACCAACTCAACAAACCGAGGAACCACAGACTCAACAAACCGAGGAACCACCGACTCAACAAACCGAGGAACCACCGACTCAACAAACCGAGGAACCACCGACTCAACAAACCGAGGAACCACCAACTCAACAAACCGAGGAACCACCAACTCAACAAACCGAGGAACCACCAACTCAACAAACCGAGGAACCACCAACTCAACAAACCGAGGAACCACCAACTCAACAAACCGAGGAACCACCAACTCAACAAACCGAGGAACCACCAACTCAACAAACTGAGGAACCACCAACTCAACAAACCGAGGAACCACCAACTCAACAAACCGAGGAACCACCAACTCAACAAACCGAGGAACCACCAACTCAACAAACCGAGGAACCACCAACTCAACAAACCGAGGAACCACAGACTCAACAAACCGAGGAACCACCAACTCAACAAACCGAGGAACCACCAACTCAACAAACCGAGGAACCACAGACTCAACAAACAGAGGAACCACCAACTCAACAAACCGAGGAACCACCAACTCAACACACTGAGGAACCACCAACTCAACAAACCGAGGAACCACAGACTCAACAAACCGAGGAACCACCAACTCAACAAACCGAGGAACCACAGACTCAACAAACCGAGGAACCACCAACTCAACAAACTGAGAAACCACCAACTCAACAAACCGAGGAACCACCAACTCAACAAACTGAGGAACCACCAACTCAACAAACCGAGGAACCACCAACTCAACAAACCGAGGAACCACCAACTCAACAAACCGAGGAACCACCAACTCAACAAACCGAGGAACCACCAACTCAACAAACCGAGGAACCACCAACTCAACAAACCGAGGAACCACCAACTCAACAAACTGAGGAACCACCAACTCAACAAACCGAGGAACCACCAACTCAACAAACCGAGGAACCACCAACTCAACAAACCGAGGAACCACAGACTCAACAAACCGAGGAACCACCAACTCAACAAACCGAGGAACCACCAACTCAACAAACCGAGGAACCACCAACTCAACAAACCGAGGAACCACCAACTCAACAAACCGAGGAACCACAGACTCAACAAACCGAGGAACCACCAACTCAACAAACTGAGGAACCACCAACTCAACAAACCGAGGAACCACCAACTCAACAAACCGAGGAACCACAGACTCAACAAACCGAGGAACCACCAACTCAACAAACCGAGGAACCACCAACTCAACAAACCGAGGAACCACAGACTCAACAAACCGAGAAACCACCAACTCAACAAACCGAGGAACCACCAACTCAACAAACCGAGGAAACACCAACTCAACAAACCGAGGAACCACCAACTCAACAAACCGAGGAAACACCAACTCAACAAACCGAGGAACCACCAACTCAACAATCCGAGGAACCACCAACTCAACAAACCGAGGAACCACAGACTCAACAAACCGAGGAACCACCAACTCAACAAACCGAGGAACCACAGACTCAACAAACCGAGGAACCACCAACTCAACAAACCGAGGAACCACCAACTCAACAAACCGAGGAACCACCAACTCAACAAACCGAGGAACCACCAACTCAACAAACCGAGGAACCACCAACTCAACAAACCGAAGAATCACCAACTCAACAAACCGAGGAACCACCAACTCAACAAACCTAGGAACCACAGACTCAACAAACTGAGGAACCACCAACTCAACACACTGAGGAACCACCAACTCAACAAACCGAGGAACCACCAACTCAACAAACCGAGGAACCACCAACTCAACAAACCGAGGAACCACCAATTCAACACATCAAGGAAACGTCAGAGAGTTCAGCAATTAATGAAACAGCACAGGAGGGTATTCGTGTTGGGACGTTTGTTGCAGTGAGGTATAGCACGAACATATATGTAGGGAGGATCACTAAGATAGTCGGAGGGGAGTTCTGCATAAAGCTAGGATTTCATATGTACGGATACGGCATGCGGATGCGGCAAAACAATGAATATAGTGCCCGGTGGAAAATAACATAAGTAGTTCCAAACATGCATAGGCGGATGAGTTTTGTTGTGCAGATGCGGATGCGGCTGCGGCAAATTGAATCGCTCCATATAACGATATGAATCGTATCCGCACACGAATCGGATAGGAAATTCCCAGTAGTGACGTCACTACCATTCCGCTTGCGTTTCCGTACGCGTTTCCGTACATGTGGAATCATGGAGAATTTTGGCAATGTCTTGGAAAGTTACAGCTGGCCCAGACGTCCTGATGAACTATGGATAGTTACTAAGACATCTTGGCAACATTAATTCCACCTGCTCCAACAATGGCGGGATTACAACAATGGCCAGACCATTGCAAGTTCTTCTGTCATATACAATAGCAATGCGAACTTGTAATTACACAGTGTTCCCCTGGTATATGACGAGCGAGGCGGATCGCCTCGCCAAAAATATACCAAACTTGCCGCCTCGTAGCTATTTTGTGCACCCATTTTTTTGTTCTTTCGCGATATAATTCAGCGCCGGCGAGCGGTAAGAAATGACACGATAAAGTAACTTTTATTCCTGCAAAATTGCAGATTTGTAGCAACATCGTTTAGTCGTCTTAACATCATTCAGAGCCGATAATATTCCCGCGGGTCCACGGTGTCTCCAATGATGACACCTTGCGGAGTTTCGACATACTAGAAATATAGACATTCATCGTGTGACATGGCGCCCAAACGGTAACTGCATTTGGGAGACATGTGGAACTCGGGAAAAAATGAACAAAGAAAACGGTAGGTGAACTAAGATGTCTTTTCCGCTCAATTTTACTATTATAATATCCGCCCACAATAAATCAGAATGCTGGTGTAGCTGATGTAGAATTTCTGGTTTATGGCGGTGGTGGAGTAAAAACCGTGCAGGCTAAGCCTAAGGCTAAGCCTGCCCTAATGAAGTAATGGCCTAAACCTAAGCCTAATTAGTAATGTAGTAATTACACTAAGTCACTAGTAGGCACTAGTGTCGAATCTGTAACGAAACTCGCTGTTTGTATTGGTTATAAATCACATTTTATTGAGTACTGAACCTGATGCCATCGGTGCTGAGTAACAAGGGGATTGATCCCTCGACATCTGCCTCATATACGTATTGTGATATCTCTCCTCTAAAAAAAAACTTGAACAGTGAACACAACTAGAACAGTCAAAACTAGAACATGGCAACAGTTGATATGATGTGAATCGATATCGATCTAATAATTCGCATGATGTAGTCACACGTAATCATGTAGATGGTTGGGCCTGCGTGTGGCCCGACCTGATCGCCGAGGGCTGTGCACCACTGCTGGCTGAGGTGCTTGATCATTCACCTGCGCATCACACTGCCGTGGGCTTTGCCACACTGCCGGCTGAGGTGATTGACCATTCACTTGCGCATCACACTGCACTGACTCAGCTGCCCCTTTGCCCTCGACCGTTGGCTTGTCATCATGAGGAAACCCATTATATTCCATCGGGTCCCTCACGGGTGGTTCGCCAGCAGACACTAGCTGACGACGATTTCGCCGATACGTAACGCCATCCACGTCGACTGTGTAACTCCTTGGAGCTACTTGGCGTATGCAGGTGCCTACACTCCATCGCTTCTGGCCCGGTAACCGCATACGAACGGTGTCTCCAGGCTCGAGCGATGACAGCGGCTTCGCGTGTTGGTCTGCGTAGAATTTCTGTCGTCGTTTTGCGCCCATCAGCCCCCGCGTCTCGTCCTCGGTAGAGTGTCGCGGCATCAGTAGCTTGCCCGCCGCTGGTAGCAACGTCTTACACCGACGTCCCATCAAACGTTGCGCAGGGCTGGTGCCGACACCCTCAGTAGGTGTGTTCCTCAAGTCTAACAGCGCTAGAAACTCGGATTCGTTGGAGTCACGACATTTCGCGAACAGTCGTTTGACCGTTTTCACCGCATTTTCGGCTTTTCCATTTGAAGTCGGATATCGCGGTGATGACGTAACATGCTCGAAACGCCACTTTGCTGCGAATACCGCAAACTCAGCAGATGCGAATTGCGGCCTGTTGTCGTTCATCACCTTATCCGGTATGCCGTGACGTGCGAATTGCTGCGCCATCTCATGGATGACACTGCGTGATGTCAACGACCCCAGACGCGCAACCTCGACGAAATTGCTGTAGTAGTCGACGATAACGAGGAGTGTACGCCCATTGCTTTCACACAGATCGACCGCGACTTTCGACCAAGGTCTCGCAATGACTTCGTGTTGCATCAGGGGTTCCTTGCTCGGCGCGTCTCGCATCGACAGGCAGATCTCACACGCCGACACGTAGGCTCGAACCTCTGCCGCCATACGTGGCCAGTAGAGCGTGTCGCGCATTCGGCGCAAACAACCCTCTATACCCATATGTGTCGTATGAGCCACCGTCATCAACTCTCTGCGCATTGACGTCGGCACCACCAGTTGATCGCGCTTGAACACTAGCGCATCCTGTACCGTTAGTTCATCTCGTGAATCGAAATACGGCCGCACACAATCGGGCACCCCCGACTTCGTCGACGGCCATCCTCGCCGAATGACATCTCTCAGCTTCTGCAAGACCCCATCCTGCTCCGAAGCCAACTGCAACTGCTGCCATCTCTTGTCTGTCACAGGCAGAGTCGTTCTGTGGTCTATCGTCTCGCACTCCTTCGCTATCTCACACGCGCACACTTCTGGTAGATAAGCTCGGCTCAGGGTGTCCGCCAAATACATGGTGTCGCCACGCTTGTATTTCAGGTTGATGTCGTACTTCTGGATAGCAAGAAGCATCCGCTGCAGTCTTTTGGGTGCCGAATCGACTTTTTTCCGCATGATGATTTCGAGAGGCTGATGATCACTTTCGACGTTCACATTTGCTCGACCGTAAACGTAAGCGTCGAACCGTTGGCATGCAAACACAACAGCCAACAGTTCTTTCTCTATCTGCGCGTAACGCTCTTCTGTTGGCGTTAGGGCCCTAGACGCATAGGCCACCGGTTGACCCGCCTGCAACAGCGCCGCTCCTAAACCCGACTGCGATGCATCGCACTGCAGTGTCACTTCCTCGTCTAGGTGTGCTCGTTACTGCCGATTTGATCGCCTCAAACGCCTTCTGTTGTGGTTCGTCACACTGGAAGTCTGTCTCCTTCAATGTCAGCTCACGCAACGCCTTCGTTGTGTCTGACAAGTGCGGCAAGAATTTCGCCAGGTACTGAGTCATTCCTAAGAGACGCTGCACTGCCGGAACATCCGTGGGTCTTGGCATCTCTAAGATTGCCCGCACTTTTCTGGGATCCACTTTCAACCCCTCACTAGTCATGACGTGACCGATAAAAGGAATCTCTGGTATGCGCAGTTGCATCTTGTTTGTGTTTAGTTTAACACCTCTATCCTCGCACCGTTGAACGAAAGCCATCATATTTGTATCATGACTGCGATGTGCCTCCGCGATGTTATCTCCGAAACCAACGACTGCAAAATCGTCTGCAATGACTTCGATTCCTGACAGTCCTTCCACGAGTTGGTGCATTTTCCGCTGGAACACCTCCGGAGCTGAGCATATGCCAAATGGGAGCCTTTTCCATCTGTACCGGCCGAATGGAGTGTTGAATGTCTTAAGAAACGAGGATGGTTCATCCAGCATGACGTGCCAGAACCCGCTGCGAACGTCGAGTAGCGAAAACACTTTCGCTCCGTGTAGCCGCGTTGCTACGTCCTCGATGGTTGGCAGAGGATAATGCTCTCGTCCTATGGCGCGATTCAGATCTTTGGGATCCAAACAGATCCTTAGACTTTGCGAGTCTCTTTTCGGCACCACGACCATACTGCTTATCCACTTGGTGGGCTGTGTCACTGGAGCGATTATCTGCTGTCTCTGTAGATCATCCAACGAGTCTTGCAACCGCGCACGGATTGCCACGGGCACGCGTCGTGGGGCATGTTGCACCGGATCTACACTTTCGTCCACCTTGATGTGGTATTCCCCTTCCATACAGCCGACACCATCGCCGAACACTTTTGGGAATCGCTCGATCAACGACTCACGATTTATCTGCGTATCATCTTTGCTCACAGAGTACACAGGCGATGCTTGCTTTTTTGGTTGGTTGAGTTCATCATTGTCGTGGTATTCTATCAGTTTCATGCCGATGCACGCCTTGCGCCCCAGGATAGGACGGATCTGATCGCTGTCAACGAGTTTACACTCAAGTTTGCAATGAATGTCTCTGCGTGACACCCGAATCGTGACATGACCCACGACAGCAAGCTTACCCCCACCATACGCCATGATCGACGACGTCACTGGTCTCACGAAACGTCTGTTATAGTCTTTGGTCGCTTTCTTGTACAGAGACAAAGGAATCACGTTGCACTGTGCTCCAGAGTCTATCTGGAACAGCAGGTAGTTTCCCGACTCCAGTTTGACGGTGACTACTGTAACGCGTCAACCGTCGATACTTCGCTCAGCATAAAGACCTCTTCCTCATCGTCGACTGCGCGCACTGATCGAGTCTTAGTCATATGCCTGCATCTGTTCGAAAAATGTCCGATCTGCTGACATTTGAAACACTTTTTATCGAATGCGGGGCATTTTGTCTCTTCCGTCAAGTCATGTCTCCGCCTGCACTTCCCGCAGTAACCGGCTGAGGCGCTGTCTCTGCCTCTAACAGCCGGCCCTCGTTGTTGCCGCTTGCTCTCTGATTTCACAGCGTGCACTGCCTGATCACCGTCTGCCATTATCTTCATCTGAGTGGCCATGCTTTCGGCTGCCCTGGAGATTTCATCCGTTTTCTCTAACGTCAGGTTAGTCTCCCTCAGCAACCGCTCTCTAACTTTATTGTCTGTGATACCGAAGAGCAACCTGTCCCTGAGGATTTCTTTTGGGGTAATCACATCAAATTGGCAGGATTCTGATAACTTTCGTAGTGCCGTTCTGTAGTGTTCGTATGGCTCGCCGGGTTCCTGTTGTCGCTTGTTGAAAACGAATCTCTCAAACGGTACATTTTTCGTCGGTTGACAGTATTGGGCAAACTTCTCCAATACTGGCCCAATCCGCTGTTCGTCGCCGTCTGTTGTCCACTCCGTGAACGTAGAGAACACCTCCCGCGCATCTTCCCCAATGACTGTTAGAAGGGTGGCGATCTGCACTGGCTCTGGTTTGTTAGCCAGTTCAGTGGCTAGGGCATAGTTCGACCATGCACTGTGGAATTTTCGCCATTTTTCAGCCGCATTTACGTTATTTATTTCTAACGACTGCGGCGGCGGTAATGCGAAACTCGCTGCCATTATCGCCCACTTCACTCAACCTGCGACTTTATTGTCTTTGTTACGGCGTTTTGTTCTGAAATAACCGAGTACACTGTTCAACAATGACTCGATTAAAACCACCGCTGCCACCATGTAACGAAACTCGCTGTTTGTATTGGTTATAAATCAAATTTTATTGAGTACTGAACCTGATGCCATCGGTGCTGAGTAACAAGGGGATTGATCCCTCGACATCTGCCTCATATACGTATTGTCACAGAATCCGGAACCTTTTGAAGCACAAATAAAAACCGTGCATCATACATGTTAAGTTTCAGAAATGCCAATCCATTATATTTATTCGTAAATCAGGTCTCGAAAAATCGGGCATTTATACGTAAATCAGAGGGTCTCAGAAAATCGGCCATTTATACGTAAATCGGAGAATCTTGGAAAATCAAGCATTTATACATAAATCGGATTAAAATATAACCAAAAAGCATACTTTCCATAGACATTAATAATCATGTTATAATAAAACGTTAAGTTTCAGAAGTGCCAATGCATGAGATTTATGCGTAAATTGGAGGGTCTTGTAATATCAGGAAATTTTGTGTAAATTGGGGGTCTCAGGGTAATATGGAATTGTGTATAAATCTGAGTATTTCATGTTGTGAAAATGGATGATCATATCAGCTTTATTTCCAAATGCATTGCACATGTGCTCTTAAATCAATGGCACATAACAGCATATTAATATGTATTTAATGTGTTACATTAAATAAATAATATGTGGACATCAATAATTATAATTAAATTATAAGTAAACTAAAATGTACGTGGCTTTATAGGTATGGTAGAAAGAAGAAAAAGTTTATTAATTTGATGTTCTAGGCATATGTGTTCATACATTAATATATATTTTTATAGTGCAAAGAACCTTGCATATAGGCAGTAAATACATCCTCTTTTATTACAAAGATTGTATTATAAACATATACTATATTCACAAGTATAAGAACCATTGTATTTTTTTCAAAGTTTGTTACCATGGCCTGGGTGACGGAGGCATGCGTGATGAATTTACTATTTGTGACCTTTGGCCTTGCTGGTGGAGCACTTGATGTCATAAAATACATCTTTTCATTTATAATGTGTTCCGGTTCTAACTGTTACATATATACATGGATTAAATAAAACGTGCACATAGTGTAGATGAATCGACTGACATTATTTGAGTATAGATTGAAACGGATTACATTTCGTTTTACAAGATCGGCAAGCTGACGGGGGGCGATAATATGGAACCCGCGGCTGGAAGCGCGGTTCAGTGTGCTCGTCTAAAGCTTATATGCAAGTAGTATATGTGTGCAGTTGGTTATCCTCCGGAGGGCCCATGGTCGGCCATTTTGTTTCTGGTCACGTGGCTTCATGTGATTGGTCCATTCTGGTCACATGACCACAGGCAAGACCCAAGAAGATTATAGTTATTGTTGTCTAGTCAACGCAAGGCATGATTTAAACAACCCCTTTTCGCTTTGTTGTCCGTGCGGCCTTGGTCCAACGTCCCTATTCATGAGATTTAGCTTGGTGTCTGACCGATTGCAATTAAGTTAGCTCACTGGCACTGGTATTGACCACTTTCTGTTGACCCAGAAAAACATACTCGAGTCAGCCGGAAATAAAACCCAATTAGGCCAAGGAAAATAAGATAGAAAAAAAATAGTTTGGTTTCACTGAAAATCCAGGAGATTGGTTCTCCTTTCCAGGAGATCGGGGGATTTGATGGATTTCCAGGAGTCAACCGGCGAATGCAGGAGACTTAACATGTATGGTGCATCCTATTCACTAGTCGGCACTTGTATCGAATCCGGACCCTTTTAAAGCCCAAATAGCGACCCGGTTTGCACAAGACAAGTCTGCGCAGCTGCGGCCCTGAGTTACTCCACCGCGCGTGTAAAATGAGCGATATAGCAGCGTGTGTTGATAAACCTGGGCGCTATTTACCTCTCAAAAGAGCGCTAAGACGCAATATTCTTAAACGTAAATATGCCTACGATAATGAAAAATATTGGAACTAATGTTCTATGCCTTTTTTTGCAAAATAAGGAAAGTGATTGGTAGGATATCTTTGTGCTAAATATATAATACATGATATTCCGACAATGTTGTGCAAACGCTTTTCGTAAAGTTGATTTGAGCGAAGTACTTACGAATATATATAAACCACCGAAGTTCATATCTCGCAAAAAACACCTATTGCCCCAAACCGTGTATACTAATGGATTATTAATACCTTTGGCTAGGGAATTATATATTTGTACAGAATGTCGATATACTAAACAACTTAACAGAAACATAGTTTTTGTGGCATTGTAGAAATGACTGTATGCTAGCAAGAAATAAAGTATAAGCTTTGGAACAAAAACAACTAATTAAACATCATAATACTATGATGTGATAATCATTTAAGTGATGATGGGGGAAAGAGTCTTCAGATGATACCCGTCACTAACTCTGTCAGCGTTGTAACAAGGCCTAGGGTTAGAGCAAGAAAAACATCACCACAAACAAGTACCAGTAGTCACGTGGAAACAACACCTCAACTGGGTACCAGTGGTCAAGTGGAAACAACACCTCAACTGACTACCAGTGGTCAAGTGGAAACAACACTTCAACTGGGTACCAGTGGTCAAGTGGAAACCACACCTCAACACGATGAAACAATCATGATTATTAACTTTAATCAATCATGATTTATCTGCTATCTTGTTGTTTTATATCTTCCCTCAATATGCAAGAGTTAAAACACCTCAGAATGCATCATTTTCAAGCTAGTTTAAACAATTTACCGGACCCCCCGCTAACAACGCTTCACGCCTGCGGTGCTCGCGTAGCCAACCCCTACCAACTCGCCATCATTTTACCCGGGAAACACTGTAACGTGCAGGGCCTCACCCAGGATAAAAATTTTGTCAGTCCAAATTTGTTCAGACATGCTACGAAGTGCGGTCAGGCACGCGATTGAAAGCGCGATCGGATGCGCGAAAGGACACGCAACTATGAGTATATATATATTTATATCTATATATATACCAGCATGGTAAATTTTGGTAATCATACTTAGTGTCCTCAATCATAAAATATAAAAATATACTAAAAGTACAGTGTACATATTACCATTTATGAAGGCAAAGCAGGGAGCATGGCTAAATGCATAACTCACGTGTGATCAGAAATGTAAGTAGCATTTTTCGTGTGAAATGATGCATTTTCTGTTTAAAAGTGAAAAAAAAAGCCCATTTCTGTTCAAAAAAGTAATATTTTATTTCAAAGTTAACTTTGAAACTACAAAACGCGGGCTATATCACTTTGAGCCTGCGTAACCTAGGCTGTTTTTATTCCTTCGAGTTTTATGTTCGAAACCGGACTATGTACACTTACGCGTGTTATAACGATGTGACAATTACATTTAATTAGCAAAATGTCTTCAATGCGCTTAGCGGACAGTCAAACAACGATCGCAAAACGGTTTATGTTAGCGCCTTTCGCCCGCGTCCCTGTTTACGTCAGTTGATACCAAGGTCAAGGATCCTATATTTAGACAGGAGGCGTCACTGAGCGAAATTATGGCAGACTACAATTGGAGTTGTTACCGCCATTTGGGAGGCTATTACGTGCGTCAATGCATATGTTCTGGCTTGGCGTGTCTCCAGAATGGCGGACTAACCGCTACACTTACGTAGCGCATGCTCCACCGTCTTGTATTGACACACGGTCTTTGCCTTTGGTTGACACGACTCACGAGGTAGTACCGGCGCCATCACACTCGTAACGATTTGCCGTGCGTTTTAAAAATCGTCATAAATTCACCAAAATAAACGAATACCGTTGCATAGAAATCATGTTTGTTTCAAAATATCGCCAATAAAGTCAGTATCGTTTACGGTGTTGGTGATTCAATTATTTTAGTATTTACTGAGTTTCCGCTCGAAAACACCAATCCCGTTTCGAAATTTCGATTACGCGGAATGCTATTCGTTTTCCAAGAACGCGTCGAAATCGGCAAGTGCTTGTGTATCTGTCTGCCCTGACATTGACCTCACATAGATTTATTTAGTCTACATAGACATAGGCAAGTGTCGGGTGCCTTTCAAGGAGCCACCGCTAGCGGGTAGGTAACAATTACCCTAGCAAGTCGCCGCCAGCGGGTAGGTGACAATTATCATAGCAAGTCGAGGCCTAGCTTTTAACAAGATTTAACAAGATTGCCATCCAGAGAATTAACTCTAGATGGCAGGTGGACAAGGAAGCCCTTTGGCTTATCGAGAGTCCAACCCTTTTATCTACATATATCCAGCCCTTCTGAGGTATGTGTCGATTTTATTTTTAAACATATTCACACTACTAGCACCCACACAATCATCAGATAATCTGTTCCATTCATTCACAGTCCTTTGTGAAAATGAGAACTTTCTCACGTCTAATCTACACTGCTCCTTTACTAATGTAACTTCATGTCCTCTAGTCTTTCTATCTTTCTTAACTGAAAAAAACATATTTCTATAAATATTTTCATAACCATTCAATATTTTAAACACTTCTATCTGATCTCCTCTCAATCTCCTGGTCTCTAGTGTTGTTAAACCACATTCTTTTAGGCGTTTTTCATAACTAAGATCCCTCAGTTTTGGTATCATTTTAGTCGCTCTCCTCTGTACTCTTTCTAGCATATCTATGTCCTTCTTGCGGTATGGCCTCCACGCTTGTATACAATATTCTAAATGAGGCCTAACTATTGTTTTGTACAGCGGTATTATTAGTTCTTTTTCTTTATATGCTATATTTCGCCTAATCAATCCAAGGATTTGATTTCCCTTTGAAGCTGCAATTCCACACTGCTCTGAAACCTTCATGTCAGCACTAATTGTCAGCCCTAAGTCTTTTTCTTTTACAGTAGTACTTAGTACAGTTCCCCCATTGTATATTCTACATATTCGTTCCCATGTCCTGTGTGAAGGCATTTACATTTCCCAAAATTGAACAACATTTGCCACTTTTCAGACCATTTGATCAACCTGTCAAGATCATCTTGTAAATGCTGTCTATCCCCATCACTTTTAATCCTTCTAAACACTTTTGTATCATCTGCAAATTTCAACACCTTGCTAGCTATATCATCGTCCAAATCGTTTATATATATTAAGAATAATATAGGTCCCAGTACTGATCCCTGTGGAACCCCACTCAAAACTGATTTCCAGTTTGAAGCCTCCCCATCAACAACTACCCGTTGTCTTCTGTCAATCAGCCATTTTTCTATCCAGTTAATTATACCATTTCCTATGCCATGGGCTTTTAGTTTAAGCAGTAATCTCTGATGTGGCACTTTGTCGAAAGCTTTTTGAAAATCTAAGTAGATGATATCTACTGGTGATCCATCATCTACCCACTTAGTGATATCTTCCAAAAAACATAACATATTTGTTAAGCATGACCTCGCTTTTAGAAACCCATGTTGAGATGGGTTTATCAAGTTATGTTTAACAAGAAAATCCACCATGTGATCTTTAATTAGTCTTTCTAATAATTTACAAATCACCGATGTTAAACTAACTGGTCTATAATTATTTAACTTGTTTCTCGAACCTTTTTTAAATAACGGTATAATGTTTGCTTCTTTCCATTCTAAAGGAACCACTCCCTCTTCTAATGACAAGTTGAAAACTGTTGCAAGCGGTATGCTAATTTGTTCTACAATTTCCATAGTAGTTTGGGTGGAATACCATCCACTCCAGGTGATTTATTTTCCTTCATAGCCCTAATTTTCTTAGCTACCATTTCTGGGGTTACAATTAACTGTCTTAAATAGTCTGATTCTGCCCCCTTGAACTTAGCCTCTGGTACTGGCAGTGAACTAGTGTCTTCTCTGGTAAACACTGAACTAAAATACTCATTTAGGTCTTCTGCCATTAAGAATCCTTCTGATATTATATTTCCAGCACTATCTTCTAGAGGACCGACCTTATCCTGAACTTTCTGTTTGCTTCGAACATACGCATAAAAACTCTTGCTGTCATGTTTTATATTACAAGCTAATTTATGTTCATAGCTTCTCTTTGAATTTCTAATTTCAGCTGTAGCTTGGTTTAGTGCTTCTTTATAAATGTTGTAGTCTTCGTCATTTCCAGTACGTCTATATGACTTCCACATCATTTGTTTATACTTAATTTTTCTAATGGCTTCTTTCGATAAGTATTTCTTTCTGGTCCGTTTCCCTTGTTTTTTGAAGGGAACAAATTTATCTACGATGCACTCTATTTCATTCTTTAAGATATTCCAGCATTCTGTTGCTGTCTTATTCTTCAGTGTATTATTCCAGTCTATCTTTGCTAAATATTTCCTCATTTCCTTATATCTTCCTTTGTGGAAATTTCTCCTGAACTGCTTTTTATTATTTCTTTCTGATTTTACTTTGATGGTAAAATGTATCTGGTTGTGATCACTACTTCCCAGAGGCTCACATAATTTAACATTGTCAACTAATTCATTCTGTGAGGACAAAACTAAGTCTAACACATTCTCTCCCCTGGTTGGTTCTAGCACATGTTGAAAAGGAAACTATCTTGTACTAAAACTAAAAACTTGTGGTCCTCACTACCCATACTCTGTAGAGATTTCCATTTTATATGCCCATGGTTAAAATCCCCCATAATAACACAGTCCCGTTTGCTCACTTCCCTTATAGCGTTTTGTATTTTTTCATTCTCTTCTATGCTTATGTTTGGACTTCGATAAACTAATCCAACCGTTAACGTTGAGTTTCCTGTAACTATGTTACACCAAACAGCTTCTTCGCAATCTGCTTCTCTGTCTAATTTTATTTCATAAGCCTGGATAGATTCTTTAATATATAAAATAACTCCACCTCCCCTTCTTCCTATTCTATCTTTCCTAAACATTACATATCCTGTCAGTCCCAATTCGGCATCTGATATATCGGTGGTTGCCCATGATTCGGTTATACCTATTATGTGAGGGTCAATATCTTCTACCATAATGTTTAGTTCATTTCTTTTGTTTACTATACTCCTTGCATTTAAACAAACACATTTATACCCAGCTTCAGAACAGTTTTCCAGACTGTTCTTTGCTGAATTATTTTTGCTGCCTTTATCTATGCCTCCAGTTTCAGGCTTCTCTGCGAGTCCCCCCTGCGAATTTAGTTTAAATAGATGCAACCTGTCCCACTGTCAACAGATCGCAGCAGATTCTCTGAGAATACTGCTGCCCCCTTTCCACTTAGATGGAGGCCATCTCTCATGTACATATCTTCTCTCCCAACAAAGTACCCCCATAAATCTATGAATCCCACGCCCTCTTCCTCACACATCTGCTCAACTAGTGCGTTGATCGCCATCCTCTTACAGTTTCTGTATCTTGCCCCCCTTCCTCCCATTACTGGCAAAATTCCTGAGAGAATAACCTGTTCCACTCTTGTCTTCTTTAGCTTCCTCACTAGATGTCTGTACTTCTGAACTATACCAGTTGTTCCCTCCTTGTCTGCATTGTTTGTCCCAACGTGTACTAGTATAGACCCTCCCTTGCCATGCCCCAATACCTTCTCTACCCTTTCGGTCACATGCTCTATCCTAGCCCCCGGTAGACATACAACAACGTCCTTCCCCTCGCATATAGTCTTGTCTGTTTTTCTCAGAATTGAATCGCCCATAAACACTCTCTCTTTTCTCCTTGCCCCCTCAATCACTGCCTCGGAGTAGCTTCTCCGGTTTGCATATGTCTGGTTGTTGTCTTTTCCTCTTGCTGTCTTCTCTCCTGTCACATTCTCTTCCATTCCCTTCTTTCCTGTCGCGTTTTCTCTTGTCCCCTTTCCTCCTGTCATCTTCTCTTCTAGCACATTTACTCTCACTTCCTTTCGTCCCTTCTTCTTTCCTCCCATCACATTTTCTTCTCTCCTCTCCCATCCCTTTTCCCCGGCTACCTCCTTCACTACGGCCACTTTCTCCCCTGTCACCTTCACGCCTGTCATGTTTTCTGTTTTTATGCTGAACACTCTGTCTTCTTCCATCAGTCTTCTGTCTCACAGTCTTACCAACTGCCTCTGTGGTATCTACCTCTTCACCACCTGTATCGCTGTCGTGTCTCTCCTCGTTCTCTACAGTCTGACTACCTGCTGATCTATCCCCACTGGCCCGTTTTCTTTTCCTCTGCCGAACACTTTTCCTCTGTCCCTCTGTTTTCTCAATGTCTTGTTTCTTCACACCGGTCACCTTCCTTCCTCTCAGTCTCCTTTCTTCAGTCTCCGTGTCACAACTCTGTTCCTTCTGTGTTGTAGAATTCTCAACTCTCTCCGCGTCATCCCTCTCTGCTCCACCTATTTCTTTGTTGAGTCTCGCCTCCATCTCCTTCACTATATCCGTCAACTTACATACCTCCTTCATCAGACATTCCACCCTCATACACCCCATACACCGAAAGGTGAATCCGTCATCTTTGGTCTCTGCCCATGATTTTGGACAGCCAGACAACGCAAAATCCACCTAGCTCTGGCAGTCGTTGCAAACTAGGTGTCGTTTTGCCCTGAGTTGCCGCTTGCAAGGTGCCATATCAGAATTTATTTATGTTCAAAGTAGTTTTATGTAGTCTTTGAAAAGACTTTTCTGTGTACAATTTACACCAGATTGTTTAGGTTATAGTTAGTTATATTTGTTAACACACAGTGACACACCGTGCCTTACCTAGTTACGATGTCGATGACAATGTATTCAAGTTAGGCTTAGATACAAGGTAGTCTTTACAAAGACTGTTTCCTGTGTACTATTATACACTTTAAAAGATTGTTATTTCAGGTTTTAATTACTCATCTAACTACACCGATTATCTCAAATAACGCTATTCTATTGTCGTTCACGGTACGCTAACTTCGCCAGTGACCTACTTTGTAAACAACGTTCCGATTACATTAACGTCCCCAATTATCGCTCGCAAATCGCCTACTTTTAATCTACCCTAGATTACTCCCTCTAGCTAACTTTTAACAAAACATATTGCTTAATATATATCTATAATTACGTTATGTATGCTATACGCTCAATAATATCACTTATCTTGATCAAATATCCTTATATTTTCGCAAGTTTGCTGCACCAAATTCAAATCAATTCACCACCGGAAGTCCCCCAAATGCAGATGTATGATGGCCGAGAAGGGCCATCGCGTTTTTGTGTGACAACCTGCAGCGCCATGGAGCGATGACGCGATGCGCGATGCGATGGGCGATGCGATGAGCGATGCGATGAGCGATGCGCGATGCGATGGGCGATGCGATGGACGATGCGCGATGCGATGCGCGATGCGATGCGCGATGCGATGGACGATGCGCGATGCGATGCGCGATGCGATGCGCGATGCGATGGACGATGCGCGATGCGATGGGCGATGCGATGGGCGATGCGATGCGCGATGCGATGCGCGATGCGCGATGCGATGCGCGATGCGATGCGATACGCGATGCGCGATGCGATACGCGATGCGATGCGCGATGCGATACGCGATGCGCGATGCGATGCGCGATGCGATACGCGATGCGCGATGCGATACGCAATGCGATGCGCGATGCGATACGCGATGCGATACGCGATGCGATGCGCGATGCGATGCGCGATGCGATGCGCGATGCGATGCGCGATGCGATACGCGATGCGATGCGCGATGCGATGGTATACATTATAAAGGTGCCGCAATGAGCATGCGTACGTCGAAAATGAGACTTTGGCAGCCATTTGTATTTTATTAAACGCATTCCTTTTTGTGTTCAGAGCATGTGATGATGGCTGATGATGCTTACTGTACGTATACGGTTACACATGTAGTTATTGTGCACAACAGATTATGTGATTGTACTTCTAAATATTGTCTCGGACATCTACTGGGATTGAATTTAGCCAAACAAAAACGGGTGCCAGGCAGGCAGCCTCTCCGCAAAAACTAGACTAGGGACTGAAATAGATTACTTTATAACATGAAATATGTGTCTATTCAATATTTTAGTTGTTAAATAATTATTGTTTCCATCTGGATATCCCTGATCGCAAATATAAACACTATTTTGTGTGCCTGCAGACACGATGAACCAGGGATGGTTAAGGTATTTCTCAGTTTAACATTAACCAACAGTTTTGAAGCCTATTTGTTTATATTTATTAATTAATGACATAATATCAGTTTAGAACTGGACTCTCGATAAGCCAAAAGGCTTCCTTGTCCACCTGCCATCCAGAGTAATTTTCTGGATGGCAATCTTGTTAAATCTTGTTAGAATGCAAACATGTTATTTATGCCTTATATAAATTAAAATATAAACTTTTCATAATTTATGCTTCTTGATTTACTCCTCGGTCTCCAATACTTCCATGTCTGGAAAAAAACTGACACATATTTCGTGAGACGTTCTTCGATACAAATGCAGTGATGTTTAATGACTTAATCTGGGTTCCGTAGTAGCACATAAAAGCAGCGTTGCGCCGAAATACAAGTACGAATAACGCGGTGTCAATAAATAGGCCCGCTCAAATCAGGCTACCAGCTCTATTGGACCACGTAATAAACAGCTGAAATTGACAGGAAGTTAACTTGTAGTAGGTCTACTAGGAGGTGCACGGTGCGCGCGGTGCGTCTACAATTCGATTCACTTAGGGGTCATCTCAGAACGTCGATGTCCGATATCAGACGAAATTACTTTCATCTTGCCTCAGCCCCCCTCCCTACCCACCTCAGACGATCTTTTTAAACATTAATATGATGACACCAGTATAATTAAGAGTGTCGGTCGATGTCCGACGCCAGATGAAACTGCCTCAGACCCCCGTCCCCCAAACAAAAATAATTTCGCTTGATAACGGACATCGACGTTCCGAGATGATCCCTTAACAAAAATGAAACTACTCTCTAGGAACAACGATTCGCTACCTCGTTTGTGCATTTTATATGTAGGTTTGGTAAAATAATTAGAGACAATACTATTTTAGTTTACGATTTAGAAATTTTATTATAAACTATATTTTCGATCAAGGATATTCAGATGAAACCAAAAATGAAATGGGGAGTGGTAGAAGAAGTACACACCTCATGCTACGAAGTAATTCATTTTTGGTCTCCGGTTTTGGTGCGAGAACCTAGATTACATTCTATAAAGTGATTGCCCGCATGCCCCCATTTATCTTAGTCTAAACTCAATCGCATTAGGCTTCTATCATAATATTTAGAAGTACAAACGCATAATCTTTTGTGCACAATAACTAGATGTGTAACCGTATACGCACACTCAAAGTCATCAACCATGGACACATGCGTTGAACATAAAAGGCATCCAGTGTGTTGCCTAAGGTCACGAATTTGTTCAAGCCCAGACAACAAAGCCAAACCCAAAACACTGGCGTCGGAACATGGTGGATATTTGGTGGGTTGAGGCTCTCCAAAACCTCGATTTGCACTCCCCCTCTTGAGGCTCGCCAAAACAGCCACATTAAGGCTCTCCAACATCACAATTTGCACACCCATTGAGGCTCGCCAAAATAACTCCATCTTCAGGCTCTTCAAAAACCTCGATTTGCACCCCCCAAATATCTACATTGAGGCTCTCCACAAACATGAATTTGAACTCCTCATATATCCCTGTCTGTCAGGGATGAAACTGGCCTCGATTCCGATGCTCGATGTCTGATTTTTTTTTAATTTCTCTCGCTGATCCTGCACAGCTCTCTCCACCAGATCGTTCGCTCTCGTTTTCCACCTTTCTCCCAATCCTTCAAAATCTCTTTTTCCATAGTCTTCCCATCGCATTCTTGTTCTTCTTCGCCTCCTTTTCCTTCCAGTCTCCGTGCATCTGCTCTCTTTGCCATCCGTTCTTCTCCCATTTTCTCTACAAGTCCTGCCCATCTTAGTTGGCTCATGCTTATGCTTGTTCAGAAACAATTGTGTCGACTATTCATATCAAAGACACAATTAACCACAGGCGCAACTACGACCAGACGATGTAAATAAGTAGCATCATTCTAGTCCAATGCTGCAATTTTGGGAGGTGGTGCTGTTCTAATTATAGCTCCCGACCCAGGGATTATCGTCTCCACAGACGCACCGACTTTGACACATCATGTAATCCACTTGCCAGACAAGAGATACAATTAACCGAAAGTGCTACTTAACCCCCACTTTAGTGCATCGGCACTTCCAGGTGTAAATTACAATTTTGATATACTCGTTTGTGCTGAATCATATAGAAAACGACATTGCTCTCTAGTCTAAAAAAATTCAGTTGTGTTACATCCGTGTAACATAGCTGTTAAGGTGTATCAGAATGGGACGAGGAAAGGCGAATGTGTTTTTGGAGGACAATCGTTCAGATGGGACCACCTTGATGATATGTCGCAAAACATGTTGTTGTTGTCTATGGAAGTTCCCATAGAAAGCAAGAGTATACATCTCAACAATAAAAATATTGAATGAGTATTGGTTTACATTATTTATTCATTGTAAGTACGGAGAAATTACATTATCACATAAGTATGTACGGTATCAGCGGTGTGCATGGTAATAGTAATTAGCATCACACGTTTTGCTTTCGTAAACACATTATATCACACGTCAATTATATATATATATATACAATTACAGTGAAATTACAATTACAGTGAAAACATGATGTATATCAGAAGTATCTTTCTTAGAAAACTGAACGATGAAATACTACGAGTCTCAAGGAATCATTTCAATCGACGAAACACCGTGCTTCTTTGTGCATATTCGTTAAATTTGTTTGCACCGCACGTTTTATGAGAAATCATTAACACAGAGTATAGTTGGCACTTATCAAAAACGAAGACGCACAAGCGATACGGTCATCCGAGGAAAACCAGACCTGCTGTATTTCTTGCCAGAGATTTATGGTAACGTAGCATTTAAATTGATGTACATTAATGCTATACAATTTGCACACATACGTATAAGGCATTTTAAGTTTACCGTGCATATTTGACGTACATATTTAATAATTGCATTCATCCCAAAGATCCCTAGCGGAGTGATAGGAACCTTTTTCTGAGTCACAACAGTACCATTAAGCAAACCGATGTATGTACATCATTACAGTATGTAAAATAAAGTGAATATAGTCTATGTTATTAAAACATGCAAAATAGGAGTGAGAGTACATTATGAACAATTAGTAGACGGTGAGAAAATTATATTTACAAATGAATTGTAAAGTAGAAAATTAGCTTCACCTTATTAAACATAGGATACTATAATAATTTTTGCAAACAACCTCTGTTTAGTTTTAGACAAGGTTATTGTACTACAAACAGCATCGATTTAAGCAATGTTTTTAAACGCAAACATTGGTATTGATAATATAGTTGTTGTCTTCCCTAAGTTTGATTGAAACATTTGTACTGTTATACAATGTATGTTATACCAATTTACTAGCTTGTGTAAAACGCTATATCTACTGTAGACTACAAAGTCGAAGTCGACAAGGAAGACATCACACACATGAAGAGGATGTGCAGGAAACCCCGTGATTGAGGCTGTAGCGAGTGTGCGTGCGAGTGAGCGTGCGCATGTGACTATGTGCGTGTTTGCAATGCTAAAAATGATTCAAAATGCAAGCGTAGATGGCGCTCAACTATAGTGAATAACCCAGTCACAATTTACATAGGGTCTACTGCCCGTGAATAAAAGAAACAACTTAAAATAGTTTAGTTATATACATATGCGTCGGAACCGGACTTGGGGGGACTGAACCGAAATATTTAGGTGGGGGTCTTGAGATTGAGATGAGATTTAACCCCATATATTTAGAGTCACGTGGTTGTCTTGTGTGTCTCAAGGAGGAAGAATATGAGTTTTCTCTTCGTAAATACCCGTGAGGATGTTTTAGTTGCACATACTTGTATGTGCATTTTCTAATTAATTTTATGCGCCACTTGACGATTTTGTGGGTTTGTTTGGGTTTGATTTTTTGGGTCTTTGTGCAGACAAAATATGTGACCTGGCAACACTGTTCATAGCAAAATGTTTAGCGTTTAATGATACATTTTACAAAAACAAATTAACATTTTACATACAATCTGTCATCATTAGCGTTACTTCATGTCCTCTAGTTCAAGTTCGCCACTTATGACATATATTGCGCTTAGGCGGTGACACGTGGTACAAGCCATCGGTACAGCTCGATCGCTTCCTGGACGACATGCGGCTTGTTTCGTCCATGTTGATCCAGCAGCCCCTGGAAGACTCGTTCAGTGTCAACGCGGCAGCCTGAATCACGGGGTTTCCTGCACATCCTCTTCACGTTTCTGATGTCTTCCTGATCGACTTCGACTTTGTAGTCGACAGTACCTGAAGCGTTATGAACAACTTAGTAAATGTTTATAAGGTGCATTGTGCAACAGAACAAATGTTTCAATCAAACGTAGGGAACACAACAATGTAAACGTAATAATATCAACGTTTGTATATAAACACATTGCATAAGTCGATGCTGCCTGGAAAATGATAGCCTTGTTTAAAACTACACACAGCTTGTCTGGAGGTGTTCACATGTGTGTGTGGTGTGTGGTGTGTGGTGTGTGGTGTGTGGTGTGTGGTGTGTGGTGTGTGGTGTGTGGTGTGTGATGTGTGGTGTGTGGTGTGTGGTGTGTGGTGTGAGAGGGGAGAGAGAGAGAGTGAGTGTGTGTGTGTGTGTGTGTGTGTGTGTGTGTGTGTGTGTGTGTGTGTGTGTGTGTGTGTGTGTGTGTGTGTGTGTGTGTGAGAGAGAGAGAGAGAGAGAGAGAGAGAGAGAGAGAGAGAGAGAGAAAGACAATAATCAATTTATTTTACATACTGTAATGATGTACATACATTGGTTTGCTTAATGGTACTGTTGTGATTCAGAAACAGGTTCCTATCACTCCGCTAGGGATCTTTGGGATGAATACAATTATAAAATATGTACGTCAAATATGCACGGTAAACTTAAAATGCCTTATACGTATGTGTGCAAATTGCATAGCATTAATGTACATCAATTTAAATGCTACGTTACCATAAATCTCTGGCAAGAAATACAGCAGGTTTGGTTTTCCTCGGACGACCGTGTCGCTTGTGCGTCTTACGCTGAGATGGTGCTGATTCCACTCTCCAGCAATCTGGTCGAGGTTGACTTGAATCAGCTGGGTGAAGCAAAATCGCAAGCACTCCCTGAAATGAACGAAGCTGCTTGAA
>CM034534.1:75356065-75458075 GCA_020002185.1 Paraescarpia echinospica
GCATTCACGACACAGTTACTCAACAACACATCGTCATTCATTTTACAAAGAGCGAATGGAAGTGCAACAGTTGTCTAAACAATTGAGTAGTTGGGGCCTAAACGATAAATACAAGTTGAAAGAGTATCCTCTATCATCCTCGTAAGCCAGGTCGATGACAACGTACACTACCCATGGCAGATATCCTACGCAATGTATGGAGGTCAGCTGATTCAAACTAGAAATTAGCTTCGCCGCAACTGTACAACCCGTGAGAACAGTGCAGACACCCGCCCCACCCGCACCTCAATTCTAAGACGAATCCAGTGATTTCATAACATCTCACGAGGGACTGAACGGTATTGTGTATTCAAATAATTACTTCTACTTCCCCCAACATTGCACATAACATTACTAAAATCATGTGGTTGAAAATTTGCCGGCACGCAATATTATTGGCCTAGCTTATATTCCGAGTCCCGCAAGGCGATCTGCCGGGGGCACTGAGACTGGTGTAATCAGCAGCGCCCCTGTCGCGCGAGGATGTAATCTATGAACACAGTATGCTTTTTACTCAGATTATTATATTATTACCATATTATATTCATGAAGAACACACACACCTGATGGATATTCCGTTGTGGCTGAGTATCGCACAGATTTCAACATTACTGTATCCTGCCAAGAAACACTGTCTTACTAAACTGTGAACTAAAATGAACATATACATTTATTATGAAATGCACTCTCATGAAAAATACACGACAAGTTTGCAGCAGTTACCTTTATTTGACCTGGCAATGATGCTACAACTGTATTTACAAAAATACAATTGACACACATGTATGCTATAATTATAGATTTATAATCACACAGGCACGCACGCATACACATGGGAATATATTACAGATGTATCTTCCATGGTTGTAATTTACTGGGGGCATGCAAGATAGGCGATTCATAGATTGACTGCCTCCACAGTACTTCCATATCTGGGAACAGGCAGACACATACAAAATAATCATACTGTTCTAATGAATATGTCTGGCTTAATTAGTGGCACCTATTTCAAAACAATAATCGCATCCACATGTGACCACATCAAAGCAGTTGCCTACACACAACTATGACCAGACAGTCTCAATAATTACCACTTCGTGCCGCATGCTATATTGGGCGGCATCGTAAATCGCTGCGATTGACAGGCAGTTACACTGTAGCGTATCTACGGTTTGGTAAACTGTGCCTCAGCTATTCGATTCACTTAACTAAAAATAAATAATTAAACTGTAGACAGCTAAATTCAGTTTTTTCGATGATTTAATGTACATGCTTCTTGTTAAACCGACTTCGAATATTGTAGCTATTTATAATAATTGAAACATAAACTTGGACACAAACGAACGGCATTTGCAATAAGCGAAAGTTGAAAAAAGTTGTCGTCTCTTCCCATGTATACAAAATAAGTTTTATATTTTCTACCAAGGATATCCAGACGGAAACAATTTAAAAACTGCATTTGAGCGGTAGAAGAAGTACATATATGTCATGTTATGAAATATGTTTGCCCCAGACTTTCGTCACAACATTTAGAAGTACGAACACAACCAATTCTGTGCGCAAACCAAATATATATGTAACCGTATACGTACAGTCAGAATCATCAGCCATGATCACATGCTCTGAACACAAAAAGGAATGCGTTTAATAAAATACAAATGGCTGCCAAAGTCTCGTTTTCGACGTACGCATGCTCATTGCGGCACCTTTATAATGTATACCATCGCATCGCGCATCACATCGCGCATCGCATCGCGTATCGCATCGCATCGCGCATCGCATCGCGCATCGCATCGCGCATCGCATCGCGCATCGCATCGCGCATCGCATCGCGCATCGCGTATCGCATCGCGCATCGCATCGCGTATCGCATCGCGCATCGCGTATCGCATCGCGTATCGCATCGCGCATCGCATCGCGCATCGCATCGCCCATCGCATCGCCTGTCGCATCGCCCATCGTCCATCGCATCGCGCATCGCATCGCGCATCGTCCATCGCATCGCGCATCGCATCGCGCATCGCATCTCGCATCGTCCATCGCATCGCCCATCGCATCGCGCATCGCTCATCGCATCGCATCGCCCATCGCATCGCGCATCGCGTCATCGCTCCATGGCGCTGCAGGTTGCCACACAAAAACGCGATGGCCCTTCTCGGCCATCATACAGATGCTTAATTGGTTTCTGGCGTGTGTTGGGGAGCTGGCCAGGCGATCCGGGTAGGCGATTTTCAAAACTAGCCTCCATAGATTCTGTAACTGGTTTCGTGCAGTTTCAACGTCGTAAAAATGGCATGGACGGACTGGCCCGCGCAAGATAACAACATTGACGGACCCGTCCACAATCAATTTGAAACCGTCCAAAAAAAACGAAATTTCAGATTCAGACTGTTTATTACCAAGTAGTATTTCAAATGTACGAGGAATTCTTGGCGTTGTGGCGTCAACATACATGCTCGCTTGTCTCCCCTGCCCCCCATCATGCACACGCAAAATATACAATCAGAAGCTAAAACTAGTATAAATTTAAACCAAGGCCAACTGCCAACATATTTTAAGACAGTCGTACATCTATTGACACAAAGTGAACTTGATAACATAATATTAATACAGTCTGAACGTTACCTAAAAAGTATACATGTAGTTAAATACATAATAAATAAATGTATAAATAAATTAGCTGACGGTATAAAAACTAAGCTGACAGTAAAAAAAGATGTACATACATGTAGTCAAGTTAATAAATAATAAAAATAAATAAATAAATAAATAAATAATAAATAAATAATTTAGCATGGCGACATATAATCTAAACCGACTGAAAACAGTATCATGGCATCTCGCGGTTCAAGTGACTCACAGTGTTATATATGACATATCACGTGTTCCTGTTCCTGGTTAGAGAGTTGTTCCGGACTTCCGGTAATTAAATGTTTGTTCTATTTGACTACGTCAATAGTTCTCTGTAAATGTCGTACCCAATACACGACATATTGGCGACGAACGATGGGATGAGTAACCACAACAAGACGAGCTCTAGCACCTAGACCGTCGCACGAAAGTAGAACTTTCGCTGACTACGTCATTGTAAAAAATGGAAAATACGGGTTTCGAGCCGTTCGCCATAACGCCCGCTGACAGCGCAAGTGCGCGATGGGAGCGGTGGATTCGCCGTTTCGACAATTTCGTCGTCGCGCGAGATATAGACGACGACAGGCGGAAGAAGGCGATGTTGTTACACTACGCTGGTGAAGCTGTATTCGAGCTGAGTGAGTCTGTTGGTGTCGTCGACAGTGACAATTACGCTGAAACGAAAGACAAGCTTACGGCCTACTTCACACCGAAACGAAACGAAGAATATGAAGTGTTCGTCTTTCGCCAGTCACAACAGCACACTGGTGAGACACTGGACCAATTTCACGCTCGACTTCAACTGCTGTCTAAAAATTGCAATTTTCAAGACAAATCGCATGAAATAAAATCGCAAATCATTCAGAAGTGCACGATGCCTAAGATTCGCGAAAAGGGACTGAGTGAGGCAACGATCAGTCTCGATCGTTTGCTGACGTACGGTCGTACGCTTGAGTCCACAATGCATCAATCATCGGTCATGGGGACCAACGCCGCGTCGGCGACGGGCGTCAACGCAGTTTCCAGTGATCGTCATCACCACCCGCGTTCGAGGAAACAAAACCGCGACTGGAATAGTCGTTCTGTTGGCCGCCAGGGTGCGCCACCGAAAACTGACAATCAACGAAAACCCCGTCGTGTGGCGCCACCGCGCTGCAGCGATACCGTTTCAAAATATGGCAATGCACAATCTTGTCCAGGCTGTGGAAAATCTCCGCACAATAGAACGGAATGTCCAGCTTGGGGCAAAACATGTTACAAATGCGAAAAACCTAATCACTTCGCTAGAGTGTGTAGAGCTGTCTTGGCAAACACTAATTTGGTAAAGGACGTTCCACAACAATCAGACAATGCAGGTTTATGCAACGACACATACACATTAAATCTGTACAACTGCAACGCCACGCGCACGAACACTGTTGCACCATACATGTGTACAATTGACATTCAGAGTACACGAGTCAAGATGGAAATTGATACTGGGGCTTCAGTTTCGTTGATAGCAGACAGAGACTGGGTTAGAATCAAAGAGGCTAATCCACAGCTGACACTCAGCACACGTGACGTGCCAAGTCTGCGCACGTATTCAGGCGACACAATTCAACCACTGGGGCAGGTGCTATTGAATGTACATCACAATCGCCAACATCATACGCTGAGTGCGCTGATCGTCCCAGGGGCTGGTCCGAATCTGCTCGGACGTGATTGGCTGTCGGTGCTACGTCTTAATTGGGCTGAACTGCATAAAATGGACCAAGATTCGTTTCTTGAGCATTACCAAGCTGTCTTCACGGCAGGACTAGGCAAGCTCAAAGGAGTTACTGCCAAGTTGTACATTGATGAGTCTGTACAGCCACGGTACTGCAAACCACGTCCAGTGCCGCTCGCTCTTCGTGCAAAGGTAGAAGATGAACTAGAACGCCTACAGGCTGAGGGCGTCATTCATCCCGTTGAGTTCTCAGAATGGGCTGCTCCTATTGTACCAGTACTCAAGTCTTCAGGAGACATCCGGATTTGCGGAGACTACAGGGTCACGATAAACAAGGCAGTGAAGGTCGACAAATATCCCATTCCCAACATCGATGATCTGTTCGACAAAGTAGCTGGTGGACAACTGTATACAACGCTCGATCTAAGCAACGCTTATCAACAAGTTGTCCTCGATCAGGAGTCGCGCAAGCTAACCACAATCAACACCTCCAAAGGTCTGTTCGAGTACGAACGCCTTCCGTTTGGCGTATCTTCTGCTCCTGGAATTTGCCAACGCATCATGGAGCAACTGCCGCAGAACATTCCTATGACCGTGGTATATCTGGACAACATCCTTGTTTCTGGAAGGACACCAGAGGAGCACGACAGCAACCTGCAAATGGTGCTCACGCGACTGCTCGATACTGGAATACGGTTGCAGAAGGAGAAGTGCACGTTTCGACAGACGTCTTGCAAGTACTTGGGCCATATCATCGACAGGGAGGGCATCCACCCGACGAACGACAAGGTGCTCGCCATACAGAGTGCGCGTGCCCCGCAAAACGTGCAGGAGTTGCGCAGCTACCTTGGTCTGATCCACTATTATCACAACTTTCTGCCGAACATCAGCAACCTCTTGGCACCGCTGCATGAGTTGACTCGATTGGACGCGAAGTGGAAATGGAGTGCGATTCACCAAGATGTATTTGAACGATCAAAGGCATTAGTGTCTTCTTCTACGGTGCTTGTGCACTACAACCCCCGTTTACCCATCGTTGTGAGCAGTGACGCTTCTCCCTACGGCATCGGGAGCGTGTTGTCTCATCGCCTACCCGACGGCAGCGAAAAGCCAGTAGCGTTCGCGTCACGCACTCTATCTTCTGCTGAGAAGAAATATGCGCAACTAGAAAAGGAGGCGTTATCTCTTGTGTTCGGAATTACGAAGTTCCACAAGTACCTCTATGGTCGCGAGTTCGTACTGCAATCGGATCATAAGCCATTGTTGGGACTCTTGAAACAAGATCGACTCATATCGCCAATGTCCAGCGCACGAATACAACGTTGGGCGCTGACAATGAGCAACTACCAGTACAAATTTGAGTACAGGCCGGGGACCAGCATCAGCCACGCTGACTGCCTTAGTCGATTACCTCTGCCTGACACACCAGAGAAAGTACCGGTTCCACAAGAAGTAGTCCTGGCATTGTCAACCATGGACGAGAGCCCGGTCACATCGGACCAGATCGAAAAATGGACGGCTCTTGACCCCGTTCTTTCACAAGTACGTCACTTTGTGGAACACGGTTGGTCTAACCAAGCACCACGAGAGCTCGATGCATACTGTCAACGAAAAGACGAATTGAGCGTACAACAAGGAGTGTTGTTCTGGGGAGCCAGAGTGATCGTGCCGCCCAAGGGACGCGATGCGCTGCTGGATGAGTTGCATAACACACACCCTGGCATCGTCAAGATGAAAGCGCTCGCCCGAAGTTACATGTGGTGGCCTGGATTGGACATGGAGATCGAAAGATACGTGAAAGACTGCAATGTGTGTCAGCTGCACGGCAAGCAACCGCCTGTAGCACCACTACACTCGTGGGAGTGGCCAGGTCGCGCTTGGCACCGAATCCATATTGACTATGCTGGACCGTTTGAAGGTCGCATGCTGTTGATCATTGTGGACGCACACAGCAAATTCATCGATGCTCATGTGGTATCTACAGCAACCACGAGCATAACTCTCACCAAACTTAGGCAAACATTCGCATATATTGGACTGCCTAACACGATCGTCTCGGACAATGGAAGTTGTTTCACAAGCGAGGAGTTTGGACAATTCTGCAGAGCAAATGACATCAGACACATCAGATGTTCACCGTACCACCCATCAAGCAATGGTTTAGCTGAGAGAGCAGTGCAGACAATCAAGGCTGGTCTGAAGAAAACCAAAGGTAATCTGGAAGACAGATTATACACTCTGCTAGCGAGGTACCGGATCACGCCACAGGGTACCACGGGTCGAACACCTGCAGAATTCGTACTCAAGACTTCACCTCGAACACGCCTGGATCTCATACGACCATCAGTTCAAGATCGCGTTCTGCAAAAACAGGCATACGACAAGCAATGTCAGGACGCTCATGCGGCTGCACGTACGTTCCGAGCCGGAGACTGCGTCTAAGTGGGTTTCGACAGTCATCGAGAACCAGCTGGGCCCACTCACGTTCACCGTACGTTTGAGTGACGGCCGCCTTTGGAAACGCCACCAAGACCATCTCAGAGAGAGACGACCCGATGAAACGGAGACGGTTGATGCAGAACAACAATAACAGCAGCAGCAGCAGCAACAATCGGTTGTTCAACTGCCAGAAATACTACCTCCGTCGCCAGCTATCGACGCGGAGGCGATCGCGAGTACTTGACATTCAGTGTCTACAGAAGGTTCGGAATCGAACTTTCCCAACGTCACTGTGACGGAATCTGCGACACCAAGATTGGTGGCAAGTCCCGTGAGAAGATCTACCAGAGTAGTGAAAGCACCTATAAAGTTAAACTTGTGAACTATAACTACAAAGTTAGTGTAGTTATCAGTGTACGTTTTTATTTGCACATTTTCTACGAGCTGTAGAACACTCTGGACTGTTTTCTAATTTAGTTTATTTCATTCATAGAACAGTGAACTCTAATACAAGTTTGTATCCTAAAGAGGGAGGAATGTTATATATGACATATGACGTGTTCCTGTTCCTGGTTAGAGAGTTGTTCCGCACTTCCGGTAATAAAATGTTTGTTCTATTTGACTACGTCAATAGTTCTCTGTAAATGTCGTACCCAATACACGACACACAGCCTGCGGATAAAACTATTTATAAATCTAGTGGTCCTTGTCTTAATACTTCTATAGCGCTTGCCAGAGGGAAGAAGTTCAAAGCGATGGTTGGCTGGGTGGGTAGTATCCCGTACAATGCTCTTGGATTTTCGCGTACAACAAGCATGGTAAATAGATTCAATGGATGGCAACTCGCGCCCAATGATACTAGATGCGCCCTTTACGATAACTTCTAGCCGTTGTTTCTCCTCCTGACTGGTGCGGCCAAACCACACTACAATCGAGAAAGTGAGGATACTTTCAATGATTGCGCGGTAGAATCGTATCATAATCTCCTGAGCAATGCCGAATCTCCTGAGCTGCCTCAGGAAGAACAAGCGTTGTTGTGCCTTTTTTGTAATGCACAGTGTGTTTGTGCACCAGCCGAGTTCGTTTGAAATTGTTGTTCCAAGGAATCTAAGATTCATCCTGCTCGACCTCCACGCCATTTATCGAAAGAGGATGGATGGGAGTCTTCTTTTTTACGAAAATCAACAATCATTTCTTTCGTCTTTAAAACGTTCAATTCGAGATTGTTATCCGCACACCAGCCAACCATTCTTTGAACTTCCTCCCTGTATGGCGTCTCATTCGCATTCTCAATGCAGCCATCCACAGTAGTGTCATCGGAAAACTTGATCACAAGGACCGATTGGTCCACGGAGACACAGTCATTTGTGAAGATAGTAAACAGGAAGGGGGATAGCACACAACCTTGTGGGGCACCTGTATTTAGGATAAGAGGTCTGGAGAGAGAGTTGTTGACTCTGACAGATTGAGGCCTGTGAAGAAGAAAGTTAAGGACCCAGTGACACATGGCAGGATGTACATTCAACAATGAAAGTTTATCGAACAGCTTGAATGGGATGATAGTGTTAAATGCTGAGCTGAAGTCAATGAACAGGATCCTGGCATAGGTTCCTGGCCTCTCTAGGTGCTTCAGAATGTGATGCAGACCGAAAGCTACCGCATCGTCTACTGATCTGTTTGCTTGATATGCAAATTGGTGCGAGTCCAGGAGGCCGTCGGTGACCGACTTCAGGTACTTGAGTACTTTACTATGCGCTCGAACACTTTCATGGCGACTGAGGTTAGTGCCACCGGAGATGTTGGACTTCCTGGGAATGGGTATGATAGTGGAAGTTTTGAAGCAGACTGGAACTCTGCACTGCTGGAGAGAGGAGTTGTAGACGTCCGTAAACACCGCAGAGAGTTGGTCGGCGCAGTTTTTCAGGGTAGATGTGGCGATGTTGTCTGGACCCGAAGCCTTCCGCGTGCTCTGTCTCCTGAACAGTTTCCTCACCTCAGTTTCCTGGACTGTGAAGGGCGGAGACAGAGAGGTACCTGCTGGAAGTGGGCGCTGCTCTGGTGAATAGTTAAGCTTGTCAAATCTTGCTGTAAAAGTCGTTGAGCTGATCAGGGAATGAGGGATCATTGCTGTTAGTGGCCGCTGCGTGTTCCTTGTACTGCGTAATCTGCCGCTGGCCATTCCAGACAGATCTGGTGTTGTTGGAAGCGAACTGGTCCTCAAGTTTGCGTTTGTATACGGATTTGGCCTTCTTGACAGCCTTCTGCGCCTCGCACTTAGCTCTCCTGAATTCTTCCCTGCTGCCGCTGATGAACGCCGCGTTCTTCGCCGCCAGTTTCTGCTTGATGTCCCTCGTGAACCAATGTTTATCGTTGCCATACAGGGTGACAGTGTTTGTCTCCGTGCACAGCTCCTCACACCAGTTGATGTAGGATGTCACGGTGTCAGTGTGCACGTCTAGGTCAGGACATGCCTCTTTAAACATGTCCCAATCTGTGTACTCCAGGCATCCACGAAGAGCTGCAGTCGACTCGTCCGTCCGCTTCTTGACAGTCTTCTTTGATGGCTTCAAAGTTTTCAGTTTCTGTCGGTACGTGGGGATGAGGACGACCGTTGCGTGATCAGACTCTCCGAGGGGAGTCCTGGTGGTGGCACAGTACGCATCCTTAAAGACCGTGTAGCAGTGATCCAGGACCTTGCTATTGCGTGTGGCACAGTCTACGTGCTGCTTGTACCTGGGCAGTACCTTCTTCAAATGTGTGTGATTAAAGTCACCCAGAATGATGACTACGCTGTCAGAGTAGGTCGATTCTGCTGCCACCACCACTCTGCTGCCACCACCAACTGGCTGACTGCCTTGGTAGCACTGGCATCAGGGGGGATGTAAACACCCAACAGCACGACCGAAGAGAACTCTCTCGGGGAATAGAACGGCTTGCAATTGATAGTTAGTTTCCAGTTCACGAAGAAGAGACAAGCTGAGTGTCGTTACACCGCCGCTGATTCACAAGAAAGCACACGCCACCACCCCGCTGCTTGTCCGTCAGTTCGCTCGATCGGTCCGCTCTAAACAGCGCATGACCAAGGGGTGTCACTGCTGCGTCAGGTGTCGTGGCATCTAACCACGTTTCCGTAAAACACAGTATAGAGGCGTCTCTTATTTCTCATTTGTAAGTCAACAGGTGAAAAAGTTCGTCTGTTTTGTTCCTCAGTGATCGCACATTTGCCAGAACGTGGCAGGGAGTGGTAGTCGAAGGCTGCGCTGGCGAAATCTACAGAGTGCGCCCCCGCGTCTACCCCGCTTGCGTGTGCGGCTTGAGGCGTTGTGTTGTGTATGACCCATATTGTCAACAGAAAAAGTGTTATCCAAGGTGAAGTTGGGTTTGTACTTCTCAGTAGATATTCACGATCATACTTATATACACATAAAGACTTAAACATTAGAACAACCATCGAAAACATAAAACAAAATTTAATATAACCGTCAACAGGACGGGTGGACGGGTCTCTGGGTGAGGCCCTGGCTAACGTGACAGTTATATCCCTAATTAATGTCAACATTTTGCCAGAATGAGCAACGTTTGTGTTCTACGTTATCAGCGAATGTGATTGTTGGACCACGAACACATATATGATCTATGCTTAATTCAAACTGTGCTGCAATAGTTTGTGACAGGCCGAATATGTGTTCAGGTCATCTTACATTCAACAGTATATTTCAACAGATCAATGATAAGAAATGATTGCATTCATATGTGTTCTACATTATCCGCATGTGGCAATGTAAACTTTAATTTTCCATGATAATTACACTACATCATCAAGACGTTTCAGTTGTTGATGTTTTCACAAATGCTCCAGATGTCAAATAAATGTTAAGTGATATAATAAATTGTATGTTTTTTCATTGTAGAGAATTGAAGGAACACACCATCATGATTTGGTTACTTAATTCCATGCATTACTCATAATTATCTGAACCATTTTGATAACAATCATATCAAGTATCACTTAATTATTACATATATATATAGAATTTATCTATCTTGTGCATAAACTATAGACATGCAAATCTGCGAGGGTTGTATTCTACATTATTCACAGACATCCTTTGGGGAAGCCACGTCAGCATCCACATATTCTGTTGAGGTGATGACCATTTTATACAGTTGAAGACAAGGTCCCAATGCAAGACATCATACCAAAATCAGTTGTGTGGTCTATTTGATTCAATTACTGTGGCTTTTGGAAAAACGGACAACTTTTATAATTTCTTATTTTTCTACACCTGCAAAACTAACTCACATTTTGCGATGACATTTCTCAGGTTTATAATAATCTGAACCTTAATTAGTTAGGCACTGTCCAGTAAACAACCATACAGCTTCAATCATCTAGTTCTGACCTATTTTTTGCTCCCAGGGTCAACACTAACATTGGAACTAGGGCTTTTTCTGTTGCTGCACCAACTCTTTGGAATATGCTCCCTCTTAGTGTTAGATCAGTTGAAAATAATAAAAAAATTCCGTCGTCATTTAAAAACTTATGTTCATGCATGTTAACAAGATTTAACAAGATAGCCACCCAGAGAATTAACTCTAGGTGGCAGGTGGACAAGGAAGCCCTTTGGCTTATCGAGAGTCCGACCCTTTTATCTATGTGTATCCCGCCCGTCTGAGGTATGTGTCGATTTTATTTTTAAACATATTCACGCTACTAGCACCCACACAATCAGCAGATAATCTGTTCCATTCATTTACAGTCCTTTGTGAAAATGAAAACTTTCTTATATCTAATCTACTCTGCTCCTTTGCTAATGTAACTTCATGTCCTCTAGTCCTTCTATCTTTCTTAATTGAACAAAATATATTTCTATCAATATTTTCATAACCATTCAATATTTTAAACACTTCTATCTGGTCTCCTCTCAATCTCCTGGTCTCTAGTGTTGTTAAACCGCATTTTTTAGGCGTATTTCGTAACTAAGATCCCTCAGTTTTGGTATCATTTTAGTTGCTCTCCTCTGTACTCTTTCTAGCATATCTATGTCCTTCCTGCGATATGGCCTTCACGCTTCAATACAATATTCTAAATGAGGCCTAACTATTGTTTTGTACAGCGGTATTATTAGCTCTTTTTCCTTATACGTTATGTTTCGCCTAATTAATCCAAGGATTTGATTTCCCTTTGAAGCTGCAATTCCGCACTGCTCTGAAACCTTCATATCAGCACTAATGGTTAACCCGAAGTCCTTTTCTTTTACAGTAGTACTTAGTACAGAACCTCCCATTGTATATTCTACCTCTTCGTTCCCATGTCCTGTGTGGAGGCATTTACATTTCCCAAAATTGAACAGCATTTGCCACTTTTCAGACCATTTGATCAACTTGTCAATATCATCTTGTAAATGTTGTCTATCTCCATCAGTTTTAATCCTTCTAAACACTTTTGTATCATCCGCAAATTTCAACACCTTGCTTGTTATTTCATCATCCAAATCGTTGATATATATTAAGAATAATATAGGTCCTAATACTGATCCCTGTGGTACCCCACTCAATACCGATTTCCAGTTTGAAGCCTCCCCATCAACTACTACACGTTGTCTTCTGTCAATTAGCCATTGTTCTATCCAGTTTATTATACCATTTCCTATGCCATGAGCCTTTAGTTTCAGCAGTAATCTTTGATGTGGTACTTTGTCGAAAGCTTTTTGAAAATCTTAGTAGACGATATCTACTGGTTATCCCTCATCTACCCACTTAGTGATGTCTTCCAAAAAACATAACATATTTGTTAAGCATGACCTTGCTTTAAAAAAACCATGTTGAGATGGGTTTATCAAGTTTTGTTTAACAAGAAAATCCACCATGTGATCTTTAATTAATCTTTCTAATAATTTGCAAATCACCGATGTTAAACTCACTGGTCTATAGTTCTCTGACTTGTTTCTCGAACCTTTTTTAAATAACGGTATATTGTTTGCCTCTTTCCATTCTAAAGGAACCACTCCCTCTTCTAATGACAAATTGAAAACTGTTGCAAGCGGTACGCTAATTTGTTCTACAATTTCCAATAGTAGTTTGGGCGGAATCCCATCCACTCCAGGTGATTTATTATCCTTCATAGCCCTTATTTTCTTAGCTACCATTTCCGGGGTTACAATTAATTGTCCTAAATAGTCTGAATCTGCCCCCTTGAACTTAGCCTCTGGTACTGGCAGTGAACTAATATCTTCTCTGGTAAACACTGAACTAAAGTACTCATTCAGGTCTTCTGCCATTAAGAATCCCTCTGATATTATATTTCCAGCACTATCTTCTAGAGGACCGACCTTATCTTGAACTTTCTGTTTGCTTCGAACATACGCATAAAAACTCTTGCTGTCATGTTTTATATTACTAGCTAATTGTTGTTCATAGCTTCTCTTTGAATTTCTAATTTCAGCTGTAGCTTGGTTAAGTGCTTCTTTATAACTGTTGTAGTCTTCATCATTTCCAGTACATCTATATGACTTCCACATCATTTGTTTATACTTAATTTTTCTAATGGCTTCTTTCGATAAGTGTTTCTTTTTGGACCGTTTCCCTTGTTTTTTGAAGGGTACAAATTTGTCGACTATGCACTTAATTTCACTCTTTAATATATTCCAGCATTCTGTTGCTGTCTTATTTTGCAGTGTGTTATTCCAGTCTATCTTTGCTAAATGTTTCCTCATGTCCTTATACCTTCCTTTGTGGACATTTCTCCTATACTGCTTTTTACTATTCCTTTCTGATTTTACTTTTATGGTAAAATGTATCTGGTTGTGATCACTACTCCCCAGTGGCTCACATATCTTGACATTGTCAACTAATTCATTCTGTGAGGACAAAACTATGTCTAACACATTCTCACCCCTGGTTGGTTCTAGCACATGTTGAGAAAGGAAAGTATCTTGAACTATCACTAAACACTTGTGGTCCTCACTCCCCGTACTCTGAAGAGATTTCCATTGTATATGCCTGTGGTTAAAATCCCCCATAATAATACAGTCCCGTTTGCTTACTTCCCTTATAGCGTTTTTATTTTTTCATTCTCTTCTATGCTTATGTTTGGACTTCGATAAACTAACCCAACTGTTAACGTTGAGTTACCTGTAACTATGTTACACCAAACAGCTTCTTCGCAATCTGCTTCTCTTTCTAATTTTATTTCATAAGCCTGGATAGATTCTTCAATATATAAAATAACTCCACCTCCCTTTCTTCCTATTCTATCTTTTCTAAACATTACATATCCTGTCAATCCCAATTCAGCATCTGATATATCGGTGGTGGTCCAGTATTCGGTTATACCTATTATATGAGGGTCAATATCTTCTACCATAATGTTTAGTTCATTTCTTTTGTTTACTATACTCCTTGCATTTAAACACACACATTTATATCCAGCTTCAGAAGAGTTTTCCAGACTATTATTTGCCGATTTATTTGTGCTGTCTTTATCTTTGCCTTCATTTTCAGGCTTTTCTGTGAGTCCCCCCTGCGAATGTAGTTTAAATAGATGCAACCTGTCCCACTGTCAGCAGATCGCAGCAGGTTCTCTGAGAAAACTGCTGCCCCCTTTCCACTAAGATGGAGGCCATCTCTCATGTACATATCTTCCCTCCCAACAAAGTATCCCCATAAATCTGTGAATCCCACTCTCTCTTCTTCACACATCTGCTGAACTAGTGCGTTGATCGCCATCCTCATGCATTTCTATACGTTGCCCCCCTTCCTCCCATTACTGGCAAAATTCCTGACAGAATAACCTGTTCACAGACAACAGAAAGAAGAAGACCACACATGAGATGGATGAGATCAGGGATACAACAGAGAGGGGAAGACCACACATGAGATGGATGAGATCAGGGATACAACAGAAAGACGAAGACCACACAGGAGATGGATGAAATCAGAGATACAACAGAGAGAGGAAGACCACACATGAGATGGGTGAGATCAGGGATACAACAGAGAGAGGAAGACCACACATGAGATGGATGAGATCAGGGATACAACAGAGAGAGGAAGACCACACATGAGATGGGAGAGATCAGGGATACAACAAAGAGAGGAAGACCACACATGAGATGGATGAGATCAGGGATACAACAGAGAGGGGAAGACCACACATGAGATGGATGAGATCAGGGATACAACAGAGAGGGGAAGACCACACATGAGATGGGTGATATCAGGGATACAACAGAGAGAGGAAGACCACACATGAGATGGATGAGATCAGGGATACAACAGAGAGAGGAAGACCACACATGAGATGGGAGAGATCAGGGATACAACAAAGAGAGGAAGACCACACATGAGATGGATGAGATCAGGGATACAACAGAGAGGGGAAGACCACACATGAGATGGATGAGATCAGGGATACAACAGAGAGGGGAAGACCACACATGAGATGGGTGATATCAGGGATACAACAGAGAGAGGAAGACCACACATGAGATGGATGAGATCAGGGATACAACAGAGAGAGAGGAAGACCACACATGAGATGGGTGAGATCAGGGATACAACAAAGAGAAAGGAAGACCACACATGAGATGGATGAGATCAGGGATACAACAGAGAGAGGAAGACCACACATGAGATGGATGAGATCAGGGATACAACAGAGAGAGGAAGACCACACATGAGATGGATGAGATCAGGGATACAACAGAGAGAGGAAGACCACACACGAGATGGATGAGATCAGGGATACAACAGAGAGAGGAAGACCACACATGAGATGGATGAGATCAGGGATACAACAGAGAGGGAAGACCACACATGAGATGGATGAGATCAGGGATACAACAGAGAGAGGAAGACCACATGAGATGGATGAGATCAGGGATACAACAGAGAGAGGAAGACCACACATGAGATGGATGAGATCAGGGATACAACAGAGAGAGGAAGACCACACATGAGATGGATGAGATCAGGGATACAACAGAGAGAGGAAGACCACACATGAGATGGATGAGATCAGGGATACAAAGAGAGAGGAAGACCACACATGAGATGGGTGAGATCAGGGTTACAACAAAGAGAGAGGAAGACCACACATGAGATGGATGAGATCAGGGATACAACAAAGAGAGAGGAAGACCACACATGAGATGGATGAGATCAGGGATACAACAGAGAGGGGAAGACCACACGAGATGGGTGAGATCAGGGATACAACAAAGAGAGGAAGACCACACAAGAGATGGATGAGATCAGGGATACAACAGAGAGAGGAAGACCACACATGAGATGGATGAGATCAGGGATACAACAGAGAGAGGAAGACCACACACGAGATGGATGAGATCAGGGATAGAACAGAGAGAGGAAGACCACACACGAGATGGATGAGATCAGGGATACAACAAAGAGAGAGGAAGACCACACACGAGATGGATGAGATCAGGGATACAACAGAGAGGGAAAGACCACACGAGATGGATGAGATCAGGGATACAACAGAAAGAGGAAGACCACACAGGAGATGGATGAGATCAGAGATACAACAGAGAGAGGAAGACCTCACATGAGATGGGTGAGATCAGGGATACAACAGAGAGAGAGGAAGACCACATAGGAGATGGATGAGATCAGAGATACAACAGAGAGAGGAAGACCACACATGAGATGGATGAGATCAGGGATACAACAGAGAGAGGAAGACCACACACGAGATGGATGAGATCAGGGATAGAACAGAGAGAGGAAGACCACACAGGAGATGGATGAGATCAGAGATACAACAGAGAAACGAAGACCACACACGAGATGGATGAGATCAGGGATACAAC
This sequence comes from Paraescarpia echinospica, assembly GCA_020002185.1. Classification (NCBI taxonomy): domain Eukaryota; kingdom Metazoa; phylum Annelida; class Polychaeta; order Sabellida; family Siboglinidae; genus Paraescarpia; species Paraescarpia echinospica. The sequence goes on from CM034534.1 coordinate 75,372,716, forward strand.
AGAGAGAGGAAGACCACACATGAGATGGATGAGATCAGGGATACAACAGAGAGTGGAAGACCACATGAGATGGATGACATCAGGGATACAACAAAGATGACAATGAATGAGTTGAGAAGCAGCAAACAAGAGGATTGGTTGGAGACACCTCATTGTGGATGTCACCAGAATGTTGTGTGACGTGATGTCCCACATGGGAATCGGAAAGAAAGTTCTTGCTGCAGAATGTTTAGGATATCTATTAGTTTTTATGAATGTGTATGAGTATTTGTAAAGGATTACTTGGAAATGAATTTGTTCATATACATATATTCATATAATTATACATAACAAATATGCACCATCTTTAACATACTATTATACATAGTAACAACTCGAAGGCACTTTGTATTCTCTCTGTATGATTACATATATACCTACCAATACCTACCAGTATATCATATATCAGTTGGTAATTAACTCGGGTCTTATGTATTTAAATGTATATAAATGCATTTGGCATTCAGTAGAAGACTGACTGACCAACACTCAGTAACAGAAGACTAACTGATATATCACATTAATTAGCAACAGACTGACTGATATATCACATTCATTAGCAGTAGACTGACATATATATCACATTCATTAGCAGCAGACTGACTGATATACACTCATGAGCAGTAGAATTACTTATATACACTCAGTTGCAGTAGACTGACTGATATATTACAGTAGCAGCAGACCGATGTATACTCACTAACAGTAGAATTACTGATATACACGCAGTAGCAGTAAAGTGACTGATATATCACTTTCACTAGCAGTAGATGGACAGATGTACATTCAGTAGCAGACGACAGACTGATATATCTCGTTCACTAGCAGTTGACTGACTGATATATCTCATTCTCTAGCAGTAGACTGACTGATATCTCATTCACTAGCAGTAGACTGACAGATATATTACATTCATTAGCAGCGGACTGACTGATATACACTCATGAGCAGTAGAATTACTTATATACACTCAGTTGCAGTAGACTGACTGATATATTACAGTAGCAGCAGACTGATGTATACTCACTAACAGTAGAATTACTGATATACACGCAGTAGCAGTAAAGTGACTGATATATCACTTTCACTAGCAGTAGATGGACAGATGTACATTCAGTAGCAGACGACTGACTGATATATCTCGTTCACTAGCAGTTGACTGACTGATATATCTCATTCTCTAGCAGTAGACTGACTGATATATCATTCACTAGCAGTAGACTGACTGATATATCTCATTAACTAGCAGATGACTAACTGATATATCTCATTCACTAGCAGTAGACTGACTGATGAACCTCATGCATTATCAGTAGACTGATATATCTCATTCAGTAACAGTAGACTGACTGATATATTTTAAGCGCGTTTTGCTTTGAACCACTAGACTAGTAAGATATGCTCTCTTCATAAACCTTTGTTGTAGAGTACAACAGTCGCAGGCTCCTTCATCAACGAAATCTTCTTCTGTAAATCTGGTTCTAATTTTGACACGGATATTGAACTGAAACAAAAATATCATAAAATGTCTCATATAGTTCGACTGACTGAACCCTTCTGAAGATGAATAAGGAAACATTGCTGTATTGGAGATATGGGGGTTAAGGTGAATAAGGAAACATTGCTATATTGGAGATATGGGGGTTAAGGTGAATAAGGAAACATTGCTATATTGGAGATATGGGGGTTAAGATGAATAAGGAAACATTGCTGTATTGGAGATATGGTGGTTAAGGTGAATAAGGAAACATTGCTGTATTGGAGATATGGTGGTTAAGGTGAATAAGGAAACATTGCTATATTGGAGATATGGGGGTTAAGATGAATAAGGAAACATTGTTATATTGGAGATATGGGGGTTAAGGTGAATAAGGAAACATTGCTATATTGGATATATGGGGGTTAAGGTGAATAAGGAAACTGCTATATTGGAGACATAGGGTTAAGATGAATAAGGAAACATTGCTGTATTGGAGATATGGGGGTTAAGGTGAATAAGGAAACATTGCTGTATTTGAGATATGGGGGTTAAGATGAATAAGGAAACATTGCTGTATTTGAGATATGGGGGTTAAGATGAATAAGGAAACATTGCTGTATTTGAGATATGGGGGTTAAGATGAATTAGGAAACATTGCTGTATTGGAGACATGAAGGTTAAGATGAATAAGGAAACATAGCTGTATTGGAGATATGGGGTTTAAGATGAATAAGGAAACATTGCTGTATTGGAGACATGGAGGTTAAGACGAATAAGGAAACATTGCTATATTGGAGATATGGGGGTTAAAATGAATAAGGAAACATTGCTGTATTGGAGATATGGGGGTTAATATGAATAAGGAAACATTGCTATATTGGAGATATGGGGTTTAAGATGAATAAGGAAACATTGCTGTATTGGAGATATGGTAGTTAAGGTGAATAAGGAAACATTGCTATATTGGAGATATGGGGGTTAAGATGAATAAGGAAACATTGTTATATTGGAGATATGGGGGTTAAGGTGAATAAGGAAACATTGCTATATTGGATATATGGGGGTTAAGATGAAAAAGGAAACATTGCTATATTGGAGATATGGGGGTTAAGGTGAATAAGGAAACTGCTATATTGGAGACATAGGGTTAAGATGAATAAGGAAACATTGCTGTATTGGAAATATGGGGGTTAAGGTGAATAAGGAAACATTGCTGTATTGGAGATTTGGGGGTTAAGATGAATAAGGAAACATTGCTATATTTGAGATATGGGGGTTAAGGTGAATAAGGAAACTGCAATATTGGAGACAAAGAGGTTAAGATGAATAAGGAAACATTGCTATATTGGAGATATGGAGGTTAAGATGAATAAGGAAACATTGCTATATTGGAGATATGGGGGGTTAAGATGAATAAGGAAACATTGCTGTATTTGAGATATGGGGGTTAAGATGAATAAGGAAACATTGCTGTATTTGAGATATGGGGGTTAAGATGAATTAGGAAACATTGCTGTATTGGAGACATGAAGGTTAAGATGAATAAGGAAACATAGCTGTATTGGAGATATGGGGTTTAAGATGAATAAGGAAACATTGCTGTATTGGAGACATGGAGGTTAAGACGAATAAGGAAACATTGCTATATTGGAGATATGGGGGTTAAAATGAATAAGGAAACATTGCTGTATTGGAGATATGGGGGTTAATATGAATAAGGAAACATTGCTATATTTGAGGTTAAGGTGAATAAGAAAACTGCAATATTGGAGACATAGGGGTTAAGACGAATAAGGAAACATTGCTATATTGGAGATATGGGGTTTAAGATGAATAAGGAAACATTGCTGTATTGGAGACATGGAGGTTAAGATGAATAAGGAAACATTGCTGTATTGGAGATATGGGGTTTAAGATGAATAAGGAAACATTGCTGTATTAGAGACATGAAAGTTAAGATGAATAAGGAAACATTGCTGTATTTGAGATATGGGGGGTTAAGATGAATAAGGAAACATTGCTGTATTGGAGATATGGGGGTTAAGATGAATACGGAAACATTGCTATATTTGAGATATGGAGGTTAAGGTGAATAAGGAAACTGCAATATTGGAAACATAGGGGTTAAGATGAATAAGGAAACATTGCTATATTGGAGATATGGGGGTTAAGATGAATAAGGAAACTGCTATACTGGAGACATAGGGGTTAAGATGAATAAGGAAACATTGCTATATTGGAGACATGGGAGTTAAGATGAATAAGGAAACATTGCTGTATTGGAGACATGGAGGTTAAGATGAATAAGGAAACATTGCTGTATTGGAGACATGGAGGTTAAGATGAATAAGGAAACATTGCTGTATTGGAGATGTGGGGGTTAAGATGAATAAGGAAACATTGCTGTATTGGAGACATGGAGGTTAAGATGAATAAGGAAACATTGCTATAGTGGAGATATGGGGGTTAAGATGAATAAGGAAACATTGCTGTATTTGAGATATGGGGGTTAAGATGAATAATGAAACATTGCTGTATTGGAGACATGGAGGTTAAGATGAATAAGGAAACATTGCTGTATTGGAGATATGGGGTTTAAGATGAATAAGGAAACATTGATGTATTTGAGATATGGGGGTTAAGATGAATAAGGAAACATTGCTGTATTTGAGATATGGGGGTTAAGATGAATTAGGAAACATTGCTGTATTGGAGACATGAAGGTTAAGATGAATAAGGAAACATAGCTGTATTGGAGATATGGGGTTTAAGATGAATAAGGAAACATTGCTGTATTGGAGACATGGAGGTTAAGACGAATAAGGAAACATTGCTATATTGGAGATATGGGGGTTAAAATGAATAAGGAAACATTGCTGTATTGGAGATATGGGGGTTAATATGAATAAGGAAACATTGCTATATTTGAGGTTAAGGTGAATAAGAAAACTGCAATATTGGAGACATAGGGGTTAAGACGAATAAGGAAACATTGCTATATTGGAGATATGGGGTTTAAGATGAATAAGGAAACATTGCTGTATTGGAGACATGGAGGTTAAGATGAATAAGGAAACATTGCTGTATTGGAGATATGGGGTTTAAGATGAATAAGGAAACATTGCTGTATTAGAGACATGAAAGTTAAGATGAATAAGGAAACATTGCTGTATTTGAGATATGGGGGGTTAAGATGAATAAGGAAACATTGCTGTATTGGAGATATGGGGGTTAAGATGAATACGGAAACATTGCTATATTTGAGATATGGAGGTTAAGGTGAATAAGGAAACTGCAATATTGGAAACATAGGGGTTAAGATGAATAAGGAAACATTGCTATATTGGAGATATGGGGGTTAAGATGAATAAGGAAACTGCTATACTGGAGACATAGGGGTTAAGATGAATAAGGAAACATTGCTATATTGGAGACATGGGAGTTAAGATGAATAAGGAAACATTGCTGTATTGGAGACATGGAGGTTAAGATGAATAAGGAAACATTGCTGTATTGGAGACATGGAGGTTAAGATGAATAAGGAAACATTGCTGTATTGGAGATGTGGGGGTTAAGATGAATAAGGAAACATTGCTGTATTGGAGACATGGAGGTTAAGATGAATAAGGAAACATTGCTATAGTGGAGATATGGGGGTTAAGATGAATAATGAAACATTGCTGTATTTGAGATATGGGGGTTAAGATGAATAATGAAACATTGCTGTATTGGAGACATGGAGGTTAAGATGAATAAGGAAACATTGCTGTATTGGAGATATGGGGTTTAAGATGAATAAGGAAACATTGATGTATTGGAGATATGGGGGGTTAAGATGAATAAGGAAACATTGGTATATTGGAGATACGGGGGGTTAAGATGAATCAGGAAACATTGCTGTATTTGAGATGTGGGGGTTAAGGTGAATACGGAAATATTGCTGTATTGGAGATATGGAGGTTAAGATGAATAAGGAAACATTGCTATATTGAAGATATGGGGGTTAAGGTGAATAAGGAAACATTGCTATATTGGATATATGGGGGTTAAGATAAAAAAGGAAACACTGCTGTATTGCAGATATGGGGGTTTAAGATAAGGAAACATTGCTATATTGAAAATATGGGGGTTAAGATGAATAAGGAAACATTGCTATATTGGAGATATGGGGGTTAAGATGAATAAGGAACCATTGCTTATTGGATATATGGGGTTAAGATGAATAAGGAACCATTGCTATATTGGAGATATGGGGGTTAAGGTGAATACGGAAACATTGCTGTATTGGAGATATGGGGGTTAAGGTGAATAAGGAACCATTGCTGTATTGGAGATATGGGGGGTTAAGATGAATAAGGAAACATTGCTATATTGGAGATATGGGGGTTAAGATGAATAATGAAACATTGCTATATTGGAGATATGGAGGTTAAGATGAATAAGGAAACATTGCTATATTGGAGATATGGGGGTTAAGGTGAATAAGGAAACATTGCTGTATTGGAGATATGGGGGTTAAAGTGAATACGGAAACATTGCTGTATTGGAGATATGGGGGTTAAGGTGAATAAGGAACCATTGCTGTATTGGAGATATGGGAGGTTAAGATGAATAAGGAAACATTGCTATATTGGAGATATGGGGGTTAAGGTGAATAAGGAAACTGCAATATTGGAGACATAGGGGTTAAGATGAATAAGGAAACATTGCTATATTGGATATATGGGGGTTAAGATGAATAAGGAAACATTGCTGTATTGGAAATATGGGGGTTAAGGTGAATAAGGAAACATTGCTGTATTGGAGATATGGGGGTTAAGATGAATAAGGAAACATTGCTATATTGGAGATATGGGGGTTAAGATGAATAAGGAAACATTGCTGTATTGGAGATATGGGGGTTAAGGTGAATAAGGAAACATTGCTGTATTGGAGATATGGGGGTTAAGATGAATAAGGAAACATTGCTGTATTGGAGACATGAAGGTTAAGTTGAATAAGGAAACATAGCTGTATTTGAGATATGGGGGTTAATATGAATAAGGAAACATTGCTGTATTGGAGACATGGGGGTTAAGATGAATAAGGAAACGTTGCTATATTGGAGATATGGGGGGTTACGATGAATAAGAAAACATTGCTATATTGGAGACATGGAGGTTAAGATGAATAAGGAAACATTGCTATATTGGAGATATGGGGGTTAAGATGAATAATGAAACATTGCTATATTGGAGATATGGGGGGTTAAGGTGAATAAGGAAACATTGCTATATTGGAGATATGGGGGTTAAGATGAATAAGGAACCATTGCTGTATTGGAGATATGGGGGTTAAGGTGAACAAGGAAACAAAGCTGTATTTGAGATATGGGGGTTAAGATGAATAAGGAAACATTGCTATATTTGAGATATGGAGGTTAAGGTGAATAAGGAAACTGCAATATTGGAGACATAGGGGTTAAGATGAATAAGGAAACATTGCTATATTGGAGATATGGAGGTTAAGATGAATAAGGAACCATTGCTTATTGGATATATGGGGGTTAAGATGAATAAGGAAACATTGCTATATTGGAGATATGGGGGTTAAGGTGAATAAGGAAACTGCAATATTGGAGACATAGGGGTTAAGATGAATAAGGAAACATTGCTATATTGGATATATGGGGGTTAAGATGAATAAGGAAACATTGCTGTATTGGAGATATGGGGGTTAAGGTGAATAAGGAAACATTGCTCTATTGGAGATATGGGGGTTAAGATGAATAAGGAAACATTGCTATATTGGAGATATGGAGGTTAAGATGAATAAGGATACATTGCTATACTGGAGATATGGGGGGTTAAGATGAATAAGGAAACATTGCTGTATTGGAGATATGGGGGTTAAGGTGAATAAGGAAACATTGCTGTATTGGAGATATGGGGGTTAATATGAATAAGGAAACATTGCTGTATTGGAGACATGGAGGTGAAGATGAATAAGGAAACATTGCTATATTGGAGATATGGGGGTTAAGATGAATAAGGAAACATTGCTATATTGGAGACATGGAGGTTAAGATGAAAAAGGAAACATTGCTATATTGGAGATATGGGGGTTAAACAGACATCAGATAGATGTTTTTAAGACATTGAACAGTAAATATTGACAGAAATAAGGACTAGAGGACACAAAGTGATGTTAGTGAAGGAACAGTTTATATCAGAAGTGCAGGTTACAGATACAAAAATTTTGGACTTTTGATAAGCCAAAGGTTTTCTTGTCCATTTGTCATCTGGGTTTGTTGCTGTGGTGGTTTGTTAAATCTTACAAAATGAGACATTTTGACATTAAGATTCACTGAAACATCTACTGGAGTGTGACCACATCTGCTTAAATGTGAACACAGTTTGTCAATAAAAAAGTAATAAAATACAATATCTATGTAGCACCATAATTGACAGTGCTCTGAGTTGCTGTGCATTAATTAGTGAGACAGTGAACTGAAAAGAAACTCATACTGACCTCATCTGTGGGAAGAGGGCACAGCACAGTGGCGTGGCAAAGATGAGACTGGAAGAGAAAGGGTTAACAAGTATCAACACCTGGACAGAGGAGGGGTTAACAAGTATCAACACCTGGGCAGAGAAAGGGTTAACAAGTATCACCACCTGGGCAGAGAAAGGGTTAACAAGTATCAACACCTGGGCATAGAAGGGGTTAAGAAATAACAATACCTGGACAGAGAAAGGGTTAACAAGTATCAATCCCTGGAGAGAGAAATTACCACTGTTTTCTTAAGTCACTTGAGACATCTTTGAAGAAGAAGATGTGATAACATTTTAAGAAACAGTCTACTCGTGTCCACACATGTATATCTGTCTATAAGTCAGCCAGCAGGAACAGATCATTATTCTATAGCGTTCTTATTGCAGGCTGTGAAATAGAGGCTGGTCCGATCGTCCCGGATGAGTAGTTTCAGTGATCGGACTAGTCCATATTTAGTGAAGCAGTCCCATCGGACTAGCTGTGATTATGTGAATTAATTTACACTGTGTACATGCTAGTTGGGTGTTGTGATGGAATAAAACAAAGTAAGACAATAAGGTAGCATTTTATCACTAAAATGTATAGCTAAATATTCCGTATGACCGTCGAATGGGAAACTTGCTGAACCCGGCGAATGTAAATCTGGTTGGCATAGGATAGGTAGTGCCGCCTAGCGACCATGGGTGATGAGCGACATGGACAAACACAATACATGCGCGGGTTACAGGCATCGTCACGTGCTATCCCAGTGTGATCGTAGTTGCGTTATTCCTGCATCAGTTTATATTTTAGCAATTTACTAAATGCCAGCAATGTTACTGATTGTTTAGTCGGCTTCGGGAAAGGAACCGCTAATGAAAATTATAGGCCAAATGATGCAACTTAGTCCGACAATGTCGGTCCTTCGTCGTCGCCAGGCTTCAAATTCTGCTGGCATTACCTTGTCCAACACTGCTGTTTGCTGTCCCTGATTAATTAAACTAGTTATTTCTTCTAATGACTTTGCAATTGGATCTACGAAATCACATGTATTTGTTTCTATTACTGACACATTTAGTTGAACATTTAATTGAAATGAGAAATGGCTTGTTTTCTTTATAAAATAAAAGCCATTTTTACTATTTGCCATAACTGTCACATACATGGTGCAACAGTATGATTGATGGTACCAGGCACATTTATTTTTAAGGACTAGTAAAACAATATCAGGACTAGTTGTTTCTGAGTTAGCTACTCCGATGGACCACCTGTCAGCTAAAGCCATCATGCATCCTGTTATTGAGCCTGTTTGTTAGTGCAATTTTGTTGAACTTGTACACAAAAGTGTCACTGAAACATGCACGGGTCATTTCTGGATCCCGGCTTGAATACTGACTAATAAGGAGTTTTATTAGAATGCATATCGGAATCGGAAGTGTTTATTTGACCCACATGTAAAAACAAAAACGGTATCATTATCAAAAACCCATAACTACCTGCAGCTCAATTATGAAATACTGAATATGTGTTAAAGGAAATAAAAATAAGGCAATAGCTAAAATCCTTTTTCCATGTGTACACAAAGTTTAACATTGTATGTAACATTTGACAACATTAAACAAATACAGAAAAATACATTTGTAGCATAAATTAGATTTTAAGCCCGTCTGTGAAGCGATTCCCACGGAAAATGAAATTTTAATGAGCTAGGCAATCACGTGGTATCGTGACGTCACTTATGACACACACTCGCATCAGGCCGACCCTTTCCATGCATTCAGAGCATGTTTACAAGGATAGCTTTTGGGTCGAAACGAGCGTCAGAACGAGTTATTGTGCAATATTCCGACATAATACAAACACTAGTCATCATAGAGGAACAAACATTTATCTTACAGTTCCACATGAATCGAATTTTATTCAAAACAACGAATGCGAATGGGCCTACTCCAAGTCGACTAGGTTTCGCCGAGCTTGGGCTCGTTTTCAGAATAATTATATCGAATGCAACCAACGGGAGATAATCTACACCAATAAACATACATAGCAAACATATATTGTATCCAACTACATAAAGTAACGTGTATAATCTCATAATATCACTAGAATATCGATATATGAAGGAATTGTACAATTTATCATAACAAGTTAAATCAGTCATAGAGTTTCCGTTGGTCCCGCTAGCTCAGTGGGTAGGCGCGTTGGTTTCTTGTCGCTTGTTTTACAATCGGGCGACGCCGGTTCAATCCTGACAGCATGCAAACCTTTGATTTTCTTGACACTTTTTTTGTTTATGTTTTCACGAAGTAATATAAACAAAATCACTTTATACTATAATACACTGTCTATAATTTTATTTTTATTTTTGTAGTAATTATTTATTCGCCACAAAAATGAAAATATGGTCATTTTATATAACGATGTTTCTAAATTGTATTTATCCAGACAGATCTCAATCTGTTTTCACATATATAATTACAATACATTACCGTACAATATATTTACAATTAATAAATTATATATCCATTACATTATATTTGTTTGGATAAATAAAATTTAGAAACATCGTTATATAATGACCATATTTTCATTTTTGTGGCGAATAAATAGTTACTACAAAAATAACAATTATTTACAAACAGTGCATTATAGTATAAAGTGATTTTGTTTATATTACTTCGTGAAAACATAAACAAAAAAAGTGTAAAGAAAATCAAAGGTTTGCATGCTTTCAGGATTGAACCGGCGTCGCCCGATTATAAAATAAGTGACAAGTAACCAACGTGCCTGCCCACTGAGCTAGCGGGACCAACGGAAATTCTGTGACTGATTTAAGTTGTTATGATAAATTGTACAACTCCTTCATATATCGATATTCTAGTGATATTATGAGATTATACACGTTACTTTATGTAGCTGGATACAATATGCTTTGCTATGTATGTTTATTGGTGTAGATTATCTCCCCGTGGTTGCATCTCGATATAATTATTCTGAAAACGAGCCCAAGCTCGGCAAACCTAGTCGACTTGTAGGCCCATTCGCATTCGTCGTTTTGAATAAAATTCGATTCATGTGGAACCGTAAGATAACTGCTTGTTCCTCTAGGATGACTAGTGTTTGTATTACTTCGGAATATTGCACAATAACTCGTTCTGACGCTCGTTTCGACCCAAAAGCTATACTTGTAAACATGCTCTGAATGCATGGAAAGGGTCGGCCTGATGCGAGTTTGAGTCATAAGTGACGTCACATCTCGGCATCCCGAAAAGTGCGCCAAAAATATGCATATTCGAAAATGTCCGGATGCACACCATAAAATGTGGAATTTCTAATTCATTGAATTTTTTTGATTTTTTTGGCTTGGTGGACATGGAAATAGGCAGCAGGATGTAATATAACATGAATTCGAGCAATAGATGTTTTTAATCCCTTTAAGATAATAAGTACTAAATACATGTATTATAAAGTAGAATATATAACATAAAAGTAAAAACAATCAATGTATGATATAATCAATTAGCAACATCCTAATCATGAACTATCAGGCAGCTGTAGATAAACAAAAACAGGGGTCAGGGAGACTGCCACTAAGACCATTATTGGTCGCTCTCGTAGCAGCCACCCCCTTAATTAATTTTCAACAAAGTATATTTGGCTTACTTAAACACTTTCGATAAAATGATAACAACACAAGTGCATACTATCAGATGCAGTAATGGTTACACAAGCATTAGAATTATATTACCAAATAATTGATGTCAAAATCTCAAAAAAAAAATATAAAAAGTTATCTTACTTTGATAACTGGCAGATGGTTACAACTACATCAGACATATTAACAGTACATTGTGTACGTAAATTAACAGAAGTAATAAGATTAAAACAAGATATAATTATTTGTTAATTATTCAGAATGTCCACATATATAACAATCTGGCAAAGAGCACTGTATTCTGTAATTTTTTAGAAAACATATTTTGGCATAACTAATAAATCCTTGTAAGCTGTGTTAAAATTTTGTTCCTTATGTGAAGTGCAGTATTGTTTATTAGTAATGGAATATCAAACCGAATGCATCGTTTGGCAAAGTCATGTTTTGCCCTATTTGTATGGATGTTGTCATGTATCCGTGTATTAATATTGTGAACATTTTTATTTAGCGTAAATGGTAAATTTTGCAAATATGCTGGTAATGTCATATGATCATATTTATAGTACAATTTCAATTTCTGTAAGTGCAGCATATCTGTTACATTAAGAATGTTTAGTTTCTTGGACAGCGGCTCAGTATGTTCATTATATTTTGCTAAACATATTATTCTAATCGCTTTTTTTGTAGTTTGATGATTCTCAGGGGTAGAACTTCAGCATTTATTTTACTGGACAGCAGGACTAGTAAAGACAAAAGTTTATTAGTACGCCAAAAGGTTTACTAGTCCTGAAAATATCAAAACAACACAAATTTAAATTGCAACAAATGCGTCAGACGGTCCATGGTGGCCGTTTTCAGCACTTGAATGGCTCGGTGGGCAGTTGCAGTGTTTTTCCAGCTTGCGTTTTTCTGCTGGTTTTGCAACCCCAATCAAGTAATGATACATCGTGCATAAACGTAGACTAATAAAGCAAAGTAGATGTAAACCGTATTCGAAAACCGTGCATTTGAAAATGACCACCAATTGCACTCATTAGCCCTACCCCTCTACCAGATACGCTAAACCAAACAAAACTGTCATTTCAGAATTCGATGTCACACAACAGCCAATCAACAGCACTGTTTCACTTTTCACTGTCGCCTCATTACGTAAAGAATTAGTTTGTCAATGGTACGGATGGCGGCATCATGCAACATGCTGATTTTTACTAGACAGCCGGACTAGTTGGTAGGCAGATTTACTAGTCCGCCGTAATCTTTACTAGTGTACGGACTAGCGGACTAGTGGGTAGTTCTACCCCTGATTCTGTTACATTTAAAACCCCATATCATTAGGCCATAATTAATGGTAACAGTAAAGAGCTATACAAAGTAACTTTTATATTTACTGGTAAAAATCGTTTTAGTTTGTTTAATATACCTATCAATTTAGAACATTTGATTGATATATTTTTAATATGAATATCCCAGCTTAGATTTTCTTGCAAAGTCACCCCAAGAAGATTAAAGTTTTGGACTCTTTCAATTCTGGTTTCATCTATATTAAGCAGGAAATTGTTAACTTGTTTGCTTCTTAGTTTGTGTATTATATATTTGGATTTCTTTGTATTTAAAGACAGTTTATTTATTTTCAGCCATTCATTTACCTTGTTTAATTCTGTATTTAAATGTTGTTCGATGTCTTTTGGACATATGTTTAAAGATGGGATTGTTGTAAATAAAGTTGTATCGTCTGCATACATTACGAATTAAAATATTTCACTTGACTTTGGTAAATCATTAATGTAAATTAAAAACAAAAGTGGGCCCAGTATAGAACCCTGTGGCACTCCTGTAATAATAGGCAGGGTTTCAGAAATGGTATCGTTGTAAATAACGTACTGTTGTGTATTTTTCAAATAACTTTCCATTAGCTTTAAGGCAGATTCGCCTATTCCATACAAATGTAATTTACTTAATAAAATTGAGTGGTCTAAAGTATCGAAAGCTTTTGATAAGTCTAAAAATATATTAATGGGTGTTTCATTAGAATCCAGTGTGATTATTGTACGGTCGATAACTTCCATAATGGCATATTCAGTTGAGTGACCAGATTTAAATCCGTACTGATTAGCATTAAAAAGTTGGTATTCAGTAAAATATGAATATATCTGATTATGCATAACTTTTTCGATAACCTTAGAGATTACTGGTAGCAGAGATATCGGTCTGTAGTTATAAAATAATGTTTCGTCATCATTTTTAAAGATAGGAATAACTTTTGCAGTTTTCATCTTATCTGGGAAAATTCCAGTTTTTAATATTTAATTAAGAAGTAATGTTAAGGGTTTTATTAAAATAAATTTTAAATATTTTATTTGTTTCAATGTAATTCCATCACCGCCACTACTGGTTTTTGCAGAGAAATTGTCAATTATTCTGAGAATTGACTTTTCGTTTATTTCTTGGAATTGGAAAAGCATTTAAGATCTTCCTGTCAAATAATAACTATGATTTTTATTACTGGTATTTTTTATTTGGTTTGCTGCTTTCCTGTTTGTAAAATTTACATTAAAGGTATTAGCAATTTCAACATTGTCGGTTATTTTGTGTTCTCCTTCTCTAAAATATTCCGTTAATGATCTTTTTTTGTTGGGTCTTTGCAGAATTTAATTTATAGTTTTCCAAGTTTTCCTTGTGTCATTTTTGTACCTGTTAAACAATTGTTCATAATGTAAAAATTTGGCTATTCTGATGCTTCTTTTTAGGATACCATTATAAGTTTTTAAGTGTTTTTTTTAATGAAATAATCAATAGATGTTGGATTTGACATCTTAAGCTGTTTATATAGATTTTCTCTGCATTTTATGGATTTGAGTATAGCATTTGTTATTTATAGGGAGTTTTTATGTTTATATTTATTAAACGTCACTAATTTAAATGGCATGTGATTACAATTTGCCTTTTCAAGTACATCAATGATTATTTTGTAATTGTTATTTGGATCGTGCAAAGGGTCGTTATCTAATTTCTCTATAATATTTGAGTTGATTATTTCATAACCAAAATTTGACATAGCTGTTTCATTCTATTTTAACTAATTTAGGAGGACATTTTTTAACCGGAGCAGTGTCAATAAATATAAAATATGGTTGGTGGTCTGAAAATTGTTTGATTAAGATACCTGCTATTGATTGTAGCATTAATTGACTAACTTTACAAAACAGATTGTCGATCAATGAGCCATTTAGGGCAGACAATCTGGTTGGGAATGTTATTTTTGGAAAGAAACTGAATCCTGTTAAGGTGTCGTAAAACTCACTACAATATTCTTTATCATTAATTTTAAGCAAGTTTATATTAAAATCCCCAGCAATAACTTCAGATTTTTGGAAATCAAATTGTGATAATAATGATGCAAATTCTTCAATGAATTGTTTGTAATCACAATTTAAGTCTCGTGGAGGCCTATATATATTACCAACTATCACAGGTTTTATAAGCCCATCCCCAGTGATTTCAATTAGCTGTCCTTCCCAATTTTCGTTTTTTATACATTGCAATACCTTGTAATCATATTTAGAGTGAACATACACAATTAAGCCTCCTTTGGTACTACTAATCTTACCCAATGAAATGCAAGTATAGTCTTCTAACTGGATGTTACATAAATCGTCTTGTTCAATTAACCAACTTTCCTGAATACATATAATGCTGAAAGCATAGTTAAGTAGCTGCAGTTCTTTTACAAAGATCTCGATCTCGTTGAATTTAGCGTTAATAGATTGTATATTTGTACTCAGTATGCCAAAACTATTTCTTTTGGTATTTATCAGTGACTTAAAATTGTCTGTGTCGTAATACGATGAAGACTTCATTATTGGCAAACTGTCGTTTTCAAGGTTTTCATCATCATTAAAATGTAAAATTGTATTTAAGCAATTTTTGTGGGCACCTCCATAATGTTGTAGGAATAAATCGTCTGAATCTATCATTTAGTCTATTGGTATTTTTACATATCTGCAAATAGCATTGCTCCAATAATTCAGTAAGTATTTACTGGTAGTGATATCATGCATAACATAACGATTTAAGTAAAGATACATCGTCATTGCGTTACTGTTTGTAGTTTTGAGATTTAGATATAGTAAACTGTAGCATGAATATGAAAACATGCACTGTGTCAATACAGAACATAATATTAATTGCAATAAAATGATTAGCATCGATTGTAGCTTAGGTGAGAATAAATAGAGGAAACTCAGCTTTTCCAGTGTTAGCTGTCATCAATAATAAGCTGCTCACATTTTAAACCTCTACTTCGATGAAATGTCAGACGTCGTAGAGACGGCAAAGATCTTGTTTTGCCGATCCTTTATGAGTATTTTTCCGTTGAAAGTCCAAGTGTCCTGGATAGTTCCTTGTTTTCGTTGCATCCATGCTTCGCGGGCAAGCCGAGCGCGCCGGGCCGTTAAGTCTTCATTAATGAAGATCTGATTTGTGTCTGAACTTGACTTCAGCTTGCTTCGCTGGCGGAACACTTCATCTCTCCGACGTTCGTTGTGAAACTTCACAATCACGGAGCGAGGGCGTTGCATGTCAGTTGATTGGTGTTTTTTTCCGATTCTGTGACAACGGCTAATATCGCTGACTAGGAGCGGAGGGGAAACGCGCATCATCTTGTTGACAATGTCGATCACCGACTCTTCAATTTTGTCGTCGCTGACGGTCTCATCGACACCCAGGAAGCGGAGATTCGACCTGCGGGAGTATTGCTCATATCCATCAAGCTGGATTTCTAGATCTTGGACTTTGGTTTCTAAGCCCGCAATTCACTCATCTTTTGCTTGTAAAGCTTTGGTGAGTTCGTCGATTTTTGATTTTAAGTAGTCCATCCCGTCACTAAGTTTTTTGGGGTATAGGACCGTTTTCATTTTATTCAGGACCATTTCATCAGTTAGTAGTTCTTGTATAATCAGTTTGAACCGGTTCGCGTCGAATTCCTCGACAACGTTGCTGTCTGATATGGCAGACTCCAGCCATGCAACTTGTTTTGACCTAGGCATGTTTACAACACTCTGAGTAGGTGCCAGACGATTACGACAGCCGCTCCTATGAATGGATGCCACAGTTTAATACAGCTTCAGTCAAATGCACAGTACAAAATCAGTTCAATCCAACAATTCCCGGATGATAATGTCAACCAAAATTTTTGCGTACTCGACTCCACACACTTTTGTAGGTGTCGTGTACCACTTTTTACTTACATCCTAGTCCGCGTCTAACACTTAATTTCCCTCGATCTCTCTCACCCACGCAGCTCTCAAACACGTGTCGCCATGTCACATTCAAACATAGAGTAGGAAGTACTTACAACATGCCAACGAGTCCTACTTGTACAGGTGCTGTCATCATTGGGTATTTCTACAAGAAAGAGTCTGTCTTACAAGTGGGAAGAGATTCATCACATCAGTCATTTCAAATAATCTGTCTTTTTTGTGTTTCAACTTCAAATTTGTGACAGGTCACAATGCTTCAAACCGTAAAATTTAAAAAAAATGAAGAATCGCAAAAATACATTCGCATGGGTGAAAGTATCAATTGTTTTGTTCAACTTTACATAACTATGTAAAAAAGAAACTGCCTTACATGGATGATACTGAAAGAATTGTAAAACTGAAAAGTTGCCCTTTTACGGGCTCATAACTCCACACCACCAAAGTGTATCTCGGGTCTTAACCACAGAGACATGTCACATTCACTTCTTTCTTCAATTACGCTTTGGCAGCTTTCAGCCATCTTCATCACACTGACTACAGTGTCGCCATCTGGCTGAAGTCAATCTGACGAAGCCAACTGAAAGGTACTGAAACGTAACTCAAGAAAAAGTTACATTTGAAAGATAGAACAAAATTATTTAAAAACACATTTAATGTCAGTGTTCAAACAATACTAGTCATTAAAATATCATAACAGGTTATGTATGAGCCTGTATTACACATCAGATAACACTGTAATGTCTGTATCCATTGGGGCACTTAAATATATTATTAAAATATACAACATAAACTTGTATAAATGCAACAACAGGTCACGCAATTCCCATTGAACTACCTGTGGTATTAACAGGGGTCATCCATTGCTCTGTTATCAAGGCCTACTGGTAGCTGAGAGAGGGGTAAACATCATCTATGTTTTCAAGGCCTACTGGTAGCTGAGAGAAGGGCAAACATCATCTATGTTTTCAAGGCCTACTGGTAGCTGTGAGAGGGGTAAACATCATCTATGTTTTCAAGGCCTACTGGTAGCTGAGAGAGGGGTAAACATCATCAATGTTTTCAAGGCCTACTGGTAGCTGAGAGAGGGGCAAACATCATCTATGTTTTCAAGGCCTACTGGTAGCTGAGAGAGGGGTAAACATCATCTATGTTTTCAAGGCCTACTGGTAGCTGAGAGAGGGGCAAACATCATCTATGTTTTCAAGGCCTACTGGTAGCTGAGAGAGGGGTAAACATCATCTATGTTTTCAAGGCCTACTGGTAGCTGAGAGAGGGGTAAACATCATCTATGTTTTCAAGGCCTACTGGTAGCTGAGAGAGGGGCAAACATCATCTATGTTTTCAAGGCCTACTGGTAGCTGAGAGAGGGGCAAACATCATCTATGTTTTCAAGGCCTACTGGTAGCTGAGAGAGGGGCAAACATCATCTATGTTTTCAAGGCCTACTGGTAGCTGAGAGAGGGGCAAACATCATCTATGTTTTCAAGGCCTACTGGTAGCTGAGAGAGGGGCAAACATCATTGCTGGTGCTACAGTAACTTGTATCACCCAAGTTTGTGTTGTTTACGTCAGAGCAGCTGCGATTCTAAGACTTCATTGATACACAATTTTTATTTATGCCTCTGCATCAGGGAAAAAGTGGGTATGTTCTCGTCAGAAATACAAATAATTGGTGTCCCAATACATAGGGACAAAAATAATTACATTTACAAAAGTGTCCCAAAACATACGGTACAGAAAAATGATTAGTTTTCCAGATTTTTAGGGTGTCCTAAAACAAACGGTGTCCCAATACATAGTGGTATGTCCCAATACATAGCGGTATGTCCCAATACATAGTGGTATGTCCCAATGGACATTATGGTAAGTATTAAATTGTGACAAAGTGTATATATAAAGGGTGTGTCCATTACTATTTTTACATAAATATGCTTGGTTGTTTACAAATTTATTTCTTCGTATGTCTTAGTTGTTTATTAATTTGTAAACGGGTTTATTGAAATGTCCTCGTTGTCTTATGCTAATGCATCAGGTATTTGATGGTTTCATGATAATTGTTTGAATTCACACTGAATGAAAGCACACAATAGCAAACAGTTGTTAGAAAGTTATTGTTGAGTAAATATAATATTACTACAATTTCATTTTATTATACCAAAGTAAAACTGTTACTACAAATGTACCATTTGTGAAATGAGTAAAAAAATATTATAAGTACTTTTACTTTAATGTTATCCTTTCAAACATCACGTTCTGTATACACACTATGTACATCTAATATGCTTGTCTAATTTATTTGAATTTATGTTTTGAGTGATTGTAATCCTAAAATAAATTAAATTAGAAACTTTCATTTTTCATATCCAAGAGTCATGTTAAATTACCTGGTAGAGGCTTTCATTGACGTGTCATGCCGACTTCATCAGTACCTATGATGCTGAATGACGTCATCGTACACGTGAGGCAGTTCGTAATTGCCCTCATCTCTGTTGATGGGTGTTTTGGTTTTTCTGATCCAGATGGCTTCTTTGATATGCCGAATTCAAAACACCCATCAACAGAGACGAGGGCAATTACGAACTGCCTCACGTGTACGATGACGTCATTCAGCGTGATAGGTACTGATGAAGTCGGCGTGACACGTCAACGAAAGCCTCTACCAGGTAATTTAACATGATTCTTGGATATGAAAAATGAAAGTTTCTAATTTGAAAACGAACTATCCTGAAGAATGTTCAGTAATCCTAAAATAAATTTGTAATATACAATGTAGATTTCCATGTAACACGAACCAGCTGTTTTCACATTACTAGCTGGCTGAGTTCCCAGGTAAACACTGGAACTTACCATGAGGAACGGTCGTTTCTCCAGTCGTAACATCATCAGCGGAGGAATGGCTGAAAGTAGACGTGGCAAACTAATAAACTTGGTGACATGTGACAACCTGACAAGTCTCAAATCAGGGATTCTTTAGAATTCACTGGTCATGTCACAAGGGTTCACTGGTCATGTCACAAAGGTTCATTGGTCATGTAACAAGGGTTCATTGGTCATGTAATAAGGGTTCACTGGTCATGTCACAAGGGTTCAACAGTCATGTCAAAAGTGATTATAGAGTTCACCTGTCATGTAACAAGTTACTAGAGTTCACCGGTCATGTCACAAGTCATTATAATTCACCGGTCATGTCACAAGTTACTAGAGTTCACCAGTCATGGTACAAGTCACTAGAGGTAACTGGTCATGTAACAAGTTACTAGAGTTCACCAGTCATGTCACAACTCATTATAGTTCACCGGTTATGTCACGAGTCATTATAATTCACCGGCCATGTCACAAGTTACTAGAGTTCACCAGTCATGGTACAAGTCACTAGAGGTAACTGGTCATGTAACAAGTTACTAGAGTTCACCAGTCATGTCACAACTCATTATAGTTCACCGGTTATGTCACAAGTCATTATAATTCACCGGCCATGTCACAAGTTACTACAGTTCACCAGTCATGTTACAAGTCACTAGAGTTCACCGGTCATGTCACAAGTCATTATAGTTCACCGGTCATGTTAAGTCTTTAGGGTTTGAAGTTAATAATTTCCAAGTAGAGTCATTTCTTTTCATTCCTAGCCAAGTTGTGACTATGGACAACTTGAGTGTGAGTAGGATTCAGCCACTCGACTCAGGTCAACAAATCAGCAGAGTAGCAGAGAACCAACATACTTGTTCAGTTATACACGGAACCAAAACTCTGTCAACCATGACGAGATTAAACCAAGCCAAACAAAACGTATGCAAGCAGTCGTCCAAGCTAAGTTAAAGCTGCCATTCCTAGGACCAATCACTTTCATGGAATCCGTCACTTGGATATACAAATACCCGAGTAAAAGTAACACACTGACACATTCCGGGCACTGCCATGACGATGCGTGAGAAGACGACTTGAGCGATTCCCCTCTTGGCCGCTTGCTGTGATTGCCCCACCACCTCACCCTCCTCTGTCAACACCGGGATCCCGTTTGTCAGCTCCCTGAGAAGAAACAACGCAGTCACTCAACAGTAAAAACGTAAAGGTAAGTTCTTATATAGTGCAGTATCCGGTCCTTAGGACTACTCAAAGCGCTTTATGCTTTATACCCCGGCAGACCTGTTCAGTCGAACACCATCTCAACTTCTCTGGGAAGAATTCAGTCAAGCTGCTATTAATGCGCAAAGACTATTCGTATACAAATATCCACCACTGTCTACAGCCAGGTGCTCATTCATACAGTTGAGTGAACTGGAACAATGCAGAGTGAACAAATTTGTCCAAGGTTCGACACTGCAGCACAGGATTCGAACCAGGGTCCTCTCGGTTGAGAGTCTGATGCTATGTCCACTGCACCAGATGTCAGGTTTAGTTGACACCAGTCGCAGGCTTTGTCTACCATTATTATTATTTATTATTATGTGCACTTTCGCGTGGCAGACGTGATGTAATTCGCGTCTGTTTCACTTGTGCCATTCCGCACAAAATGTACCATCACAGTTCTTTTGTAGAAGTGGAATAAATAGATATATAAATAAATTATAATATTTAAATGAATACATACATGTATAATTAAAATGTCCATATGATAAAAAAACATAATCGTTAAAAAGTCAGTAGACATTACACTAAAAAGTAATAAAAATGTAAATAAGTAATTTAAAAAGGTAAATTCCATGGATTCATATGATACTTTCTTATTTTGAAATGGCCAGCCCCAATTGTCGCCACTGTTCACGGTCGAGTGCGCGCAGAGCGTCGACATCGGCACGGCAACGTAGCGTATGGCCTATGCGTCGCAGGTCCGCGCTCAACGCTGTTGGCAGAGTCGTTCGCGGTCGACCCATGTATGTCGTGACACCTGTGTCCACGGCGAAATAGTTGTCGATCGCTCACTGAGCGGGTGGCATACGCATACAGAGCACGTGCCCAAATAGACTCCATCTTCGCTGATGGGATGGCATCGGCAATGGTGGTACAGTGCCTAGTTGGAAATGCGATGTGGCCAACAGATGCCGATGATCTGGTGTAGATGACGATGGTGGTACACATACAGACGATCTAGTTCTGATTTCGTGAGTCCCCATGTACCCATGTTGTACGTCAGCACGGGCACAACGAAGGATGCGTATAGCCGTAGCCGCAGCTGTAGAGACATCTATGATCGCCTAAACCACAGTGTCCACAGCTTGCGGAAGGCGACGTTGGCCAGCTGCTTTCGGCGAGTGACGTCTTTGGCTTCACCGAGGAGCGATCCAAGCTTGCGTGTCATACGCCACTCTTCTTGAATGCGGTCAGCGTGTCGGCTGATACTTGTTCGTTCTGTTTTTGACGCGTTGATCGTCAGCGACCACTCTGCCAAGCAAGCTGGCGCGATGCGCTCGATCTCGTCGAGGAACGAACGAGAAGAGCTGATGAAGTCCGTGTCGTCAGCGTACTCGAAGTCCAGCGGTAGGGTGGCATAAGCTGGTGGACATGTCGGGAGGCGCGAACGAAGGTCACGGAGTGCCGCTTTGAGGTACACAATGAATAACACCAGGCTGAGGCTGTCGCCTTGCGGCGTCCCGATGGATGTGGCGAATGAATGACAATCACCTGTTGAGAGACGCGGCTCGAGCGACGTGGCGGCGAGTAGGAAGTGAATCATCCGCAGTTCCGACTCGCCGAGGAATGTTTGTAGCGTATCAAGCAGCTTGTTGCGATGTATGGTGTCGAAGGCGCGACTCAGGTCGATGCCGAGGAATTCGATTGATACGTGCTGACGCTACACTTTAGCAGAGCCAACGATACCCGAAGACTACGTCGGCCGTGCTGCGTCCGCGTCGGAATCCTGATTGTGACGGCAACAGGTAGTCGTCAACTTTCAGCGCGATCCTCGATAGAACGATGAGAGACAGTGTCTTTCGGAGTACTGATAGTAAAACTATCAGACGCACACTCGTTAGTGGACCTATCGATTTGCCCGGCTTCTGTATTAATACAAGTACACCTTTGCCTAGGTCGAGTGGTGCGTGTTTTTCCAGCGCAATTTCCCGATCGCTCGCTTGACTTCTTCGGTTGTGATTGGGTCTGCCAGTTGCGATGGTCTTCCGGTGAAGGCAGGCACTTCTTCTAAGGCTTCGTCGCTGAACTGGTGACTGAAGTGTTCGGTGACCTGCGCATTCAGTTCGGCTGTGTTACAAATAACGCGTCCAGCGTCGTCGTGGATCGTTAACTTGATGGCAGGTTTCCTCGTCATCTCATGAACGGCACGAAACATTTTTGCGCCATCGTGGAGACATTCAACTTCTGACACTAGCCTGTATAGTCTCGCTGAGGCATTATCGCGAGCTTTTCGGCACATAGCGTGCAAGATTGTGTTGCGCTGGCGCTTCAGTTCGCACCGGCGGATGGTGTTTGGAGTGTTCTGCAGCCATAGTTTCAACTTGCGTTGTTCCTCTGACATTGCCGCCATTTTATCACAGTGTGGGACACCTCGTCTAGCCACCGGGGCAGTCTGACCGATGGTCAGTTCCGCCGCCGACTTCAGAACATGTTCTACCATGTTCCATCTCGAAATAGCTGACGTGTTCATATTGACTTTCGATAGTGCTTTCGACCTGACGTCACGAAACCGTGCGCGGAAGGGATCGCTGGCTATCAATTCGGTGTTGTAGCGAACGTGTTTCGTCGAGTGCAACTTCTCGATTTGACCCCAAACGTTGAACATTTGCCTGAGGTCGAGCTTTGCGATGAGCAGACGGTGGTCGCTATTGAGTAAAGTGCCGGCGTATGATCGAGAGTCTGTCAAGAGCCTTTTGTGTGTCTGTCGGCAGATGACAAAATCTATCACATTGTATATGGGTACAGTGTGACCTGTCCTTGCCATGTTGTTTTGTGACGAGCGGCGTGTTGGAATGCAGTGTTGCAGACAAACAGGCCATGTACCTCGATATAAACCAGTGTCACATGCTGACACACTGCAGGAATCGGGCATATATAAACCAGTGTCACATGCTGACACACTGCAGGAATCGGGCATATATAAACCAGTGTCACATGCTGACACACTGCAAGAATCGGGCATATATAAACAAGTGTCACATGCTGACACACTGCAAGAATCGGGCATATATAAACCAGTGTCACATGCTGACACACTGCAGGAATCGGGCATATATAAACCAGTGTCACATGCTGACACACTGCAGGAATCGGGCATATATAAACCAGTGTCACATGCTGACACACTGCAAGAATCGGGCATATATAAACAAGTGTCACATGCTGACACACTGCAAGAATCGGGCATATATAAACCAGTGTCACATGCTGACACACTGCAGGAATCGGGCATATATAAACAAGTGTCACATGCTGACACACTGCAAGAATCGGGCATATATAAACAAGTGTCACATGCTGACACACTGCAGGAATCGGGCATATATAAACCAGTGTCACATGCTGACACACTGCAAGAATCGGGCATATATAAACAAGTGTCACATGCTGACACACTGCAAGAATCGGGCATATATAAACCAGTGTCACATGCTGACACACTGCAGGAATCGGGCATATATAAACAAGTGTCACATGCTGACACACTGCAAGAATCGGGCATATATAAACCAGTGTCACATGCTGACACACTGCAAGAATCGGGCATATATAAACAAGTGTCACATGCTGACACACTGCAAGAATCGGGCATATATAAACCAGTGTCACATGCTGACACACTGCAGGAATCGGGCATATATAAACAAGTGTCACATGCTGACACACTGCAAGAATCAGGCATATATAAACCAGTGTCACATGCTGACACACTGCAGGAATCGGGCATATATAAACCAGTGTCACATGCTGACACACTGCAAGAATCGGGCATATATAAACAAGTGTCACATGCTGACACACTGCAAGAATCGGGCATATATAAACCAGTGTCACATGCTGACACACTGCAGGAATCGGGCATATATAAACCAGTGTCACATGCTGACACACTGCAGGAATCGGGCATATATAAACCAGTGTCACATGCTGACACACTGCAAGAATCGGGCATATATAAACAAGTGTCACATGCTGACACACTGCAAGAATCGGGCATATATAAACCAGTGTCACATGCTGACACACTGCAAGAATCGGGCATATATAAACCAGTGTCACATGCTGACACACTGCAAGAATCGGGCATATATAAACCAGTGTCACATGCTGACACACTGCAGGAATCAGGCATATATAAACCAGTGTCACATGCTGTCACACTGCAGGAATCAGGCATATATAAACCAGTGTCACATGCTGACACACTGCAGGAATCAGGCATATGTAAACCAGTGTCACATGCTGTCACACTGCAGGAATCAGGCAAAAACTTCCTGTCAGTAATCCATCTTCCCATTTACACTGATTTTCAGGAATA
This sequence comes from Paraescarpia echinospica, assembly GCA_020002185.1. Classification (NCBI taxonomy): domain Eukaryota; kingdom Metazoa; phylum Annelida; class Polychaeta; order Sabellida; family Siboglinidae; genus Paraescarpia; species Paraescarpia echinospica. The sequence goes on from CM034534.1 coordinate 75,398,107, forward strand.
TTGGCCTACTGTCAGTAATAGTTCAGAACCGTGTCAGATATTGTCACATAAAGAACACCACTGTCAGTAATACTTTAATACTGTGACTATGACGATAGTTCCACCCAAAACATAATTGTTTTGAAGCGTTCATTTAACAAGGTAATGTAGATGTTCATGACCAGCATTGTTGGAAATCAAACAAGAAGAAACGTAACTGTAATGTAAATGAATCTATACACATTGTAATTCTGATTTTATTTAAATTTCAAAAACAACATGCTGACTACAAAAACTTGACAAATTATAACAATGCGTCACGTCATTGTCTATTTGTCATGTCATTAGGATTAATATTAGTAGCCGGTATACCTACTCCTAGGGCCAGGCTACAGACTACACAGTATAGTAGCTTGACTAGATCAAAGACAAACTCAAAGTCATGCTGGGGGACGGCAAAACCATTATGCTAGTCATCGACATTGTCTAGTCTACTCAACTCTAGTATATAAGCCTATCCCTGTATTATAGGCTGTAAATGATAGACTAAACTCAATTAATACACTAACTTAGTCTTAGTACAGTCAGTTAGCCTAACACTACAAGTGCAACACCCACTACTCTGTTACTAGTACTAGTCTAACGACGTAGTCAGTACCTGCCATTATCCCAGCCACCACTGACCATGTCATGTGAAATAGGAGTAGCAACATTATTTTCGCGTATCCAGCAGTATGTAAAGCCGACCACCTTCTTTAAACTTGACAATACGGGCCATGTCTGCGTGCATGCTGTTATAAACGTTTGCAGCACACGTTTCTTCTTAGCTGGTAGTGGTGGTGTTTCGATCCCTGCCATCATTTCGTGCCGCGTGAGTCGTGACTTCGTCTTTTTCGAGCGCGGAAATGCAAATTTGTCGTAACGCGGTTTCCTATTGGTCAGATTACGACCAGAAGCAGCGAATGAAAAACCATGTCACAACAAACAGCATATATATGCTGCCACCTTTTGAATAAAGTGAAACTAAATTTGAGGAGCACGGAAGTGATTGACGCACATTGTGACAACGAAAGATTCCATAATAATTTCATCCCTCACCGTAATACCGTAATTTGAGGTGTATTTCCGGAATGATTCCGGACAATCTGGAATGGTAGGCAGGTCTGCACATGCTATCACACTGCAGGAATCAGGCATATGCAAACCAGCATCACATGCTGACACACTGCAGGAATCAGGCATATGTAAACCAATGTCACATGCTGTCACACTGCAGGAATCAGGCATATGTAAACAAGTGTCACATGCTGACACACTGCAGGAATCAGGCATATGTAAACCAGTGTCACATGCTGTCACACTGCAGGAATCAGGCATATGTAAACCAGTGTCACATGCTGACACACTGAAGGAATCAGGCATATGTAAACCAGTGTCACGTGCTGTCACACTGCAGGAATCAGGCATATGTAAACCAGTGTCACATGCTGACACACTGCAGGAATCAGGCATATGTAAACCAGTGTCACATGCTGACACACTGCAGGAATCAGGCATATGTAAACCAGTGTCACAAGCTGTCACACTGCAGGAATCAGGCATATGTAAACCAGCATCACATGCTGACACACTGCAGGAATCAGGCATATGTAAACCAATGTCACATGCTGTCACACTGCAGGAATCAGGCATATGTAAACAAGTGTCACATGCTGACACACTGCAGGAATCAGGCATATGTAAACCAGTGTCACATGCTGTCACACTGCAGGAATCAGGCATATGTAAACCAGTGTCACATGCTGACACACTGAAGGAATCAGGCATATGTAAACCAGTGTCACGTGCTGTCACACTGCAGGAATCAGGCATATGTAAACCAGTGTCACATGCTGACACACTGCAGGAATCAGGCATATGTAAACCAGTGTCACATGCTGACACACTGCAGGAATCAGGCATATGTAAACCAGTATCACATGCTGTCACACTGCAGGAATCAGGCATATGTAAACCAGTGTCACATGCTGTCACACTGCAGAAATCAGGCATATGTAAACCAGTGTCACATGCTGTCACACTGCAGGAATCGGGCATATGTAAACCAGTGTCACATGCTGTCACACTGCAGGAATCAGGCATATGTAAACCAGTGTCACATGCTGACACACTGCAGAATCAGGCATATGTAAACCAGTGTCACATGCTGTCACACTGTAGGAATCAGGCATATGTAAACCAGTGTCACATGCTGTCACACTGCAGAATCAGGCATATGTAAACCAGTGTCACATGCTGTCACACTGCAAGAATCAGGCATATGTAAACCAGTGTCACATGCTGTCACACTGCAGGAATCAGGCATATGTAAACTAGTGTCACATGCTATCACACGGCAGGAATCAGGCATATGTAAACCAGTGTCACACGCTGTCACACTGCAGGAATCAGACATGTAAACCAGTGTCACATGCTATCACACTGCAGGAATCAGGCATATGTAAATCCGGGCAAGGTGATAAGTGAGGCTGAATCACTAAATGATTCTACCGCAAGAACTGGGGCTGTTCTAATATGATCTAAGAACTGACATGGATTGATACAATGTCGCCCAACAAACCAGGGCACAAATCACTCATGAAAGCTGTTAATTATCAATTAACAATATAATTAAATAACTTGGGAAAAATACAATATTCATCTTAAGAATGCAAATTGACATGCCAAGACTATCTCGCACTCACCGATTCCTCATGAACGGAATGTTGATGCAGTTGGCGACTGCCACTGCGACAAACGGAACATATCGACCAACGATTGGAGGCAACTTCTGCAGCAGAAGACAATTATCATTTGGAAAAACAGTGAGTAGAAATGGCCTAGAAGAAAACATACAGTGCGGCACCAGTAACAGCAGTTTAATTGTAATCAAGTTCACTGACGTTAAAATCTATCAGGTGTGAATAGGTCAACTAATGTGTAATCATTTTAATAACAGAATACGAGTTTTGGTTTAAATCATTAACGGAATGTTTCCTAGAGAAGTTGAGATGGTGTTTGAACAAGTCAGCCAGGGGGTGAAGTGGAAAGTGCTCTCAACAGTCCTAAGGACTGGATACTGCGCCATTAAGAACTAACTTCTACCATTTCACCGTTCGAACGGACTATGATCATAAATCAGGTAACATACGTATAGCATTGTCATAGTATATGTAGGGGGCCTTTACATAACATTATGTCATAGTATATGTTATATTATATGGGCGTGGTCTTTCCAGCCACTTCTACCCTTTTTGTTACCGAATTTCATTTCAGCCAAACCAAAATTAATGTGAATAGTTTCTTTGATGTTTCACCAAAACAAAACAATGAACACAAATAATGTCATTGTTGATAAAAGACAAGCCTGATTTTTAGTGAAATGCCTTAATTCAAACCTCATCAAAGAAACACATACGACCACCACACCAAACAGCTAACACCAAGCGCTGAACTTAACCCAAATACTTACAACCACCAAACAGTTGAGAGCAAGCACTGAACTTAACCCAAATACTTACAACCACCATACGGTTGAGAGAAAGAGCTGAACCTGTGGCTGAAACTGTGGCAAGTACGTATGATGCCGCTAGTTCTCTGAAAGCAAAACAACCTTCTACATGTCCATCACAATGACATCCTGACAGTTATAATGCAGCTCGGTGCAATAACCATAAAAGTCAGTGCAAACAGAAAATATATGTTAACTCCAGAAATGGTCGCTAGATGTCTCTACTGTACACTCAGTTTCACTGCATTGACATGTTCTGTCTTGGCCTGAAACCCATTCAGTTGTATTGCACTTGTCCTATTCACAAAGTTATCACTGTGAAACATCAACTGAGATTTGTCAGTTTCACTGCAATGTTATGTCACTTTCACCATTATTCCAATGATGCTGAGAATTGCTCGAGGCTGAAATGTTAACAAGGTTCTTCAAATGTCTCGTTAGAACAAAACATGGCAAAATACAGGAAAACATGTTGAAGAAATCTTGCTATTTTTGTCTCTACCCACGTCAGTTTTGAAACCCGTAGTTTCAATTTATGTGCATAATATATATATATATATATTATGAAATCTCACAAGGGTTCATTGGTCATGTCAAAAGTTACTAGAGTTCACCAGTCATGTCAAAAGTCATTATATATCACTGGTCATGTCACAAAGGTTCACTGGTCATGTCATAAGGGTTCAATGGTCATGTCACAAAGGTTCAATGGTCATGTCACAAGGATGCAATGGTCATGTCACAAAGGTTCAATGGTCATGTCAAAAGTTATTATAGAATTCACCTGTCATGTAACAAGTTACTAGAGTTCACCGGTCATGTCACATCAAAGCCCAACCATCAAAGCACGGAGCTCATTCTAAATCATGCACTGCAGTCGTGTCTAAACCAAATATTCATATTATACACCACACATTTTTGTAATTTTTCTTGAATAAAAAATTAACGACAGCATATTAAGAGGTGAAAAAAGCAGTCTTACTTTGTACTAAGTGGAGAGTCTCCACTTCTGTTTGTGTAATTGACAACAGCGTTGAAGGACTGGTTGAACCACTGCCAGAACACAACTGCTGGAGTTGACCTATAAACACCAAACTCACAATATTTAGTGCTGTCTAACTTTGGTGACACAGTATAGTGTGGAATGTCACAAGAAATACAAAACGTCATACTGCCTTTATTACTCTCTTACAATTACCTACTTAATGGATAGGTGTAGTATAATATGCACTTGTAGAACATTGTTATACGCTCTTACTATTACCAACTTAAAGGACAGGTGTACTATATGCACTTTAACAAGATTTAACAAGATTGCCACCCAGAGAATTAACTTTAGGTGGCAGGTGGACAAGGAAGCCCTTTGGCTTATCGAGAGTCCGACCCTTTTATCTATGTGTATCCCGCCCTTCTGAGGTATGTGCCGATTTTATTTTTAAACATATTCACGCTACTAGCACCCACACAATCAGCAGATAATCTGTTCCATTCATTTACAGTCCTTTGTGAAAATTAGAACTTTCTTATATCTAATCTACACTGCTCCTTTGCTAATGTAACTTCATGTCCTCTAGTCCTTCTATCTTTCTTAACTGAGAAAAAAATATTTCTATCAATATTTTCATAACCATTCAATATTTTAAACACTTCTATCTGATCTCCTCTCAATCTCCTGGTCTCTAGTGTTGTTAAACCACATTCTTTTAAGCAAATTTCATAATTAAGATGCCTCAGTGTTGGTATCATTTTAGTCGCTCTCCTGTGTACTCTTTCTAGCATATCTATGTCCTTCCTGCGATATGGCCTCCCGCTTGTATACAATATTCTAAATGAGGCCTCACTATTGTTTTGTACAGCGGTATTATTAGCTCGTTTTCGTTATACGTTATGTTTCGCCTAATTAATCCAAGGATTTGATTTCCCTTTGAAGCTGCAATTCCGCACTGCTCTGAAACCTTCACATCAGCACTAATGGTTAACCCTAAGTCCTTTTCTTTTACAGTAGTACTTAGTACAGTACCCCCCCATTGTATATTGTACCTCTTCGTTCCCATGTCCTGTGTGGAGGCATATACATTTCCCTAAATTGAACAGCTTTGCCATTTTTCAGACCATTTGATCAACCTGTCAAGATCATCTTGTAAATGTTGTCTATCTCCATCACTTTTAATCCTTCTAAACACTTTTGTATCATCTGCAAATTTCAACACCTTGCTTGTTATTTCATCATCCAAATCGTTGATATATATTAAGAACAATATAGGTCCTAGTACTGATCCCTGTGGTACCCCAGTCAATACCGATTTCCAGTTTGAAGCCTCCCCATCAACTACTACACGTTGTCTTCTGTCAATCAGTCATTTTTCTATCAAGTTTATTATACCATTTCCTATGCCATAGGCCTTTAGTTTAAGCAGTAATCTTTGATGTGGTACTTTGTCGAAAGCTTTTTGAAAATGTAAGTAGACGATATCTACTGGTTATCCCTCATCTACCCACTTAGTGATGTCTTCCAAAAAACATAACATATTTGTTAAGCATGACCTCGCTTTAAAAAACCCATGTTGAGATGGGTTTATCAAGTTATGTTTAGCAAGAAAATCCACCATGTGATCTTTAATTAGTGTTTCTAATAATTTGCAAATCACTGATGTTAAACTCACTGGTCTATAGTTCTCCGACTTGTTTCTCGAACCTTTTTTAAATAACGGTATAATGTTTGCCACTTTCCATTCTAAAGGACCCACTCCCTCTTCTAATGACAAACTAAAACTGTTGCAAGCGGTATGCTAGTTTGTTCTACAATTTCCAATAGTAGTTTGGGTGGAATCCCATCCACTCCAGGTGATTTATTATCCTACATAGCCCTTATTTTCTTAGCTGCCATTTCCGGGGTTACAATTAATTGTCCACTTGTAGAACATGGTTATACACACTTACTATTACCTTCTTAAAGGACAGGTGTGGTATATGCACTTGTAGAACATGGCTATACACACATACTGTTACCTATTTAAAGGACAGGTGTGGTATATGCACTTGTAGAACATGGTTATACACACTTACTATTACCTACTTAAAGGACAGGTGTAGTATATGCACTTGTAGAACACGGTTATACTCTGTTACTATTACCTACTTAAAGGACAGGTGTAGTATATGCACTTGTAGAACATGGTTATACACACATACTATTACCTACTTAAAGGACAGGTGTGGTATATGCACTTGTAGAACATGGTTATACACATTTACTATTACCTACTTAAAGGACAGGTGTAGTTTATGCACTTGTAGAACATGGTTATACACACATACTATTACCTACTTAAAGGACAGGTGTGGTATATGCACTTGTAGAACATGGTTATACACACTTACTATTACCTACTTAAAGGACAGGTGTAGTATATGCACTTGTAGAACATGGTTATACTCTCTTACTATTACCTATTTAAAGGACAGGTGTAATATATGCACTTGTAGAACATGGTTATACTCTCTACTATTACCTACTTAAAGGACAGGTGTAGTATATGCACTTGTAGAACATGGTTATACTCTCTTACTATTACCTACTTAAAGGACAGGTGTAGTATATGCACTTGTAGAACATGGTTATACACACATACTATTACCTACTTAAAGGACAGGTGTGGTATATGCACTTGTAGAACATGGTTATACACACTTACTATTACCTACTTAAAGGACAGGTGTAATATGCACTTGCATGGTTATACTTCTTACTATTACCTATTTAAAGGACAGGTGTAATATATGCACTTGTAGAACATGGTTATACTCTCTTACTATTACCTACTTAAAGGACAGGTGTAGTATATGCACTTGTAGAACATGGTTATACTCTCTTACTATTACCTACTTAAAGGACAGGTGTAGTATATGCACTTGTAGAACATGGTTATACTCTCTTACTATTACCTATTTAAAGGACAGGTGTAATATATGCACTTGTAGAATATGGTTATACTCTCTTACTATTACCTACTTAAAGGACAGGTGTAGTATATGCACTTGTAGAACATGGTTATACTCTCTTACTATTACCTATTTAAAGGACAGGTGTAATATATGCACTTGTAGAACATGGTTATACTCTCTTACTATTACCTACTTAAAGGACAGGTGTAGTATATGCACTTGTAGAACATGGTTATACTCTCTTACTATTACCTACTTAAAAGACAGGTGTAGTATATGCACTTGTAGAACATGGTTATACTCTCTTACTATTACCTACTTAAAGGACAGGTGTAGTATATGCACTTGTAGAACATGGTTATACTCTCTTACTATTACCTACTTAAAGGACAGGTGTAGTATATGCACTTGTAGAACATGGTTATACTCTCTTACTATTACCTACTTAAAGGACAGGTGTAGTATATGTTGCGTTGTCACAGAGCATAAGCAGTTGATGTAAGTGACTTAACTTCATGTGTATGACAATTGTGTAGCTTGGAACAATTGAAGACGCGTGACGTTGTGAACAACTACGTTATTTCATCATCCAAATCATCATCAAATACAGGTCCTAGTACTGATCCCTGTGGTACCCCACTCAATACCGATTTCCAGTTTGAAGCCTCCCCATCAACTACTACACGTTGTCTTCTGTCAATCAGCCATTTTTCTATCCAGTTTATTATACCATTTCCTATGGCATGGGCCTTAATTTTAAGCAGTAATCTTTGATGTGGTACTTTGTCAAAAGCTTTTTGAAAATCTAAGTAGACGATATCTACTGGAGATCCCTCATCTACCCACATAGTGATGTCTTCCAAAAAACATAACATATTTGTTAAGCATGACCTCGCTTTAAAAAACCCATGTTGAGATGGGTTTATCAAGTTATGTTTAACAAGAAAATCCACTATATGATCTTTAATTAGTGTTTCTAATAATTTGCAAATCACTGATGTTAAACTCACTGGTCTATAGTTCTCTGACTTGTTTCTCAAACCTTTTTTAAATAACGGTATAATGTTTGCCTCTTTCCATTCTAAAGGAACCACTCCCTCTTCTAATGACAAATTGAAAACTGTTGCAAGCGGTATGCTAGTTTGTTCTACAATTTCCAATAGTAGTTTGGGTGGAATCCCATCCACTCCAGGTGATTTATTATCCTTCATAGCCCTTATTTTCTTAGCTACCATTTCCAGGGTTACAATTAATTGTCCACTTATAGAACATGGTTATACACACTTACTATTACATACTTAAAGCACAGGTGTGGTATATGCACTTGTAGAACATGGTTATACACACTTACTATTACCTACTTAAAGGACAGGTGTGGTATATGCACTTGTAGAACATGGTTATACTCTCTTACTATTACCTACTTAAAGGACAGGTGTAGTATATGTTGCGTTGTCACAGAGCATAAGCAGTTTACGTAAGTGACTTAACTTCATGTGTATGACAATTGTGTAGCTTGGAACAACTGAAGGCGCGTGACGTTGTGAACAACTGTACGTCATAAACTGGTTTAGTCTCCTAAGATTTTCTGCGTGAACCTACTTCTAGAATGACACTTTCTTATAGAATATCTACTTGCCGACTGACACCTACTTGTAGAAGGTCATCATGCAGCCGGTTATGAACATGTTCATGGGCACCTGAGCTGACATCCGTCCTATTATGAACATCTTCTGTTCTGTCTCGGGGTGGAAGGCCGAGTCGTACAGATGTTTCGCCCGCCATACCTCATCATCAGTCACACCAGGGGGCGCTTTGTTCTTCCTGCAAGTTACACTCAGACTCAATTTATTTGACCTATAAATACGATACACAATACAATGAATGACGTAAGTAATAGATAAGGTCGCGAGACTCCCATTAAGACACACAATTTACAAGACACAAATCAGAATAGCATATGACTTGTTTTTATAGGTGATAATTACTCAATGTATCAACATACATACATAATACAAGGACTGATTATATGTACTCGTGTACACACTGACGTACATATGGAAACTTAGGTATACACTTCAATACATATTATGAATTATAAATAAAGCAATTATGAATACGACAACTGGATTCATAATTTAAGTTAAAACAAACTCATAATACCTTATCGTTGGCACCTCTTAAATTCCAGCGATAAGAAATTACATATTTTAAGGTTCCTGTGATAAAAAGTATACACCTTTTAAAAATCCAATAGTAAGAATTGGTCAATACTTTTAAAATTCCTTCATGATAAAAAAGCATGATTTCATAAATTGTAGTATTTCTTCATTTTGAAACATGTGTGACATTTATTAATCATTAACAGATTAATTTGAGACTGAAGCTGAGTGTATTGTTTATTGTCCACATTTGAAAGGGACGTCTGTGAGAATTAAACAACTCGTCAAATATAGTTTCACTACGTAAATGCCAGGAACATGTATAATTCAACTGGTATAATTTCGTTATTCTAGATTAATGTATGTCATTGTATTAAATCACCCTCACAGAGTGTTACTGCTAACTGCTTAAAGTCCATCAGATAGTTACTACATACAAGTACTATGTACACGTCCTTGCTAAACCATTACTTGCATGTCGTAACATATTCCCGGCACTGTCAGGATGGTGTATGATGCATATATCACCAAACACTATCAAGTGGATTAGTTAGTTAGGACAACTACGACCCAATGGTTACATTGGTCAGTTTAAATATCATTGGTCAAGTTTATACAACTGTGACATTGGCCCAAGAATGAGATCTTATTCACTGCCAGGTTGGTATACGTTACAGGAGTGTTTGTGTCTGCCAGTGGCTCAAGATTGAGAACTTATTCACTGCCAGGTTGGTACACGTTACAGGAGTGTTTGTGTCTGCCAGTGGCTCAAGAATGAGAACTTATTCACTGCCAGGTTGGTACACGTTACAGGAGTGTTTGTGTCTGCCAGTGGCTCAAGAATGAGAACTTATTCACTGCCAGGTTGGTACAAGTTACAGGAGTGTTTGTGTCTGCCAGTGGCTCAAGATTGAGAACTTATTCACTGCCAGGTTGGTAACGTTACAGGAGTGTTTGTGTCTGCCAGTGGCTCAAGAATGAGAACTTATTCACTGCCAGGTTGGTACACGTTACAGGAGTGTTTGTGTCTGCCAGTGGCTCAAGAATGAGAACTTATTCACTGCCAGGTTGGTACAAGTTACAGGAGTGTTTGTGTCTGCCAGTGGCTCAAGAATGAGAACTTATTCACTGCCAGGTTGGTACACGTTACAGGAGTGTTTGTGTCTGCCAGTGGCTCAAGAATGAGAACTTATTCACTGCCAGGTTGGTACACGTTACAGGAGTGTTTGTGTCTGCCAGTGGCTCAAGAATGAGAACTTATTCACTGCCAGGTTGGTACAAGTTACAGGAGTGTTTGTGTCTGCCAGTGGCTCAAGAATGAGAACTTATTCACTGCCAGGTTGGTACACGTTACAGGAGTGTTTGTGTCTGCCAGTGGCTCAAGATTGAGAACTTATTCACTGCCAGGTTGGTACAAGTTACAGGAGTGTTTGTGTCTGCCAGTGGCTCAAGAATGAGAACTTATTCACTGCCAGGTTGGTACACGTTACAGGAGTGTTTGTGTCTGCCAGTGGCTCAAGAATGAGAACTTATTCACTGCCAGGTTGGTACACGTTACAGGAGTGTTTGTGTCTGCCAGTGGCTCAAGAATGAGAAGTTATTCACTGCCAGGTTGGTACAAGTTACAGGAGTGTTTGTGTCTGCCAGTGGCTCAAGAATGAGAACTTATTCACTGCCAGGTTGGTACACGTTACAGGAGTGTTTGTGTCTGCCAGTGGCTCAAGAATGAGAACTTATTCACTGCCAGGTTGGTACAAGTTACAGGAGTGTTTGTGTCTGCCAGTGGCTCAAGAATGAGAACTTATTCACTGCCAGGTTGGTACACGTTACAGGAGTGTTTGTGTCTGCCAGTGGCTCAAGAATGAGAACTTATTCACTGCCAGGTTGGTACACGTTACAGGAGTGTTTGTGTCTGCCAGTGGCTCAAGAATGAGAACTTATTCACTGCCAGGTTGGTACACGTTACAGGAGTGTTTGTGTCTGCCAGTGGCTCAAGAATGAGAACTTATTCACTGCCAGGTTGGTACAAGTTACAGGAGTGTTTGTGTCTGCCAGTGGCTCAAGAATGAGAACTTATTCACTGCCAGGTTGGTACACGTTACAGGAGTGTTTGTGTCTGCCAGTGGCTCAAGAATGAGAACTTATTCACTGCCAGGTTGGTACAAGTTACAGGAGTGTTTGTGTCTGCCAGTGGCTCAAGAATGAGAACTTATTCACTGCCAGGTTGGTACACGTTACAAGAGTGTTTGTATCTGCCAGTGGCTCAAGAATGAGAACTTATTCACTGCCAGGTTGGTACACGTTACAGGAGTGTTTGTGTCTGCCAGTGGCTCAAGAATGAGAACTTATTCACTGCCAGGTTGGTACACGTTACAGGAGTGTTTGTGTCTGCCAGTGGCTCAAGAATGAGAACTTATTCACTGCCAGGTTGGTACAAGTTACAGGAGTGTTTGTGCCTGACACGTTGAAGCATTAATGTTTAGAAATACAATTTGCTTAATTCCTCTACAAGAACAGACAACAATGTTCAGTAAATCACAATCAGATGACATAAGTTAGCATGTCACTGGATAAACACGGAGGGAAATGCACTACACATACAACACTGTAAACCAGACCTGGGGCTGAGTACATTTTCATGAGTACATGTACGAGTACTTTGATGATGGATGAGTACGAGTACATTGCTGAAAGCTGAGTACGAGTACAAGTACGAGTACATTCTCAAGAGTACGAATAAACATACGAGTACATTTTTTTCAATATAAATATTAAATAATAACGTATTTTAAAATTATTTTATTAATCTAATTTATATAACTCAGCACAAGTGAATATGCAATGGCAGTTGATAATTTTTTTATGAGGAAAACTAAGAAAAACCTCTATTTCATCAACAACGAAATTCACTTCATTGGCATTCTCAGCTTCAAATGTTGTCTGAAGGCACATTTCTTTTGTGTTTCATATTAGTGCCACTCTACATGAACACTGCCCTCTACTAAAACCAATTTTAATTAGTTATCATATTGTATAATGCTGTTTTTATTCATTATTCCTCACGTAAACTATTTTATATCAAATGTTTTACTAAATTATTTATTATTATTAATCATACAGATATATATTTATTTATTAGTACTAATATTTTATATAGTTATTGTGCTAGATTGATTATTATTAATATTATTTTGATGAATAACTGCTATTTATTTATTTATTTATAAATTCTACATTATTCAATATGTATGTATTTATTTATTTTATTCTTTACCACTAATATTTATTTTAAATTAATATACATATTTATTGCAATTCTACCATTTTTATGTATTTTAAAATGTTGTGAAGCGCCACAAACAATACTGGTTGTGGCGCTATACCAAATAAAATATATTATTATTATTCATTTCAGTGGCATCGTATGATCTTATCATCTATTTACCATTGCACCGAACGAACATGAGTTGTTCACAGGTTGAGTCTTTCAGGCTGCACCGTTCAGGGCAGAATACTTTCTCGGCTGTGCTAAATACCTTTTCAACTGGGGCTGATGAGGCTGGAATGCTGAGATGGTGAGGGACCAACTGAGCCAGAGTTGGAAAACTCAGAACTGCAGTGGGTCACTGTGACGATCTGTACATGGCTGACTGAGGTATTTGTTCACCTCTACAATCAGCAATCTGCTGATATTATAAGTTTGCAGTTTATATTTTCTGATCATAGACTACTAATTGTTGAGAGGGTTAGCACATGTCCACATAACTGGCTCAGCATTCCCTTTGCTGCTGGCATGGGATTATACTAGTGTAGGAGGCAGTCTGACTTGAGCCACCTTACTTCTACAGAGGAAGACTGGCATTTCTTGTTCTTAGCAGTTAGCACTGTCAGCCACTGTCAATTGGCATGGTCTCCAGACTATATCAAAGGCATTTCCTGTCTAACTGGTGGGTTAACTGCTAATAGGCTCTTTATGGACATCCTGGTGGCTCAATTAAACAAACAGGTTTATGGCCTGAACTGATAGCCTACAATTATTGTTTGCTGAAGAGGGTGTTTCTGACTGGGAAAAGATGCAGCTTGTTGCCATGTTAGGGAATCATAAGTCATGGTTATCAGAGAATGAGGATGCACTATGTGTAGGGATGGTAAGGTGATATTCTATCAGAATTAACAAAGTATTTAACAAATTTGGCGACCGGTAATTTTGCAAAAGCATAATTTATCGAATAACATCAAATGGCAAAGTGACATATATGATATAAAGTATTATCAAATAAATAAATATTGTTCATGTTCTTAGACACTTTCTTTAAAAAGTTAAACTGGTAGTTTAACTGAGAATGCAATGTTAACAATGTGCCTTTGCCTAGTAACGTAAAACTGAAGACCCATCAAACAGGTGAGTAATTATAAATATAATGCCAGGAATTTTGTAATGTGCTTATCATGTACTTGATATTTTGGCAAGTACAATTGGGAGTTACAAATCAGTCGGGAATTACTTTACATAGTAGTGAAGATTTCCTGCTTTTTATTCGTATATAGCTTTATATACATGAATTTTCACTGTACTTTTGAAGCACCAAAACAGAAAAGTAGCTGTGGAATAAAAAAATCGATTCCAGTATGCAATTCTGGTTCTGATTCCATTCAAAGCAATTTTTTTTATTCTAATTCCAATTCCACTGCTTTCACATCAACCGATTCCGATTCCACCCAAACCAATTCCAATTCAACAACTTTCATATCGATCGATTCCAATTCAGGAATTGCGGTTGGAATCAATCTTTGAGTCCAATTTCGGAATCAGAATCGCCCTGGGTCTGCCAGGACTACTTACCACAGAAGAGTTACTTGGACAGACAGCTTACTGCTGGGGCGAGACCACATTAGATTTCCCCATAGGCGGCCATTATAACGTTTCCTACATTTCCTGTAAATTTTACCCAACAGTTTTCTTTAAATTTCTACACCATATTTACCCTCTGTTCATACACATGCTGTGCAAAATTCGTAAAATTCTCATACCTCAATTTTCCATAAACCACTTTCAAACCTGACACCCCTTCATTTCTGCTAGAACCAGACAGTGATTTGCCCTAATGACATCATACAGCCAAATGACACCTGTGTCTATACGCAGAAAAGCACAATTTGACAACTGTCATAATTTGACAGCTCTGGTACCACGCTGCAGAAAAACATAATTTCTACTCAATCAACACTATACAAGTACTCTCAGAAATTCACACAACCTGCATAATGCCATTTCTATTGGGAACTCTCTCAGAGGGTAATGGCGGACGAATCCTTAATGTGGTCTTACCCCTGCTTAGAGGCTTAGCCAGAGACCTGTGTGCCCGTATTCAAGACTGGCCAAGATAGATAGTTACAACCGATAAGACTGGTGGAATTTAGATGGTGCCAGTTGGCCACTAGATTAACCAATAGTTCCAAGTCTAGGGGCCCACATTAATGACTATCATTGGCACAACCAGTAGTGAAACATATCAAATGGATCAGCATTAATTAAATAAACGGCTCAAATGTCGCAGGTTTGTCATTGAAAACATTAAACTGGCCAATACATTAAACTGGCTGTGATTGATGTGAACGGCTGCCACACAAGCCATTCGTGCGCTAAAAGGCACACTTTTAATCAATTTGAGACTGGCAAAAAATTATTTCTAACTAAGGGCCTGG
This sequence comes from Paraescarpia echinospica, assembly GCA_020002185.1. Taxonomy (NCBI): domain Eukaryota; kingdom Metazoa; phylum Annelida; class Polychaeta; order Sabellida; family Siboglinidae; genus Paraescarpia; species Paraescarpia echinospica. The sequence continues at coordinate 75,413,449 of CM034534.1, forward strand.
GTCAGAAGTAAGACTAATCTAAGACAACCGTCAAACTTCATACAGACAACAGTTAACTCTCCTTTGTAGGGTGAGATTAATCTAAGGCAACCGTCACACTTCATGCAGACAACAGTTAACTCTCCTTTGTAGGATTAGATTAATCTAAGGCAACCGTCACACTTCATGCAGACAACAGTTAACTCTCCTTTATAGGGTGAGATTAATCTAAGACAACCCTCACACTTCATACAGACAACAGTTAACTCTCCTTTATAGGGTGATATTAATCTAAGGCAACCCTCACACTTCATACAGACAACAGTTAACTCTCCTTTGTAGGATGATATTAATCTAAGACAACCCTCACACTTCATACAGACAACAGTTAACTCTCCTTTATAGGGTGATATTAATCTAAGGCAACCCTCACACTTCATACAGACAACAGTTAACTCTCCTTTATAGGGTGATATTAATCTAAGGCAACCCTCACAGTTCATGCAGACAACAGTTAACTCTCCTTTATAGGGTGATATTAATCTAAGACAACCCTCACACTTCATACAGACAACAGTTACCTCTCCTTTATAGGGTGAGATTAATCTAAGACAACCCTCACACTTCATACAGACAACAGTTAACTCTCCTTTATAGGGTGATATTAATCTAAGGCAACCCTCACAGTTCATGCAGACAACAGTTAACTCTCCTTTATAGGGTGATATTAATCTAAGACAACCCTCACACTTCATACAGACAACAGTTAACTCTCCTTTATAGGGTGAGATTAATCTAAGACAACCCCCACACTTCATACAGACAACAGTTAACTCTCCTTTGTAGGATGATATTAATCTAAGGCAACTGTCACACTCCATGCAGACAACAGTTAACTCTCCTTTGTAGGATTAGATTAATCTAAGGCAACCCTCACACTTCATGCAGACAACAGTTAACTCTCCTTTATAGGGTGAGATTAATCAAAGACAACCCTCACACTTCATACAGACAACAGTTAACTCTCCTTTGTAGGATGATATTAATCTAAGACAACCCTCACACTTCATACAGACAACAGTTAACTCTCCTTTATAGGGTGAGATTAATCTAAGACAACCCTCACACTTCATACAGACAACAGTTAACTCTCCTTTATAGGGTGAGATTAATCTAAGGCAACTGTCACACTCCATACAGACAACAGTTAACTCTCCTTTATAGGGTGAGATTAATCTAAGACAACCCTCACACTTCATACAGACAACAGTTAACTCTCCTTTATAGGGTGAGATTAATCTAAGACAACCCTCACACTTCATACAGACAACAGTTAACTCTCCTTTATAGGGTGAGATTAATCTAAGACAACCCTCACACTTCATGCAGACAACAGTTAACTCTCCTTTATAGGATGATATTAATCTAAGACAACCCTCACACTTCATACAAACAACAGTTAACTCTCCTTTATAGGGTGAGATTAATCTAAGACAACCCTCACACTTCATACAGACAACAGTTAACTCTCCTTTGTAGGATGATATTAATCTAAGACAACCCTCACACTTCATACAGACAACAGTTAACTCTCCTTTATAGGGTGAGATTAATCTAAGACAACCCTCACACTTCATACAGAAAACAGTTAACTCTCCTTTGTAGGATGATATTAATCTAAGGCAACTGTCACACTCCATGCAGACAACAGTTAACTCTCCTTTGTAGGGTGATATTAATCTAAGGCAACCCTCACACTTCATGCAGACAACAGTTAACTCTCCTTTATAGGGTGAGATTAATCTAAGACAACCCTCACACTTCATACAGACAACAGTTAACTCTCCTTTATAGGGTGAGATTAATCTAAGACAACCCTCACACTTCATACAGACAACAGTTAACTCTCCTTTATAGGATGATATTAATCTAAGACAACCCTCACACTTCATACAGACAACAGTTAACTCTCCTTTGTAGGGTGATATTAATCTAAGACAACCCTCACACTTCATACAGACAACAGTTAACTCTCCTTTGTAGGGTGATATTAATCTAAGACAACCCTCACACTTCATACAGACAACAGTTAACTCTCCTTTGTAGGGTGATATTAATCTAAGACAACCCTCACACTTCATACAGACAACAGTTAACTCTCCTTTGTAGGGTGATATTAATCTAAGACAACCCTCACACTTCATACAGACAACAGTTAACTCTCCTTTGTAGGGTATATTAATTTAAGGCAACCCTCACACTTATACAGACAACAGTGATATTAATCTAAGGCAACCCTCACAGTTCATGCAGACAACAGTTAACTCTCCTTTATAGGGTGATATTAATCTAAGACAACCCTCACACTTCATACAGACAACAGTTAACTCTCCTTTATAGGGTGAGATTAATCTAAGACAACCCTCACACTTCATACAGACAACAGTTAACTCTCCTTTATAGGGTGATATTAATCTAAGGCAACCCTCACAGTTCATGCAGACAACAGTTAACTCTCCTTTATAGGGTGATATTAATCTAAGACAACCCTCACACTTCATACAGACAACAGTTAACTCTCCTTTATAGGGTGAGATTAATCTAAGACAACCCTCACACTTCATACAGACAACAGTTAACTCTCCTTTGTAGGATGATATTAATCTAAGGCAACTGTCACACTCCATGCAGACAACAGTTAACTCTCCTTTGTAGGATTAGATTAATCTAAGGCAACCCTCACACTTCATGCAGACAACAGTTAACTCTCCTTTATAGGGTGAGATTAATCTAAGACAACCCTCACACTTCATACAGACAACAGTTAACTCTCCTTTGTAGGATGATATTAATCTAAGACAACCCTCACACTTCATACAGACAACAGTTAACTCTCCTTTATAGGGTGAGATTAATCTAAGACAAACCTCACACTTCATACAGACAACAGTTAACTCTCCTTTATAGGGTGAGATTAATCTAAGGCAACTGTCACACTCCATACAGACAACAGTTAACTCTCCTTTATAGGGTGAGATTAATCTAAGACAACCCTCACACTTCATACAGACAACAGTTAACTCTCCTTTATAGGGTGAGATTAATCTAAGACAACCCTCACACTTCATACAGACAACAGTTAACTCTCCTTTATAGGGTGAGATTAATCTAAGACAACCCTCACACTTCATGCAGACAACAGTTAACTCTCCTTTATAGGATGATATTAATCTAAGACAACCCTCACACTTCATACAGACAACAGTTAACTCTCCTTTATAGGGTGAGATTAATCTAAGACAACCCTCACACTTCATACAGACAACAGTTAACTCTCCTTTGTAGGATGATATTAATCTAAGACAACCCTCACACTTCATACAGACAACAGTTAACTCTCCTTTATAGGGTGAGATTAATCTAAGATAACCCTCACACTTCATACAGACAACAGTTAACTCTCCTTTGTAGGATGATATTAATCTAAGGCAACTGTCACACTCCATGCAGACAACAGTTAACTCTCCTTTGTAGGGTGATATTAATCTAAGGCAACCCTCACACTTCATGCAGACAACAGTTAACTCTCCTTTATAGGGTGAGATTAATCTAAGACAACCCTCACACTTCATACAGACAACAGTTAACTCTCCTTTATAGGGTGAGATTAATCTAAGACAACCCTCACACTTCATACAGACAACAGTTAACTCTCCTATATAGGGTGAGATTAATCTAAGACAACCCTCACACTTCATACAGACAACAGTTAACTCTCCTTTATAGGGTGAGATTAATCTAAGACAACCCTCACACTTCATACAGACAACATTTAACTCTCCTTTGTAGGATGATATTAATCTAAGGCAACTGTCACACTCCATGCAGACAACAGTTAACTCTCCTTTGTAGGATTAGATTAATCTAAGGCAACCCTCACACTTCATGCAGACAACAGTAAACTCTCCTTTATAGGGTGCGAAGAGTTAATCTAGAATTAACCCTCACACTTCATACAGACAACAGTTAACTCTCCTTTGTAGGATGATATTAATCTAAAGATAACCCTCACACTTCATACAGACAACAGTTAGCAACTCTCCTTTATAGGAATTGAGATTAATCTAAAGACAACCCTCACACTTCATACAGACAACGAGTTAACTCTCCTTTGTAGGGTGATATTAATCTAAGGTATCCGTCACACTCCATGCAGACAACAGTTAACTCTCCTTTATAGGGTGAGATTAATCTAAGGGAACCCTCACACTTCATACAGGCAACAGTTAACTCTCCTTTATAGGGTGATATTAATCTAAGGCAACCCTCACACTTCATACAGACAACAGTTAACTCTCCTTTATAGGGTGATATTAATCTAAGACAACCCTCACACTTCATACAGACAACAGTTACCTCTCCTTTATAGGGTGAGATTAATCTAAGACAACCCTCACACTTCATACAGACAACAGTTAACTCTCCTTTATAGGGTGATATTAATCTAAGGCAACCCTCACAGTTCATGCAGACAACAGTTAACTCTCCTTTATAGGGTGATATTAATCTAAGACAACCCTCACACTTCATACAGACAACAGTTAACTCTCCTTTATAGGGTGAGATTAATCTAAGACAACCCCCACACTTCATACAGACAACAGTTAACTCTCCTTTGTAGGATGATATTAATCTAAGGCAACTGTCACACTCCATGCAGACAACAGTTAACTCTCCTTTGTAGGATTAGATTAATCTAAGGCAACCCTCACACTTCATGCAGACAACAGTTAACTCTCCTTTATAGGGTGAGATTAATCTAAGACAACCCTCACACTTCATACAGACAACAGTTAACTCTCCTTTGTAGGATGATATTAATCTAAGACAACCCTCACACTTCATACAGACAACAGTTAACTCTCCTTTATAGGGTGAGATTAATCTAAGACAACCCTCACACTTCATACAGACAACAGTTAACTCTCCTTTGTAGGATGATATTAATCTAAGGCAACTGTCACACTCCATGCAGACAACAGTTAACTCTCCTTTGTAGGGTGATATTAATCTAAGGCAACCCTCACACTTCATGCAGACAACAGTTAACTCTCCTTTGTAGGATTAGATTAATCTAAGGCAACCCTCACACTTCATGCAGACAACAGTAAACTCTCCTTTATAGGGTGAGATTAATCTAAGACAACCCTCACACTTCATACAGACAACAGTTAACTCTCCTTTGTAGGATGATATTAATCTAAGACAACCCTCACACTTCATACAGACAACAGTTAACTCTCCTTTATAGGGTGAGATTAATCTAAGACAAACCTCACACTTCATACAGACAACAGTTAACTCTCCTTTATAGGGTGAGATTAATCTAAGGCAACTGTCACACTCCATACAGACAACAGTTAACTCTCCTTTATAGGGTGAGATTAATCTAAGACAACCCTCACACTTCATACAGACAACAGTTAACTCTCCTTTATAGGGTGAGATTAATCTAAGACAACCCTCACACTTCATACAGACAACAGTTAACTCTCCTTTATAGGGTGAGATTAATCTAAGACAACCCTCACACTTCATGCAGACAACAGTTAACTCTCCTTTATAGGATGATATTAATCTAAGACAACCCTCACACTTCATACAGACAACAGTTAACTCTCCTTTATAGGGTGAGATTAATCTAAGACAACCCTCACACTTCATACAGACAACAGTTAACTCTCCTTTGTAGGATGATATTAATCTAAGACAACCCTCACACTTCATACAGACAACAGTTAACTCTCCTTTATAGGGTGAGATTAATCTAAGACAACCCTCACACTTCATACAGACAACAGTTAACTCTCCTTTGTAGGATGATATTAATCTAAGGCAACTGTCACACTCCATGCAGACAACAGTTAACTCTCCTTTGTAGGGTGATATTAATCTAAGGCAACCCTCACACTTCATGCAGACAACAGTTAACTCTCCTTTATAGGGTGAGATTAATCTAAGACAACCCTCACACTTCATACAGACAACAGTTAACTCTCCTTTATAGGGTGAGATTAATCTAAGACAACCCTCACACTTCATACAGACAACAGTTAACTCTCCTTTATAGGGTGAGATTAATCTAAGACAACCCTCACACTTCATACAGACAACAGTTAACTCTCCTTTATAGGGTGAGATTAATCTAAGACAACCCTCACACTTCATACAGACAACATTTAACTCTCCTTTGTAGGATGATATTAATCTAAGGCAACTGTCACACTCCATGCAGACAACAGTTAACTCTCCTTTGTAGGATTAGATTAATCTAAGGCAACCCTCACACTTCATGCAGACAACAGTAAACTCTCCTTTATAGGGTGAGATTAATCTAAGACAACCCTCACACTTCATACAGACAACAGTTAACTCTCCTTTGTAGGATGATATTAATCTAAGACAACCCTCACACTTCATACAGACAACAGTTAACTCTCCTTTATAGGGTGAGATTAATCTAAGACAACCCTCACACTTCATACAGACAACAGTTAACTCTCCTTTATAGGGTGAGATTAATCTAAGGCAACTGTCACACTCCATACAGACAACAGTTAACTCTCCTTTATAGGGTGAGATTAATCTAAGACAACCCTCACACTTCATACAGACAACAGTTAACTCTCCTTTATAGGGTGAGATTAATCTAAGACAACCCTCACACTTCATACAGACAACAGTTAACTCTCCTTTATAGGGTGAGATTAATCTAAGACAACCCTCACACTTCATGCAGACAACAGTTAACTCTCCTTTATAGGATGATATTAATCTAAGACAACCCTCACACTTCATACAGACAACAGTTAACTCTCCTTTATAGGGTGAGATTAATCTAAGACAACCCTCACACTTCATACAGACAACAGTTAACTCTCCTTTGTAGGATGATATTAATCTAAGACAACCCTCACACTTCATACAGACAACAGTTAACTCTCCTTTATAGGGTGAGATTAATCTAAGACAACCCTCACACTTCATACAGACAACAGTTAACTCTCCTTTGTAGGATGATATTAATCTAAGGCAACTGTCACACTCCATGCAGACAACAGTTAACTCTCCTTTGTAGGGTGATATTAATCTAAGGCAACCCTCACACTTCATGCAGACAACAGTTAACTCTCCTTTATAGGGTGAGATTAATCTAAGACAACCCTCACACTTCATACAGACAACAGTTAACTCTCCTTTATAGGGTGAGATTAATCTAAGACAACCCTCACACTTCATACAGACAACAGTTAACTCTCCTTTATAGGGTGAGATTAATCTAAGACAACCCTCACACTTCATACAGACAACAGTTAACTCTCCTTTATAGGGTGAGATTAATCTAAGACAACCCTCACACTTCATACAGACAACAGTTAACTCTCCTTTGTAGGATGATATTAATCTAAGGCAACTGTCACACTCCATGCAGACAACAGTTAACTCTCCTTTGTAGGGTGATATTAATCTAAGGCAACCCTCACACTTCATGCAGACAACAGTTAACTCTCCTTTATAGGGTGAGATTAATCTAAGACAACCCTCACACTTCATACAGACAACAGTTAACTCTCCTTTGTAGGATGATATTAATCTAAGACAACCCTCACACTTCATACAGACAACAGTTAACTCTCCTTTATAGGGTGAGATTAATCTAAGACAACCCTCACACTTCATACAGACAACAGTTAACTCTCCTTTATAGGGTGAGATTAATCTAAGGCAACTGTCACACTCCATACAGACAACAGTTAACTCTCCTTTATAGGGTGAGATTAATCTAAGACAACCCTCACACTTCATACAGACAACAGTTAACTCTCCTTTATAGGGTGAGATTAATCTAAGACAACCCTCACACTTCATACAGACAACAGTTAACTCTCCTTTATAGGGTGAGATTAATCTAAGACAACCCTCACACTTCATGCAGACAACAGTTAACTCTCCTTTATAGGATGATATTAATCTAAGACAACCCTCACACTTCATACAACAACAGTTAACTCTCCTTTATAGGGTGAGATTAATCTAAGACAACCCTCACACTTCATACAGACAACAGTTAACTCTCCTTTGTAGGATGATATTAATCTAAGACAACCCTCACACTTCATACAGACAACAGTTAACTCTCCTTTATAGGGTGAGATTAATCTAAGATAACCCTCACACTTCATACAGACAACAGTTAACTCTCCTTTGTAGGATGATATTAATCTAAGGCAACTGTCACACTCCATGCAGACAACAGTTAACTCTCCTTTGTAGGGTGATATTAATCTAAGGCAACCCTCACACTTCATGCAGACAACAGTTAACTCTCCTTTATAGGGTGAGATTAATCTAAGACAACCCTCACACTTCATACAGACAACAGTTAACTCTCCTTTATAGGGTGAGATTAATCTAAGACAACCCTCACACTTCATACAGACAACAGTTAACTCTCCTTTATAGGGTGAGATTAATCTAAGACAACCCTCACACTTCATACAGACAACAGCTAACTCTCCTTTATAGGGTGAGATTAATCTAAGACAACCCTCACACTTCATACAGACAACAGTTAACTCTCCTTTGTAGGATGATATTAATCTAAGACAACCCTCACACTTCATACAGACAACAGTTAACTCTCCTTTATTGGGTGAGATTAATCTAAGACAACCCTCACACTTCATACAGACAACAGTTAACTCTCCTTTATAGGGTGATATTAATCTAAGGCAACCCTCACACTTCATACAGACAACAGTTAACTCTCCTTTGTAGGATGATATTAATCTAAGACAACCCTCACACTTCATACAGACAACAGTTAACTCTCCTTTATAGGGTGATATTAATCTAAGGCAACCCTCACAGTTCATGCAGACAACAGTTAACTCTCCTTTATAGGGTGAGATTAATCTAAGACAACCCTCACATTCCACAGACAACAGTTAACTCTCTCCTTTATAGGGTGAGATTAATCTAAGACAACCCCTCACACTTCATGCAGACAACAGTTAACTCTCCTCATAGGGTGAGATTAATCTAAGACAACCTCACACTTCATACAGACAACAGTTAATCCCTTCCCTTTATAGGGTGAGATTAATCTAAGACAACCCTCACACTTCATACAGACAACAGCTAACTCTCCTTTGTAGGATTAGATTAATCTAAGGCAACCCTCACACTTCATGCAGACAACAGTTAACTCTCCTTTATAGGGTGAGATTAATCAAAGACAACCCTCACACTTCATACAGACAACAGTTAACTCTCCTTTGTAGGATGATATTAATCTAAGACAACCCTCACACTTCATACTTTATAGGGTGATATTAATCTAAGGCAACCCTCACACTTCATACAGGCAACAGTTAACTCTCCTTTATAGGGTGATATTAATCTAAGGCAACCCTCACACTTCATGCAGACAACAGTTAACTCTCCTTTATAGGGTGATATTAATCTAAGACAACCCTCACACTTCATACAGACAACAGTTAACTCTCCTTTATAGGGTGAGATTAATCTAAGACAACCCTCACACTTCATACAGACAACAGTTAACTCTCCTTTATAGGGTGATATTAATCTAAGACAACCCTAACACTTCATACAGACAACAGTTAACTCTCCTTTGTAGGATGATATTAATCTAAGACAACCCTCACACTTCATACAGACAACAGTTAACTCTCCTTTATAGGGTGAGATTAATCTAAGACAACCCTCACACTTCATACAGACAACAGTTAACTCTCCTTTATAGGGTGAGATTAATCTAAGACAACCCTCACACTTCATACAGACAACAGTTAACTCTCCTTTATAATCTAAGACAACCCTCACACTTCATACAGACAACAGTTAACTCTCCTTTATAGGGTGAGATTAATCTAAGACAACCCTCACACTTCATACAGACAACAGTTAACTCTCCTTTATAGGGTGATATTAATCTAAGGCAACCCTCACACTTCATACAGACAACAGTTAACTCTCCTTTGTAGGATGATATTAATCTAAGACAACCCTCACACTTCATACAGACAACAGTTAACTCTCCTTTATAGGGTGAGATTAATCTAAGACAACCCCTCACACTTCATACAGACAACAGTTAACTCTCCTTTATAGGGTGAGATTAATCTAAGACAACTCCATCACTTCATACAGACAACAGTTAACTCTCCTTTATAGGGTGAGATTAATCTAAGACAACCCTCACACTTCATACAGACAACAGTTAACTCTCCTTTATAGGGTGAGATTAATCTAAGACAACCCTCACACTTCATGCAGACAACAGTTAACTCTCCTTTATAGGATGATATTAATCTAAGACAACCCTCACACTTCATACAGACAACAGTTAACTCTCCTTTATAGGGTGATATTAATCTAAGACAACCCTCACACTTCATACAGACAACAGTTAACTCTCCTTTGTAGGATGATATTAATCTAAGGCAACTGTCACACTCCATGCAGACAACAGTTAACTCTCCTTTGTAGGATTAGATTAATCTAAGGCAACCCTCACACTTCATGCAGACAACAGTTAACTCTCCTTTATAGGGTGAGATTAATCTAAGACAACCCTCACACTTCATACAGACAACAGTTAACTCTCCTTTGTAGGATGATATTAATCTAAGACAACCCTCACACTTCATACAGACAACAGTTAACTCTCCTTTATAGGGTGAGATTAATCTAAGACAACCCTCACACTTCATACAGACAACAGTTAACTCTCCTTTATAGGGTGAGATTAATCTAAGACAACCCTCACACTTCATACAGACAACAGTTAACTCTCCTTTATAGGGTGAGATTAATCTAAGACAACCCTCACACTTCATACAGACAACAGTTAACTCTCCTTTATAGGGTGAGATTAATCTAAGACAACCCTCACACTTCATACAGACAACAGTTAACTCTCCTTTATAGGGTGAGATTAATCTAAGACAACCCTCACACTTCATACAGACAACAGTTAACTCTCCTTTGTAGGATGATATTAATCTAAGCCAACTGTCACACTCCAAGCAGACAACAGTTAACTCTCCTTTGTAGGGTGATATTAATCTAAGGCAACTGTCACACTCCATGCAGACAACAGTTAACTCTCCTTTGTAGGGTGATATTAATCGAAGACAACCCTCACACTTCATGCAGACAACAGTTAACTCTCCTTTGTAGGGTGATATTAATCTAAGCCAACTGTCACACTCCATGCAGACAACAGTTAACTCTCCTTTGTAGGGTGATATTAATCGAAGACAACCCTCACACTTCATGCAGACAACAGATAACTCTCCTTTGTAGGGTCATATTAATCTAAGGCAACCCTCACACTTTATACAGACAACAGTTAATTTTCCTTTGTCGGGTGATATTAATCTAAGGCAACTGTCACACTCCATGCAGACAACAGTTATCTCTCCTCTGTAGGGTAATATTAATCTAAGGTAACTGTCACACTCCATGCAGACAACAGTTAACTCTCCTTTGTAGGGTGATATTAATCTAAGCCAACTGTCACACTCCATGCAGACAACAGTTAATTCTCCTTTGTAGGGTGATATTAATCGAAGACAACCCCCACACTTCATGCAGACAACAGTTATCTCTCCTTTGTAGGGTGATATTAATCTAAGGCAACCCTCACACTTTATACAGACAACAGTTAATTTTCCTTTGTCGGGTGATATTAATCTAAGGCAACTGTCACACTCCATGCAGACAACAGTTAATTCACCTTTGTAGGGTAATATTAATCTAAGGCAACTGTCACACTTCATGCAGACAACAGTTTACTCTCCTTTGTAGGGTGATATTAATCTAAGGCAACTGTCACACTTCATACAGACAACAGTTAACTCTCTTTTGTAGGGTGATATTAATCTAAGGCAACTGTCACACTCCATGCAGACAACAGTTAACTCTCCTTTGTAGGGTGATATTAATCTAAGGCAACCCTCACACTTAATGCAGACAACAGTTAACTCTCCTTTATAGGGTGATATTAATCTAAGGCAACTGTCACACTTTATGCAGACAACAGTTTACTCTCCTTTGTAGGGTGATATTAATTTAAGGCAACCCTCACACTTCATACAGACAACAGTTAACTCTCCTTTGTAGGGTGATATTAATCTAAGGTATCCGTCACACTCCATGCAGACAACAGTTAACTCTCCTTTATAGGGTGAGATTAATCTAAGGGAACCCTCACACTTCATACAGGCAACAGTTAACTCTCCTTTATAGGGTGATATTAATCTAAGGCAACCCTCACACTTCATACAGGCAACAGTTAACTCTCCTTTATAGGGTGATATTAATCTAAGGCAACCCTCACACTTTATGCAGACAACAGTTAACTCTCCTTTATAGGGTGATATTAATCTAAGACAACCCTCACACTTCATACAGACAACAGTTAACTCTCCTTTATAGGGTGATATTAATCTAAGACAACCCTCACACTTCATACAGACAACAGTTAACTCTCCTTTATAGGGTGATATTAATCTAAGACAACCCTCACACTTCATACAGACAACAATTAACTCTCCTTTGTAGGATGATATTAATCTAAGGCAACTGTCACACTCCATGCAGACAACAGTTAACTCTCCTTTGTAGGATTAGATTAATCTAAGGCAACCCTCACACTTCATGCAGACAACAGTTAACTCTCCTTTGTAGGATGATATTAATCTAAGGCAACTGTCACACTCCAAGCAGACAACAGTTAACTCTCCTTTGTAGGGTGATATTAATCTAAGGCAACTGTCACACTCCATGCAGACAACAGTTAACTCTCCTTTGTAGGGTGATATTAATCGAAGACAACCCTCACACTTCATGCAGACAACAGTTAACTCTCCTTTGTAGGGTGATATTAATTTAAGGCAACTGTCACACTCCATGCAGACAACAGTTAACTCTCCTTTGTAGGGTGATATTAATCGAAGACAATCCTCACACTTCATGCAGACAACAGTTAACTCTCCTTTGTAGGGTGATATTAATCTAAGGCAACCCTCACACTTTATACAGACAACAGTTAATTTTCCTTTGTCGGGTGATATTAATCTAAGGCAACTGTCACACTCCATGCAGACAACAGTTAACTCTCCTTTGTAGGGTAATATTAATCTAAGGTAACTGTCACACTCCATGCAGACAACAGTTAACTCTCCTTTGTAGGGTGATATTAATCGAAGACAACCCCCACACTTCATGCAGACAACAGTTATCTCTCCTTTGTAGGGTGATATTAATATAAGGCAACCCTCACACTTTATACAGACAACAGTTAATTTTCCTTTGTCGGGTGATATTAATCTAAGGCAACTGTCACACTCCATGCAGACAACAGTTAACTCTCCTTTGTAGGGTAATATTAATCTAAGGCAACTGTCACACTTCATGCAGACAACAGTTTACTCTCCTTTGTAGGGTGATATTAATCTAAGGCAACTGTCACACTTCATACAGACAACAGTTAACTCTCTTTTGTAGGGTGATATTAATCTAAGGCAACTGTCACACTCCATGCAGACAACAGTTAACTCTCCTTTGTAGGGTGATATTAATCTAAGGCAACCCTCACACTTAATGCAGACAACAGTTAACTCTCCTTTATAGGGTGATATTAATCTAAGGCAACTGTCACACTTCATGCAGACAACAGTTTACTCTCCTTTGTAGGGTGATATTAATCTAAGGCAACCCTCACACTTCATACAGACAACAGTTAACTCTCCTTTGTAGGGTGATATTAATCTAAGGCAACCGTCACACTCCATGCAGACAACAGTTAACTCTCCTTTATAGGGTGAGATTAATCTAAGACAACCCTCACACTTCATACAGACAACAGTTAACTCTCCTTTGTAGGATGATATTAATCTAAGGCAACTGTCACACTCCAAGCAGACAACAGTTAACTCTCCTTTGTAGGGTGATATTAATCTAAGGCAACTGTCACACTCCATGCAGACAACAGTTAACTCTCCTTTGTAGGGTGATATTAATCGAAGACAACCCTCACACTTCATGCAGACAACAGTTAACTCTCCTTTGTAGGGTGATATTAATTTAAGGCAACTGTCACACTCCATGCAGACAACAGTTAACTCTCCTTTGTAGGGTGATATTAATCGAAGACAATCCTCACACTTCATGCAGACAACAGTTAACTCTCCTTTGTAGGGTGATATTAATCTAAGGCAACCCTCACACTTTATACAGACAACAGTTAACTCTCCTTTATAGGGTGAGATTAATCTAAGGCAACCGTCACACTTCATGCAGACAACAGTTAACCATCCTCTGTAGGGTGAAATTAATGTAAGGCAACCCTCACACTTCATGCAGACAACAGTTAACCCTCCTTTGTAGGGTGAGATTAATCTAAGGCAACCGTCACACTTCATGCAGACAACAGTTAACTCTCCTTTGTAGAGTGAGATTAATCTAAGGGAACCCTCACACTTCGTACAGACAACAGTTATCTCTCCTTTGTAGGGTGATATTAATCTAAGGCAACTGTCACACTCCATGCAGACAACAGTTAACTCTCCTTTATAGGGTGATATTAATCTAAGGCAACTGTCACACTCCATGCAGACAACAGTTAACTCTCCTTTGTAGAATGAGATTAATCTAAGGCAACCCTCACACTCCATGCAGACAACAGTTAACTCTCCTTTATAGGGTGATATTAATCTAAGGCAACTGTCACACTCCATGCAGACAACAGTTAACTCTCCTTTGTAGAATGAGATTAATCTAAGGGAACCCTCACACTTCATACAGACAACAGTTATCTCTCCTTTGTAGGGTGATATTAATCTAAGGCAACTATCACACTCCATGCAGACAACAGTTAACCCTCCTTTGTAGAATGAGATTAATCTAAGGCAACCCTCACACTTCATGCAGACAACAGTTAACTCTCCTTTGTAGGGTGAGATTAATCTAAGACAACCCTCACACTTCATACAGACAACAGTTAACCCTCCTTTGTAGGGTGAGATTAATCTAAGACGACCCTTACACTTGATGCAGACAACAGTTAACTCTCCTTTGTAGGGTGAGATTAATGTAAGGCAACCCTCGCACTTTATGCAGACAACAGTTAACCCTCCTTTTTAGGGTGAGATTAATCTAAGACGACCCTCACACTTCATACAGACAACAGTTAACTCTCCTTTGTAGGGTGATATTAATCTAAGGCAACCGTCACACTCCATGCAGACAACAGTTAACTCTCCTTTATAGGGTGAGATTAATCTAAGGGAACCCTCACACTTCATACAGACAACAGTTAACTCTCCTTTGTAGGGTGATATTAATCTAAGGCAACCGTCACACTTGATGCAGACAACAGTTAACTCTCCTTTGTAGGGTGAGATTAATCTAAGGGAACCCTCACACTTCATACAGACAACAGTTAACTCTCCTTTGTAGGGTGATATTAATCTAAGGCAACTGTCACACTCCATGCAGTCAACAGAGATTTCTTGCACACTGCTGTTGTGAATGACACCATGAACATAAGATAATATTTTGTCTAACAATATGTGTCACTCTACAACTATTTAACCTACAGTTGTTCAACATTTATTCTCACCAAAATGAAGCTCTAAACTTTAATCCCCACTTGAGAAACAACTTCATTATGTAACTATTGTGCAGAACAGATATATCAAGAAATCCATTTACATGGTAATTAACTCATATATTTATTTCTCTGTGCACACATTCCAGACACATTCGCTACACACAAAGGGCAATTGATCATAGGTTGATATCTGTACCACACCTAGTACCAAAAAAATGAAACAGCATGACGCAGCTTTGACACTGTAAATAATAATTAATATCATGTACTTGTTTTAAGGACAAGTTAACTAATACACTGTAAAAAGTGTTTTGCTATTAACAAAACTGTGTATTGCATTTGCAAACCAGTCAGAAAATGAGACTGTTTTTTATTTATTTACATAGTAATCCATGGAACGTCAAAGCACTCATATAAAATGGCACCATCTGGAGAAAGTACCACTATTCTCTCAGGACGGAGAAACGCTATATAGAAAAGGACAGCATATCAAAAATATGTGCCTGGGAGGGGATGTGAGTGGACCTTGGTGCCTGGGAGGGGATGTGAGTGGACCTTGGTGCCTGGGACGGGATGTGAGTGGACTTTGGTGCCTGTGAGGGGATGTGGATGGACCTTGGTGCCTGGGAGGGGTTGTGAGTAGACCTTGGTGCTTGGGAGGGGATGTGAGTGGACCTTGGTGCCTGGGAGGGGATGTGAGTGGACCTAGGTGCCTGGAAGGGGATGCGAGTGGACCTAGGTGTCTGGGAGGGGATGCGAGTGGACCTTGGTGCCTGGG
Source organism: Paraescarpia echinospica (assembly GCA_020002185.1). Lineage (NCBI taxonomy): Eukaryota > Metazoa > Annelida > Polychaeta > Sabellida > Siboglinidae > Paraescarpia > Paraescarpia echinospica. The sequence continues at coordinate 75,429,912 of CM034534.1, forward strand.
AGGGGATGTGAGTGGACCTAGGTGCCAGGTTGGTACAAGTTACAGGAGTGGACCTTGGTGCCTGAGAGGGGATGTGAGTGGACTTTGGTGCCTGGGAGGGGATGCAACTACAATGGTCCAAGAGGCGTGTGTTTGGTGCCTGGGAGGGGATGCAACTACAATGGTCCAAGAGGCGTGTTTAGTGCCTGGGAGGGGATGCAACTACAATGGTCCAAGAGGCGTGTGTTTAGTGCCTGGGAGGGGATGCACCTACAATGCTCCAAGAGGCGTGTGTTTGGTGCCTGGGAGGGGATGCACCTACAATGCTCCAAGAGGCGTGTGTTTGGTGCCTGGGAAGGGTGTACCTACAATGCACCAAGAGATGTGTGTTTGGTGCCTGGGAGGGGATGCACCTACAATGCTCCAAGAGGCGTGTGTTTGGTGCCTGGGAGAGGATGCACCTACAATGCTCCAAGAGATGTGTGTTTGGTGCATGGGAGGGGATGCACCTACAATGCTCCAAGAGGCGTGTGTTTGGTGCCTGGGAGAGGATGCACCTACAATGCTCCAAGAGGCGTGTTTGGTGCCTGGGAGGGGATGCACCTACAATGCTCCAAGAGGCATGTTTCGAGTGAGAGTGAAGGTGAGAGTAAGACAAGGGACTTGCCTGTACAACTCAACCAGTGTCTTCGCCTCTTCTAGTCTCCCGCTGCTGGCAAACAGGTTCAGTGGGTTTGTGATGATGAAAAAATGTTTGGCGCGCCCCGAGAATGTACTCTGGTCATAGCGAGGCCTGTCAAGGTCAATGCGGTCGTCGGACGGCAAACCCTGGGCAAGAACCCTTGAGAACATGGCGATCTGAAAGAACACACCAGACCAACTTCTGAATTATCCACAACAGATTGAGGGTTAACACATTCAGAGCTGCACAGTCAAATGTAACACTATCACAGTTGGTAGTACTTGGTACGACCAAATACTGTTGTTTAGTTTAATCAGAAATGGTGGTAAATTCTATGGTATAAATTTTCTCTGCAAAAACAGGTTCAGGATGCCAAGTGATAGAAACTATGTAAACTGCCCTGTATCAACTATTACCAATAAACACCAGAAAATGAGTTTTATATATACACAACTTCAATTTGAATTATTTTTTATTTGAGATTTCAATTACAACATTTTACACTTCTAACTTTGTCAAATCAATTACAGTTTACACCACCAAGTTTTTAATTACAAATACAGATGCATTAATATGACCCTCAAAAATGTATCAGTGATGTGGCATGCATAGGTATACATAAGTACAAATAAGAATTGATTGAAAAACTATTTTATTCTTTGAACAACATTCATAAAACAAATTAAATTTAGATTGAGGTCATTAAGTGAGACTGCAAATGTTTTATAATGAAATATAAAGTTTTTGCAATTTGATGACACTGAAGTCACACAGTCCCAGTCGGAAACCTCTAGTTAACATCCACAGTTGCAAGTAATTAAAAGACCATAATCATTTTGTTTGGTAAATTAAGCCAGGAAGTCCATAACACAATGTTCTGTTGTTCCTGAAGATATAGATGTCCAGTGTCAAGAACTGCTAGGATCTTCTTCTCAACTATTAAAGACAGCTTCAAGGCCAGTATAGACTAGTACAACCTGGTGACAACTTGCTTTGGTACCATGGAACTGGGTCAAAGAACAAACGTGATATTGATCTAGGGCCAGTGGCTGGTGCTAATCCACCCTCTGAACAAACACTAGTGGGTCCTATGGACTGACACTGTCAGAGGTTCAGTCTGAAAAATATCATCTCAACCATGTTCATGCAGGCACTGTAAGAAAATTTCACGATCAAAAGCAGATGAAAGATATAGTACAGTGAGAGCAGTCATTTTGCTTTATCCATTATATATGTTATTTCACCGGCAAGTAGTCTTCTTTTTCTTTTGAATAAAGTGGTAGCCCCCAACTTCCAGGTAATGTCCCACAAGTTTGCTAGTACCAAAGACATAGCCAATCTGGCACTAGGCACCCAGCAATAACAAACTTTATCTGCTGCTAGGTTATTATAATATTATTGTGCTCAGGAAGTGATGGAGCAATTGGGATGATTAATCATGCATCATTGCCCTTATTTGGTGTATGGTCGTCAAGGTGATCCGCTGTCTTGCCTATACACAACAGAATGCTGTGCATTGTCTACCATGGGACACAAACAATGCAGCAATATTGTGTTTTAAGACTGACTCCTCCACTTAGTGACTCCATGACAAGTTTCCTATTTCCCTCCATGGGATCCTTTACTTCCCATGGCACAGACACCAGATAGAAGGGACCAATGGCTTATGGTGTCTCTTCCGAAAGTCACAGGCGACGTAGCGTGAACGAAAAGACACCAACGAAACTGTCCGAGTTTTGACACAATGGCCAAACCAGTATCAAACCACTGCCCGCCTGCATCAGGATTTGAACTCTGGTCCCTCTGAACGACAATCTAGCACTCTAATCACTGCCCCCTCAGCTGCTTTGTGGTGCATCCGGGTCTGGACCTATAGCCACAACCTATATAGTATATATGATAATTAAGGCTATTCATACACGATACAAATGACATGATCAATCAATGTAACATCACAGTAATGCAATTATTTTCTTTACACATCAGGGGTAGAACTACCCACTAGTCCGCTGGTCCGTACACTAGTAAAGATTACGGCGGACTAGTAAACCCGGCCTACCAACTAGTCCGGCTGTCTAGTAAAAATCAGCGTGTTGCGTGGCGTCACCAACCGTACAATTGACAAAGTAAATCTTCACCTAATGTGAATCGACAGTGAAACGGTACTTTTGATTGGTTGTTGTGTGACATAGAAATCTGAAACGACCGTTTTGTTTGGCTTAGCGTATCATGTAGAGGGGTACCGGCTAATGAGCGCAATTGGCGTCCATTTTTGCGTCTATTTTCTAATCTATTTTCAAATGCGCGGATTTCGAATACGGTTCACATCTTCAGTTCTACATCAATTATTTTGTTAATTCATTACTAATTATTTTGTTGCGTTTACGCACGATGCAGCGTTATTTAACTGGGGTTGCAAAACCAGAAGTTAAACGCAAGGTGGAAAAGCGAGAACGGGACACGCTGTACGAGCAGCAGAAACGACAGCGTGGCTATTTGAAGGTTTGGGAACGAGACCACACTTGGCTGTCCTACGATGACGACAACGATTTGATATTTTGCAAAGTGTGCAGGACACACAACGTAACTGGTGTCCGTGGCAAGAATGCGTTCTTGACTGGCACGGACAACTTTCTGGATGACACTGGCTTTTTGTGTTTTAAATAAAATTGTTGTGACCTAAATTTGTGCTATGTTTTTTATTTGCAGGACTAGTAAACCTTTTGGCGGACTAGTAAACTTTTGTCTTTACTAGTCCTGCTGTCTAGTAAAATAAATGCTGAAGTTCTACCCCTGCACATGCACTGTGTACTGCATGCATAATATTCATAATCTCATAAATAATTAGTATACAACTTTTAATTCAAAGTTTTAAAAGTTCAACCATGCCCAGGCCATGGCATGGTCTTCTACTTAGTCTTAGACTTAGTTCATAAACAGACATGTGACATGACGTCAATATTAATAATTATAGTAAATTATACTGCAGTATTTGTCATCATCTGTTGTCAAGTGTTGAGATCAGTGACAGTGTTACAGTAAATGAGTAATAATGATAGACAGTGAGTACTAATACTACTAATAGTAAAACAGATACGCCGAAACGACGTCGATCACTCGATGAACACAAGTCAAGTGAAGTGACAACTGTCAACGGGCCCGGTATCCTTCAACTTCAAGGCTTCATTCCTTGTCAACTGGGTACTCTTCAGACAGTTCAGACTTAACAACTGATTCCGTTCTACAACTAATACAAGAGCTCACGGGATGCAACAGGGCCGACACCGGGGCTACAGTCTTCAAAACAAGTGTTAAATTTCATTCTAGGACAATACTCGCTTTGACATGGGAAAGTTACGGCTCGTGACTGGGTCAATTCATCGGACTGGGCCCAGGGCAGCCACGTAGTCCCTGCGCCGTACTATACTATAAGCGTGACCATTTGTTTACGGTGACTCGTTAGTTAGTTAGTTCTGACATGCTTCATTCGTACCTGACTCTGTCAATAGATGAAACTTCTCTAGATTGCCTCTCGTCAGACTTTGTTGTCCCTTTTCTTTAAGTTGGACTTTGCCCCACGTTGTTTCCAAAGGTTGTCAGCGCACGGACCCAATAACTGCCACTCGGTCAAGGTCAGTCTTGACAACTCGACCAATCGAAAGCCGTTTCTGCAAAGCCTAGGCTAGCCCGGTCCTTGGTAAAAAATAAGGGACCTTAGAACCTTTGTAACTTAGATTACGTGTTGCAACGTAACTAGGAACATGGCGGCGCTCTGCGAAGGGAGTAATTTGGATACTCGAATCAGAAAGAGATTCTCCGAACAAGTGTTTCAACAACTTAATTCTACCAATGGTGAGCATACACGTCAGCAAACTTTTTTATTTCTGTAAAATGCTTTAATTATATCATATAGAGCTAGAATCTAATCGCAAACGATGAACACTTTATTATCGCCCACAAGCAGTTTCCGGGTCAAGTGATTCAACTTAGTCTTAGGCGTAGCGGCTTAGGCAATCAAGGCATTGCCATTAGGCGACTACCCCCATTAGACAATGTAGGGATGTGACCGACATTTATTTGCTATCAAACTGAGTATATTTGTGTTACAAAAGCAAATGAATACCTTTAAAATGATGCAAACATCACAGAATTTTTAAGCACTTCTTCAAGTTCTTGTACCGAATCCGGACCCACCTCGATTTCGCCGTTATAACTTGAGTGTTGCCCAACTTTGATACCTCAGCGTGTTAGTTCCACCATTCAACCTTATCCAAGGCATATTTACGTTTAAGAATATTGTGGCTTAGCACTCTTTTGAGGCTTAAACAGCGCCTCGGTTTGCATCAACATACACGGCTATATCGCTCATTTTACGCGCGCAGTGCAGTAACGTATGACCGCAGCAGCGCAGAATATCGCAAACCGGGTTGCTATTTGGGCTTCAAAAGTACGCTACGACATAATATTTTCGTAATGTCAATATGCCTGGGATGATGTTGAATGGTGGAACTACAACACTGAGGAATCAAAGTTAGACAAAACTCAACTTATAACAGCAAAATCAAGGTGGGTCTGGATTCGACACAAGTGCCAAATTTTAACTCTTTCTCAGCAGAGTTGTTTTGCCCATTTGTGCACGTCTTCAAGTTTATTTTTGACTACAAGATAGAATTCTGGGCATGCATACTGAAATGGGTATATCTTGATTACTAACAAAGCAAGACAAAAACATTATAAATCATTGGGGGGTTGGTTGTAAATAAATAGGCAATATGCAGTATGTATGACATTATCTGAATATCATAGAAAAAACTAAAAAAAAAAAAAAATTGATACTGTATTTTATTTATTTATTTACAGTGTTTTTTAATTACACTCACAATATTTTCCAAGCAAAAAGGTACATACATTGGCAACACAACTGCAAAAAAATAATTTCTATAAAACTACAAAACATATTATGAACTCTAAATGGTGTGGCAACACTGGCGGTCTCGGAGGTAGAAACCGAAAAGACTGACCTGCTGCGTCGCCAACAGTTTTCCTGCTGACTGTTACTTTTATTATTCATTCTCCTACGAAATGATCAGCACAAGCCGGGCGGGATTTCCAACTCGAAATGCCGGGAAATCACTTCTCCGAGCATCTAGAAATCCAATTTTGTTCTGGGGGGGCCCCCACACCCACCGCCATTGTCGCATACCTAGGCAATGGGCATTGGCATTAGTTGACCTCCTACTGACACTATGGTGTGATCTTGTGAGACTATTGCTCACCACAGGGGAGAACATATTTAGGCCAGTAAAACATTGCCAATAGTATACCTGCCAGTCTCCAGGATTTGTTGTGAATCTCCCAAAACCCCGTAAAAGAAGAAAATCTCCCAGAATGTTACTTCAGACAACAGTTCCTAGTCACACCTCCAATAGGACCAACAGCAGGCCATTAGCCAGCAACCCGTTGTCCCGTTATTGAAACAGATTTGGGAAAAAAAACATCTTTTTCTTTTTAAATTAGTGGGTCTTTGGATAACAGGAATTTTAGTCCTTTGGGCCGAAGGTCCAAGGGACTATTACCATCACTCTGTGTCCGCCGTTAGTTGCCGTATCTCAGAAACTGTTCAGCAACTTTTTTGTCAAATTTTGCATAGACGTATCTTAGGGTACTGCCACTACGCACGGGAAATGTGTATTTGATTGAATCATTCTAAGGACCCCATATGGCCCCCAAGGGCCCAAAAAGCTGGTAATTTGTCACATTTTGCCTGTTTTTTCAAAAACTGTTCAGCAACTTTTGTCTAATTTTGCATAGATGTATCTTAGGGTGCTGCCACTATATACAAGAAATCTGTATTTGATTGAATCATTCTAAGGGCACATAAGGGGCCCCAAAGTGCAAAAGTTTTACATTATCTAGTGATGTGGTTTTGAGAAGGGCCCTTGAGACCACCCCCAACAGTAGATTTTGTGTAATGTGCCAGAAACAGCCAGCAGCCTCACTCCACTCTGCAGCCTAGTGCTATTGTTCCATTGAGACCTTGACTAATCTTTAATTGGTCACAGGCAGAGCAGACACACTTGAACCCTGTTAGACTCAGTTGCCTGCAGCTTTTAAACTGTATCTTCAAAACTATTGATTTTCTATCTTTGCAAGTTGTGTTTATTTTATGTTCATTTAATTATTATAAAATGGTGTGACTGTGGTGTCTATTGGTTAAAGATGTATTGTCACCTGTAGGTGACAAACATAGAACATTTATATTCTGGACAACTATAGAGTGAAATATCCTACACTTTATTGATATCAAATGCATTCTACTGTTCTGTTTACACTTGCCATGCCTTGTGTAGACATGGTACTATGTAAATCAATTGTATCAATATAGACTAATAATTACAGATTCACAATATAGTTGACATCTGAAACAACCAAATGTCAACCATTAGAAGAGTTGACATAGTTCCGCTATACACAAGAAATCTGTATTTGATTGAATCATTCTAGTGTCATCAGCATATAGTAGAACACAGATTTTCAAGAAAATGTCTACATCATCATCACTAAGGTTGTTGTAAATTTCACCAGCTGCCATGTCAAGTCCCTTATATTTATGACCAACAGTGTTCAAAATTGAGGTAAATAGCAAATAACAAAGGAGACAAGTTTTCGCCTTGCTGTACCTCTACATCACATGATAAGAAGGCTGACACAGCTTGGCCCTGTTTTTCTTAAGTATTCGGTTATAACATTATCAATACCACATGCCTTTTTGTTTTTGAGTTTTTTGATTTGCATTAGTACCTCATTTTGTGTGAATGGTCTGTTTATGTGTTCATTTGACTGTGAAATCTTTCTTGGATCAAAAGATATCTCACTAGCTGCAGTTTCACTTTCGGGTTTTTCACTTTCCACATTTGTCACTGCTGTTGCTTGCTTTATTAGGTATATCCCAGTATTCTGCAGGCTTGTTATGTTTTAGGTTGCGCAAGTTTTCATGTAACTGTTTATGGTAGCATTTTGATATTGGTTTTATAAAGCATTTATACCCGCTAGCCAATTCTATTAACTCTGCATTAGCTTCGTCATTTTAAATTTTCTTTAGTCTACCTTTTGCTCTCAAATAATCTGTCCTCTTAGTTTTACACATAAAGACATAATCTGGCATAACTTGCTAAGTCTTTGTAGCAGCACATTTGTACTTCCAGTGTATCATTGCAACATAGCATACATACTGTGTGCCACATTTGAATGTCATGCATGTAATATTTCAATGCAATCCATTTGCATATATAATATGAAACTTCAACAGCCGTTTTCTTTATTTTCATCTTTTTGACCCTTACCATGTTCAATGCTCCATAACTTTGCCAATTTTGGTAGCAGTCATAATTTTTGAAACCGTTTAAAGCACCCTACCAAACCTTTACAAGGATGTAAGAAAACAATGTTACCATTTTTCAGGGGTCACATATCAACATATTAGTCCAAAGGACTTCAGAGCCTCTTGGCCCATTTTTTATTTTCAGCTACTGTGATCTTGTGTTGGATCGTAACATAGTTTTATTAACAAAGTCAAATGTTTACATTGTCATCAAACTGGCCTTGTACTAAATGTGGAAGGCAGTGGAGGAGTACAGTTTGAGCATTTTGCAAGCCTCAGGGAGTGCAGTTGGAGGTTGTTGGAGAACCTGAGCAACCATGTTCTAATGCCAATGACTGATGCATGTGTGATGTACAGGGTTTTTCATTAGCATAACTGGTAAATAAAATTAGAACAGGTAAATTGTAAAAATTCACAATCCTGACTAAGGGCCTGATTATGCCTTTCATAAAGTTGTAGTGTAAACAGTCAGTATAATTAACCAGAGGCTTGGTATACTTTATAGCAATCATTACCAAGCATCTTCCTCCCAACCATTACCAAGCATCTTCCTCCCAACCATTACCAAGCGTCTTCCTCCCAACCATTACCATGCATCTTCCTCCCAACCATTACCAAGCGTCTTCCTCCCAACCATTACCAAGCGTCTTCCTCCCAACCATTACCAAGCATCTTCCTCCCAACCATTACCAAGCATCTTCCTCCCAACCATTACCAAGCATCTTCCTCCCAACCATTACCATGCATCTTCCTCCCAACCATTACCAAGCGTCTTCCTCCCAACCATTACCAAGCGTCTTCCTCCCAGCCATTACTAAGCATCTTCCTCCCAACCATTACCAAGCATCTTCCTCCCAACCATTACCAAGCATCTTCCTCCCAACCATTACCAAGCGTCTTCCTCCCAACCATTACCATGCATCTTCCTCCCAACCATTACCAAGCGTCTTCCTCCCAACCATTACTAAGCATCTTCCTCCCAACCATTACCAAGCATCTACCTCCCAACCATTACCAAGCATCTTCCTCCTGTACCAGTGTACTTGGTAAGGGCCTAACTAGCAGTACCCTCCACCCTTGTTTGCCAATATCCTGACTTTCAGAACAGATCTGTAGAGATGTACAGAAAATTTGGTATATCCCAGGTTTCAAAACTAAAAAGTTGGTAGGTGTATAAGAGTAGATTTTTAAAGCATACAGTTCAAATAGAACAACTTAAAAATGAACAATTATTAGGCAATTCATATAATAAAGTATTGTAGAATTGAACATTGTGTTGTTTTGTTTCATGTTATCAAGGCTGCTGACACATTCCTTTTGCCTTCTCCTAATTGTTGTCCGCTTCACAAAATGTCTTGTCCAGAATTATCTGTCTTCCAGCTCTGTTTGCGCCAATACACTAACTAAACTAATTCATACACACTTCATGATCCAGACACACCATGTCTGGATCTCTTCCCAGAATAAGGCTGCACTCTCTTCTTTGTGATCATATCTTCATTCTCAGTTCTCATATCTTCATTCTCAATTCTCATATCTTCATTCAGTGCAAGAGCTAACTTAATGTTTTAAAATAATTTATCTTCAAACAACAACAATCATTCTGATACGTAACTGACGAAACCTGTTAAATCTTCCTAAGAACAATGATTTTTGCAGATATTGATGAAAAGGAGAAAGGAAAGAAACAGAAACGAGAGAGTCCTTTCACAGTAACCAACATCCTTTGGTTGTTGGCTGCAGCGGCCACAATTTACTACCTTGAGTTTGTCACGACAGCTTTCTCTGACCCCAGAGTGTATCGGTGAGTTTGTCAGCACAGTTTTCTCTGACCCCAGAGTGTATCGGTGAGTTTGTCAGCACAGTTTTTTATCTGACCCCAGAGTGTATCGGTGAGTTTGTCACGACAGCTTTCTCTGACCCCAGAGTGTATCGGTGAGTTTGTCAGCACAGCTCTGTCTGACCCCAGAGTGTATCAGTGAGTTTGTCAGCACAGCTTTCTCTGACCCAAGAGTGTATCAGTGAGTTTGTCAGCACAGCTTTCTCTGACCCCAGAGTGTATTGGTGAGTTTATCAGCACAGTTTTTTTATCTGACCCCAGAGTGTATCGGTGAGTTTGTCACGACAGCTTTCTCTGACCCCAGAGTGTATCGGTGAGTTTGTCAGCACAGCTCTGTCTGACCCCAGAGTGTATCAGTGAGTTTGTCAGCACAGCTTTCTCTGACCCAAGAGTGTATCAGTGAGTTTGTCAGCACAGCTTTCTCTGACCCCAGAGTGTATTGGTGAGTTTGTCAGCACAGCTTTCTCTGACCCCAGAGTGAATCGGTGAGTTTGTCAGCACAGCTTTCTCTGACCCCAGAGTGTATCGGTGAGTTTGTCAGCACAGCTTTCTCTGACCACAGAATGTATCAGTGAGTTTGTCATGACAGCTTTCTCTGACCCAAGAGTGTGTCAGTGAGTTTGTCAGCACAGCTTTCTCTGACCCCAGAGTGTATCGGTGAGTTTGTCAGCACAGCTTTCTCTGACCACAGAATGTATCAGTGAGTTTGTCATGACAGCTTTCTCTGACCCAAGAGTGTGTCAGTGAGTTTGTCAGCACAGCTTTCTCTGACCCCAGAGTGTATCGGTGAGTTTGTCAGCACAGCTTTCTCTGACCACAGAATGTATCAGTGAGTTTGTCATGACAGCTTTCTCTGACCCAAGAGTGTGTCAGTGAGTTTGTCAGCACAGCTTTCTCTGACCCCAGAGTGTATCGGTGAGTTTGTCAGCACAGCTTTCTCTGACCACAGAATGTATCAGTGAGTTTGTTATGACAGCTTTCTCTGACCCAAGAGTGTATCAGTGAGTTTGTTATGACAGCTTTCTCTGACCCAAGAGTATCAGTGAGTTTGTTATGACAGCTTTCTCTGACCCAAGAGTGTATTTGTGAGTTTGTTATGACAGCTTTCTCTGACCCAAGAGTGTATCAGTGAGTTTGTTATGACAGCTTTATCTGACCCAAGAGTATCAGTGAGTTTGTTATGACAGCTTTCTCTGACCCAAGAGTGTATTTGTGAGTTTGTTAAGACAGCTTTCTCTGACCCAAGAGTGTATCAGTGAGTTTGTCAGCACAGCTTTCTCTGACCACAGAATATATCAGTGAGTTTGTCATGACAGCTTTCTCTGACCCAAGAGTGTATCAGTGAGTTTGTCATGACAGTTTCTCTCACCCAAGAGTGTATCAGTGAGTTTGTAACAACACCTTTCTCTGACTCCAGAGTGTATCAGTGAGTTTGTCATGACAGCTTTCTCTGACCCAAGAGTGTATCAGTGAGTTTGTCACCACAGCTTTCTCTGACCACAGAATGTATCAGTGAGTTTGTCATGACAGCTTTCTCTGACCCAAGAGTGTATCAGTGAGTTTGTCACAACACCTTTCTCTGACACCAGAGTGTATCAGTGAGTTTGTTATGACAGCTTTCTCTGACCCAAGAGTGTATCAGTGAGTTTGTCACAACACCTTTCTCTGACTCCAGAGTGTATCAGTCAGTTTGTTATGACAGCTTTCTCTGACCGAAGAGTGTATCAGTGAGTTTGTTATAACAGCTTTCTCTGACCCAAGAATGTATGAGTGAGTTTGTTAGCACAGCTTTCTCTGACCACAGAATGTATAAGTGAGTTTGTTATGACAGCTTTCTCTGACCCAAGAGTATCAGTGAGTTTGTTATGACAGCTTTCTCTGACCCAAGAGTGTATAAGTGAGTTTGTCACAACACCTTTCTCTGACTCCAGAGTGTATCAGTGAGTTTGTCATAACAGCTTTCTCTGACCCAAGAGTGTATCAATGAGTTTGTCAGCACAGCTTTCTCTGACCACAGAATGTATCAGTGAGTTTGTCATGACAGCTTTCTCTGACCCAAGAGTGTATCAGTGAGTTTGTCACAACACCTTTCTCTGACTCCAGAGTGTATCAGTGAGTTTGTTATGACAGCTTTCTCTGACCCAAGAGTGTATCAGTGAGTTTGTCACAACACCTTTCTCTGACTCCAGAGTGTATCAGTGAGTTTGTTATGACAGCTTTCTCTGACCACAGAATGTATCAGTGAGTTTGTTATGACAGCTTTCTCTGACCCAAGAGTATCAGTGAGTTTGTTATGACAGCTTTCTCTGACCCAAGAGTGTATTAGTGAGTTTGTCATGACAGCTTTCTCTGACCCAAGAGTGTATTAGTGAGTTTGGTATAACAGCTTTCTCTGACCCAAGAGTGTATTAGTGAGTTTGTCATGACTGCTTTCTCTGACCCAAGAGTGTATCAGTGAGTTTGTCATGACTGCTTTCTCTGACCCAAGAGTGTATCAGTGAGTTTGTTATGACAGCTTTCTCTGACCCAAGAGTGTATTAGTGAGTTTGTCATGACAGCTTTCTCTGACCCAAGAGTGTATTAGTGAGTTTGTTATGACAGCTTTCTCTGACCCAAGAGTGTATTAGTGAGTTTGTCATGACTGCTTTCTCTGACCCAAGAGTGTTTCAGTGAGTTTGTTATGACAGCTTTCTCTGACCCAAGAGTGTATTAGTGAGTTTGTCATGACAGCTTTCTCTGACCCAAGAGTGTATTAGTGAGTTTGTCATGACAGCTTTCTCTGACCCAAGAGTGTATCAGTGAGTTTGTTATGACAGCTTTCTCTGACCCAAGAGTGTATCAGTGAGTTTGTCATGACAGCTTTCTCTGACCCAAGAGTGTATTAGTGAGTTTGTCATGCCAGCTTTCTCTGACCCAAGAGTGCATTAGTGAGTTTGTTATGACAGCTTTCTCTGACCCAAGAATGTATTAGTGAGTTTGTCATGACAGCTTTCTCTGACCCAAGAGTGTATCAGTGAGTTTGTTATGACAGCTTTCTCTGACCCAAGAGTATCAGTGAGTTTGTTATGACAGCGTTCTCTGACCCAAGAGTGTATCAGTGAGTTTGTCATGACAGCTTTCTCTGACCCAAGAGTGTATTAGTGAGTTTGCCATGACAGCTTTCTCTGACCCAAGAGTGTATTAGTGAGTTTGTCATGACAGCTTTCTCTGAACCAAGAGTGTATTAGTGAGTTTGTCATGACAGCTTTCTCTGACCCAAGAGTGTATCAGTGAGTTTGTTATGACAGCTTTCTCTGACCCAAGAGTGTATTAGTGAGTTTGTCATGACAGCTTTCTCTGACCCAAGAGTGTATTAGTGAGTTTGTCATGACAGCTTTCTCTGACCCAAGAGTGTATCAGTGAGTTTGTTATGACAGCTTTCTCTGACCCAAGAGTGTATTATTGAGTTTGTCATGACAGCTTTCTCTGACCCTAGAGTGTATTAGTGAGTTTGTCATAACAGCTTTCTCTGACCCAAAAGTGTATCAGTGAGTTTGTTATGACAGCTTTCTCTGACCCAAGAGTGTATTAGTGAGTTTGTTATGACAGCTTTCTCTGACCCCAGAGTGTATCGGTGAGTTTGTCAGCACAGCTCTGTCTGACCCCAGAGTGTATCAGTGAGTTTGTCAGCACAGCTTTCTCTGACCCAAGAGTGTATCAGTGAGTTTGTTAAGACAGCTTTCTCTGACCCAAGAGTGTATCAGTGAGTTTGTCAGCACAGCTTTCTCTGACCACAGAATATATCAGTGAGTTTGTTATGACAGCTTTCTCTGACCCAAGAGTGTATTTGTGAGTTTGTTAAGACAGCTTTCTCTGACCCAAGAGTGTATCAGTGAGTTTGTCAGCACAGCTTTCTCTGACCACAGAATATATCAGTGAGTTTGTCATGACAGCTTTCTCTGACCCAAGAGTGTATCAGTGAGTTTGTCATGACAGTTTCTCTCACCCAAGAGTGTATCAGTGAGTTTGTCACAACACCTTTCTCTGACTCCAGAGTGTATCAGTGAGTTTGTCATGACAGCTTTCTCTGACCCAAGAGTGTACCAGTGAGTTTGTCAGCACAGCTTTCTCTGACCACAGAATGTATCAGTGAATTTGTTATGACAGCTTTCTCTGACCCAAGAGTGTATCAGTGAGTTTGTCACAACACCTTTCTCTGACTCCAGAGTGTATCAGTGAGTTTGTCACAACACCTTTCTCTGACTCCAGAGTGTATCAGTGAGTTTCTCACAACACCTTTCTCTGACTCCAGAGGGTATCAGTCAGTTTGTTATGACAGCTTTCTCTGACCGAAGAGTGTATCAGTGAGTTTGTTATAACAGCTTTCTCTGACCCAAGAATGTATGAGTGAGTTTGTTAGCACAGCTTTCTCTGACCACAGAATGTATAAGTGAGTTTGTTATGACAGCTTTCTCTGACCCAAGAGTATCAGTGAGTTTGTTATGACAGCTTTCTCTGACCCAAGAGTGTATAAGTGAGTTTGTCACAACACCTTTCTCTGACTCCAGAGTGTATCAGTGAGTTTGTCATAACAGCTTTCTCTGACCCAAGAGTGTATCAGTGAGTTTGTCAGCACAGCTTTCTCTGACCACAGAATGTATCAGTGAGTTTGTCATGACAGCTTTCTCTGACCCAAGTGTGTATCAGTGAGTTTGTCACAACACCTTTCTCTGACTCCAGAGTGTATCAGTGAGTTTGTCACAACACCTTTCTCTGACTCCAGAGTGTATCAGTGAGTTTGTTATGACAGCTTTCTCTGACCAAAGAGTGTATCGGTGAGTTTGTTATGACAGCTTTCTCTGACCACAGAATGTATCAATGAGTTTGTTATGACAGCTTTCTCTGACCCAAGAGTATCAGTGAGTTTGTTATGACAGCTTTCTCTGACCCAAGAGTGCATTAGTGAGTTTGTCATGACAGCTTTCTCTGACCCAAGAGTGTATTAGTGAGTTTGTTATGACAGCTTTCTCTGACCCAAGAGTGTATTAGTGAGTTTGTCATGACTGCTTTCTCTGACCCAAGAGTGTATCAGTGAGTTTGTCATGACTGCTTTCTCTGACCCAAGAGTGTATCAGTGAGTTTGTTATGACAGCTTTCTCTGACCCAAGAGTATCAGTGAGTTTGTTATGACAGCTTTCTCTGACCCAAGAGTGTATTAGTGAGTTTGTCATGACAGCTTTCTCTGACCCAAGAGTGTATTAGTGAGTTTGTTATGACAGCTTTCTCTGACCCAAGAGTGTATTAGTGAGTTTGTCATGACTGCTTTCTCTGACCCAAGAGTGTATTAGTGAGTTTGTCATGACAGCTTTCTCTTACCCAAGAGTGTATTAGTGAGTTTGTCATGACAGCTTTCTCTGACCCAAGAGTGTATCAGTGAGTTTGTTATGACAGCTTTATCTGACCCAAGAATGTATCAGTGAGTTTGTCATGACAGCTTTCTCTGACCCAAGAGTGTATTAGTGAGTTTGTCATGCCAGCTTTCTCTGACCCAAGAGTGCATTAGTGAGTTTGTTATGACAGCTTTCTCTGACCCAAGAATGTATTAGTGAGTTTGTCATGACAGCTTTCTCTGACCCAAGAGTGTATCAGTGAGTTTGTCATGACAGCTTTCTCTGACCCAAGAGTGTATTAGTGAGTTTGTCATGACAGCTTTCTCTGACCCAAGAGTGTATCAGTGAGTTTGTCATGACAGCTTTCTCTGACCCAAGAGTGTATTAGTGAGTTTGTCATGACAGCTTTCTCTGACCCAAGAGTGTATCAGTGAGTTTGTCATGACAGCTTTCTCTGAACCAAGAGTGTATTAGTGAGTTTGTCATGACAGCTTTCTCTGAACCAAGAGTGTATTAGTGAGTTTGTCATGACAGGTTTCTCTGACCAAAGAGTGTATTTGTGAGTTTGTCATGACAGCTTTCTCTGACCCAAGAGTGTATCAGTGAGTTTGTTATGACAGCTTTCTCTGACCCAAGAGTGTATTAGTGAGTTTGTTATGACAGCTTTCTCTGACCCAAGAGTGTATTAGTGAGTTTGTCATGACAGCTTTCTCTGACCCAAGAGTGTATCAGTAAGTTTGTTATGACAGCTTTCTCTGACCCAAGAGTGTATTAGTGAGTTTGTCATGACAGCTTTCTCTGACCCAAGAGTGTATTAGTGAGTTTGTCATGACAGCTTTCTCTGACCCAAGAGTATCAGTGAATTTGTTATGACAGCTTTCTCTGACCCAAGAGTGTATTAGTGAGTTTGTCATGACAGCTTTCTCTGACCCAAAAGTGTATCAGTGAGTTTGTTATGACAGCTTTCTCTGACCCAAGAGTGTATTAGTGAGTTTGTCATGACAGCTTTCTCTGACCCAAGAGTGTATTAGTGAGTTTGTCATGACAGCTTTCTCTGACCCAAGAGTATCAGTGAGTTTGTTATGACAGCTTTCTCTGACCCAAGAGTGTATTAGTGAGTTTGTCATGACAGCTTTCTCTGACCCAAGAGTGTATCAGTGAGTTTGTTATGACAGCTTTCTCTGACCCAAGAGTGTATTAGTGAGTTTGTCATGACAGCTTTCTCTGACTCCAGAGTGTATCAGTGAGTTTGTTATGACAGCTTTCTCTGACCGAAGAGTGTATCGGTGAGTTTAGATTTACAGACAATTGATTGTCATCGCCATACATGTGTGGCGTTAATTCATATCAAACTGCGCACAGTATACATACAAATATTGATCAGTTTTTATTAAATGGGAGTTTGTTTATTGTATTACTTGAAGGTTGTCGTTACAAGCTCAATTAGCCTTGTGTAAATCAGTAAGGTAATTTTTAGTACACTTGGTAATTAATTTTATTGTTTCACCTGTAATTTGTTACATAATTTTTCTGTCCTTAAACTGAGGCTGTTTTGTTGTACTTTTTTTATAAAATGTTCTTAATACCATAATAAATATGTTCACTGTCACAAACAGTTTTCACAGTTTGAATGTTGCACCCATGAATTTTTATTCAAAATGGACCGAAGAACTGCAAGGAAGGTAAAATACTGCTTTAATTAATTTTTTATTTACCCTTTGTTCTTATGTTGGCTGTTTGAACTGCAGGATTTGGTTCAACACTGGTGTTGTTCTGATATGTGTAAACATCACAATCGCTCTCTTCCTCATCTTGTACCTGAGCTTCATAAAGAGAGTCAATTCAGACGACTGGGACAAGAGATATCCCTCGGCCATTCCCGTCGCTACCGGCTGCTTCTGCTTGGGTGCCCTCTGGTGAGTCAGTGTGTGCAAGCATTCTCTGTTGCATTCCTGGAAAATACACAATGTCACAAACTGGGGATGATTCACTAACAGTAACAATCTTCTGAATTTGTGGTATACTATTGAAATTCCCATTATTTTTAAATGATAGTACTAACGCCTTTTCTTTGTTTGGTCAGGTAAATCAGTATATTTGAGGACAATAATACTTATGCAGCATTAGAAAATGTCAATGGTGGAAGGAACTTCTATGTATGTAAATAGAATCATGTTTTGTACCATGTGTTTACCCTCTGTCTGTTCCTGCAGTTGTATCATGTGTTTACCCTCTGTCTGTTCCTGCAGTTATATCATGTGTTTACCCTCTGTCCTTGCAGTTGTATCTTGTGTTTACTCTCTGTCCTTCCAGTAGTATCATGTGTTTACTCTCTGTCTGTCCTTACAGTAGTATCATGTGTTTACTCTCTGTCTGTCCTTACAGTAGTATCATGTGTTTACTCTCTGTCTGTCCTTACAGTAGTATCATGTGTTTACTCTCTGTCTGTCCTTACAGTAGTATCATGTGTTTACTCTCTGTCTGTCCTTGCAGTAGTATCATGTGTTTACTCTCTGTCTGTCCCTGCAATAGTATCATGTGTTTACTCTCTCTCCTTGCAGTAGTATCATGTGTTTACCCTCTGTCTTGTCCCTGCATTAGTATCATGTGTTTACTCTGTCTGTCCCTACCAAAATATCATGTATTTACCCTCTGTCCCTGCAGTAGTATCAGGTGTTTACTCTCTGTCTGTCCCTGTCATAGTATCATGTGTTTACTCTGTCTGTCCTTGCAGTAGTATCATGTGTTTACCCTCTGCCTGTCCTTGCAGTAGCATCATGTGTTTACTCTATCTATCCTTGCAGTAGTATCATGTGTTTACCCTCTATCTTGTCCCTGCATTAGTATCATGTGTTTACTCTTTGTCTGTCCCTGTCGAAGTATCATGTGTTTACTCCCTGTCCCAGCAGTAGTATCATGTATTTACCCTCTGTCCCTGCAGTAGTATCATGTGTTTACCCTCTGTCTGTCCCTGCAGTAGTATCATGTGTTTACCTTCTGTCTGTCCCTGCAGTTGTATCATGTGTTTACCCTCTGTCTGTCCCTGCAATAATATCATTTGTTTACTCTCTCCCCCGTTTTTGTTTTGTTTCAGTGTCACTGTCGGACTGTGGCCAGTTTGGAACATTCTCACCCCCGTCTTTCTTTTCATCCTTTTTATGGGGTTCATTGTTATGGTAACCATGGTGCCAACATTTTAAAGATAATTTATTGTGTTTTATAAATTCATAACCAGCTGTATATGTGATGTTTCAGTTAACGAAATGCCTCCGTTATTTTAACTTTAACTCAGTCTCAAATTACATTATGTTAACGATTACGCCTAATGATTCTGAGCTCAGGTTTCTGACGGTATAGGCGCTACAGAAGTATACAGTTATAGAGATAAATAGTATTATGCATTATATTTTCTATATATTACTATATTATTTTGTATTGTTAGTCTGCATTGTATAAACAGGAATTATAAAATGCTTACATCATTGCAAAAGTATTTCTTCCTGTTCAGTACAGGTAATGACAATCAGGGACAGTGATCTTATGTACCGAAAACTGTCAATGCCAGATCAGGCCATTGGGACAATTTTGTCGGTGTATCATGGAAATGGAGTCCTTGGTGATATTAGTGAAATGGTCACTTGAGTTACTTGACCATTGAGTCACTGATATTTTACGACATTTCAGTGTCATCTACGGAAGACGTGTTCTGACTGCAATCTTCCAACTCTCTGTATTTTTTAGAGAGAAATTCTTAATTTGGCAATGAAACAGAATAACCATGTCTTACAAAAATGACAGCTACTGTATAATTTTATCAGTCAGTGAAAATTGCTGTACAATTGCATTACCTTTAAAGCAAATTATATTATTGTGTGTCCCACATGTCTTAAGATTTGTACATTAACACTGCTAATATTAATAATAATTACCGTATTTGACCGTGCTATCGCCCATTCTGGCATTATTTTGGACCCCGCATTTCCCAGAAATTTGGGTTAACCGTCCACCTCCTTGCATTACCCCCGCCCCCATCTCAGCCACATGCACATTACCCCCACCCCCATCTCAGCCACATGCACGAATACATTTGTTATCAAAATATAGACAATAAAAATTCTAAAATGAAATGGCATGAACGCTTTATGCAAACCTGGCGCTGATGGCTGTCCACTTGTCATCTCCTACACCCGCTTTAAGTTTGTGTTGTTTGGATCATTTCTGCGTGGGAGGGGGCGATGATGAGGATCTACGTTAGCGTTCATGTCTGCATATAACCACCCACCCCCACTTTTAGACAATCTCGACCTAATCGCCCATGCGGTCAAATATGGTAATACGTCCACCACTTTGTATTTAATAATGTGATGAGGAATATTGATTATGCGGAACAGAATACGATTGTTAATAATGGCAATTGGCAGAGGGTCTAAATGACTGATCTGACAATGAGAGGAGAAGCTGTTTGTGTTGCACGACTAGATGTGAAGTAGACGTGAGTCTGACAAGAAGTGAGAGGTGAAGTTGTTTGTGTTGCATGACTAGATGTGAAGTAGACGTGAGTCTGACAAGAAGTGAGAGGTGAAGTTGTTTGTGTTGCATGACTAGATGTGAAATAGACGTGAGTCTGACAAGAAGTGAGAGGTGAAGTTGTTTGTGTTGCATGACTAGATGTGAAATAGACGTGAGTCTGACAAGAAGTGAGAGGAGAAGTTGTTTGTGTTGCATGACTAGATGTGAAATAGACGTGAGTCTGACAAGAAGTGAGAGGTGAAGCTGTTTATGTTGCATGAGAGTTTATAATAAAGATCTTAAACGAAACGCTCCTGTTGAATATCAAAAATTCCACATGTTTCTTAAAAGGATGTATTCAAGCAATATCAAGATCGTTGGGATCGGACGAGCCATAAGGGTACTAGTAACTGCAAAATTAGTGCTTGGAGTTGTAATTTTTTCGATCGCTTATCTATTTTTGGTAATATTAATTACCGGAAAGTTAACGGATGGCCCAGTGTGATTGATTTGGCAATGCGCTGCGTCTTGTCGTAAAACAACGCTATTAGCAAACCAATTTGTGAGATACTGCCGGTTATCACAGCTTAATTGGGTTTTTTTGAACAAATTGTGAGTGTTTCACTTAAAGCAACTTTCCTAAAAAATGTTTTGCATTGTATTGATAAAATAACGGCTATTGATTTAGAATATTAATACGTAGGCCCTACTGTTCGTAAGGATTTGATTCGGTTTCTTTGCAAAGTGGTATATACATATTTATTGCAATTCTACCATTTTTATGTATTTTAATATGTTGTGAAGCGCCACGAACAATACTGGATGTGGTGCTATACCAAATAAAATATATTATTATAAAATAAAAATATATTATTATATTTTAATGACTAATTAATTTATGTAACACCAGTAGCCTATGTGTGCAAAACCAGTGTTACCCGTATCGAACATTGGACTAGCAACTATGAATTAATTAGAACTGTTTCAGATGTTGACGAAACATGTATCCAGAAACATATATGGGCATTTCTATAATTTGGGTACATTTTATGTCTCTATGATTACATTGGAATTTAGGCACCAAATATCAAAGGTAAAGATATATATTATATAATAAACGATTAGATTAATCCACCAATACAGGTTATATATAGTTTGTGTACAAATATGTGGCATTTTATCAATAATTTGTACGGTAAGTAGTATAGCTGCTGCATAATGGGTGTCCCTACGCACACTCTAACGTCGTTGAATCATAATAACTGATTTCTGAACGAAATTGTTGTTACCTAATATCGGTTATAACGACTGCAAAAAACCTGATTGAAACAATGCTTCAACAATTTGACGATTACGATGCACACATTTGCCAAAATAACAATTAGTATGGTTGTCCCTCAATATGTATGTCCACTCGGTTACTGTATAGATACAGAGCCAGTATAGATATCGAGCCAATCTGCAATCTGCTTAAAAGCTTGATCACCAGATGGCAGCACTGTATGTGTTTACGGTAGCAGCCAGTTTGGCGTTCGTCGTACATCGGATGAGGTCACATCAGCTTTCAAGCACGCAAAGGTAAGCATCCGACAGCTAAACATGTCCCCTCTGTTACACCACTTTTCATAGACCACAATGATATCATATATGTCATAATTCATCCACGGATATATCAACGCTACTCATTTATGGTGAGCAAAATTTGCAGCAACTGCGAAAACAAATTGGATGCCGTAAGCCGCGAAAATGCAAGTAACCGAGAGGACAATTGCAATCAAACAACTAATAAAACAGTTACAGCATTGCATATTACATGTAAATACTATACTACTTATAGCATAACTAAAACTGTATGATATAGGCTATAATTATATCACATAATTATAATAGGCTATTTCAGACAGGTAGAGTAGCAGATCGTAATATCACCAAAACAATCAACCAACATAATGCAACAGATTACTGACAATGCGCTATACACAGCAATTAATTATAGTTCTATAGTAAATGTATTGTGTTCCAGATGCCATTGACTTCCGCAGAGAAACAAAAGCGGTATAGAGCAAAGAGAAATGCCGACCCTGCAAGGCGGGCAGAGTTTTTACAGAAGGAACGAGAAAGCTGGCATAAAAGAAAGAAATTGGTGAACAGTCTGAGTGAGAGAGAGAAAAAGAGGACGCGGAAGATTTGGAAAAATTCAAAAGCGAATGCACGTAAACAACGCGACGAAGAGCAAGTTATGATTGACTTGACACCGCCATCCACTCCAGTCGAGCCACGGTCATCACCGCCATCACTGCTGTCTCCAGCGATTCAACCTTCCAGACAACACATACGAGGGCGGAAGATCCGAAATCAAAACAAACAGGCCATGCGGAAAGAGCTTACAAAAATTAAGCATAATCTAGCTGTCCAGCGCACATTGACTGAACGCTTCAAGAAGAGATGGCAGCGAGAAATGAGGAAAAACAAGTTGCCTGACACTCCACGAACCAGAACTCGTAATCTAGTGCGTCACGCAACTTCAAAGGTGGTTAGGAAAAGTCTTAAATTTCACAACGTGCTAGTGGATTCGATCAAGCAGCGCTATATGGCGACGAAACAAGAGCGCCAAAGGCAGCTCTTTGCGAGACTACTGACAGGATCACTGGTACGCCAGTACAGAATGCAGAAGTACGCGCAAGAGACGTTTGGCTTCTCAGCAAAACGTTGGCGATACAGGCATTGCTCTACCGAAAATCTCTTCATCAGGAAGAAATCTTCATCGTTGGGAGTGCGACTGAAGGAGCGGGTGGTGCGTTACTTCACAAGAGATGACGTCAGCAGAGTAATCGCCGGGGTGAGGAGTACGTGCACTCTCCGAAAGGACAAGCAACAGAAGCGGTTACTTAACGACAGCCTGCAGAACCTGCATGCGAAATACCAAGCGGAGTTTCCGAACCACACCCTCAGTTTTGCATTGTTCTGTAAGCTGCGTCCCTTCTACGTGGTCATCCCGAAGGAGAGTGATAGGCAGACTTGTTTGTGTAAAATATGCGAAAACCTGAAGCTGGTGGTCGACAAACTAAAAGCCCTGAAGTGCTTGAGCCTGGACGTCGTGAACGTGGATCAATTGCTAAATGCGGTGACATGCGACAAAACAAGTGAGAAATGTATGCATGGAGGCTGCTCGCAATGTCAGGAGCCGCACGACCACATTCCACTCAAAGCAAGCGTCGACCTCAATGAGATGACTTCATGGCGAACATGGAAACCGTCAAAGAGAATCGTGAGATTGCGAAAGAAATGAAGCAAGTGACAATGACCGTGAAAACAACATCCGAGGGGACAGTCAGCGACTTAATAGGCGAGTGCAGCAGTCTTCTGCTAAGGTACAAGAAACACGCGTTCAACATCCACCACCAGTTCGCATTCAGTCGAAAGTTGCAACAGAATATCAAGGAAACCGAGTGCATCATTCATGTCGATTTCGCAGAAAACTACATAGCAAAGATGGAGAGCGAGATCCAGAGTGCGCATTTTGGAGCCTCGAAAGTTCAAATCACCCTGCACACAGGCATATACTACGTGGGAGGACCTGAGAAAAAAGCGACATCATTCTGTTCAATATCGGACTCGCTACAGCACAATCCAGCAAGTATCTGGGCGCATCTGGATCAGATCTTGGATGACATCCAAAGAAACACCGACAAATCGACACTATCCACTTCATGAGCGACGGGCCAACAACACAATATCGCCAGAAGGGAAACTTCTTCCTCTTTCTCGACATGCTCTCTAAACGGCAAATGAAGCTAGGTATGTTACGGCAACTCTCCTATTAGGCTGATATAGACTAACAATATATAATTATATAAATCACAGCTTATTATAACTAATAGTCTACTACTACATCTACTAGCCTATATACTGGTACATGCTGCTTCCGCTGCCTCCGCCGCCACCGCCTAAGTTTTGTTGGTCACAAGTCTGTAACAGTGCATGCTATAATGTCTGTTGGTTTTCCAGGGACGTGGAACTTCTCCGAAGCTGGCCACGGAAAAGGCGCACCAGATGGTATCGGAGCGACGGTGAAACGTCTAGCAGATCGACTCGACCTCCGTGGAACTGACATCCCGGACGCTGTAACGATGTTCGAGAAGCTCCAGCCACACACCTCCGTCGCACTGTATCTAGTCAGCAAAGATGCAATACTAGAACGTACACAACATCTGGCCAAGCATAATCTGGTGCCAGTGCCAGGTACCATGACCATTCATCAGTTGATTTGCATTGCACCAGACACGATGACCATGTACCACCGCAAACTGAGTCGCATGTGTAAGGCAAATACCATGTGTGATTGTTTCGCTCCCACTGTCTTTACTTTTCGTGACTTAGGCCTACCGGTAGCCAGCAAAGATACAGTCGGCACTGCCATGGGCGTGGGTTCATTCGAATTAGACAGCCACGTAGTTGTCTCGTATGACGGGGCGCCATACCCAGGTCTAGTTGTCGATACCGACAACGCAGACGTGCAAGTAAAATGTATGCATCGCGTAGGAGATAACCGCTTTTATTGGCCTATGCGTGATGATGTCTGTTGGTATGGACCAGACGCTATATTAGCAGTTATTCCTGCTCCACAGCCAGTCACCTCCAGGCATTTCTGTATCGATGCTTCGATATGGAAACAGGTGACAGCATGAATTGTTTCTAGCTCGAGCTCTTGTCATAATCATTTCCTCAGATCATAGCAACTAGCCTACATGGCCATTCACAGATATCGCCATCAATTGATGTGGCCTATAGTTGACATGTTTTCCAATAAAAACGTTCATTGTTTGACATAATTATTACACGTGTGATTGTAGTCGGATAGCGTGATATGAACAACATGTCCACTCTGTTACCATATCGTCCACTCGGTGACTTGCTTGTCTCCTCGGTTACTGTGACTAACGACAACCATATAAACACAGCAAGTGTAAAAGTGCACATCTTACGACCGTAGATGAATAGCGTTCTTTATTCTTAACACATACAAGCGTTTATGATGAATGCTAGCCACAAATGCAAATGCTATAAGCAGTAAAGCAATGCAATATTATACAATTTTATAAGGTGACTCCCACGACCAATGCAATAACAAGATTTCTGCTGGTCAATGTAAGAAAGTATTTCATTTTGGGCTAGCTAAAACAACTTAGAAGCAAATATAACTGGGATTTGCGCCTAAATGTATCTACAAAAAAACAAAAAATTACATTAGAATGGAAGTAACAGAGTGGACATTTATTGAGGAGACGGGTAGCCCAGTATTTTTTTTTTTTTAAAGTTACAATGGTTGAACTGTCCAACATGCAGCGATGGCAATAGTAAGCGCCACGCTAAACAATTAGTAAAAAACACAGCGATTATTTAAAAACCGGATTTGTGGAAAATGAATATTCAAAATGTACCCGAATTATAGAAATGCCCATATGCCATTACTTACCATTAATTCTTAGATACTCAATATCAGCATGGTATCCATAAGACGAAACATAAAATAGCCATAGAAAATTTCCAGAGAAGAGCCACAAACGAACCACCTGGTATGAGGGACTTATCATATATTGAGAGACTTAAATTTCCCACATCAGCATATTGTAGATTAAGATGCATAACGATGTGGCATTACGATCCGGCAACAGAGCACACTCCCTCAAACTATTCAACCAAAGAGCAAAACTAAACAAGAGAAAATGCATTCCCGCTTAGAGAAGTTGAACCGTGGGACAGTACCTGATTCGGTCATAGAAGCTACATCTATAAATTCATTTAAAAACCACCTTGACAAATTCTGGTCAACCCAGGAGATACTATATTTATTTGTTCCACCACTATAAGTACACAAATATATGATAGCCTTTCCAAATGAGTAGTTTCTTAGCTCGGCGGCCATCTTTAAAATGACCACCAAATCCAATGTTCTCATATTATAACAACTGCGCCGATTATAACCATAATTTTGGTGCAGTTTATAGGTTATAATTGTCAAGAATTTCAAATACTTTACATTTGACCTTCTATGACATTCACGTCCGCCATTTTTAAAGATGGCGGTCGTCAATACAAATGTCACCATATCTCAGCGACTATGTTACATATAGAGCAGTGATGTGTATGTTTTTGTATAGCGTTGTGAGCAGATGGTGCCTAGACTATTATTCCCGTATCTTAAAATCGACGTAACAGAGCTACATAGCTAACGTCAAAATAGAGTTTTTTGGGTACGGCGATTTCAAATATATTACTTTTTGACCTTCGCCGACATTCATATACCCGCCATTTTTTTAAGATGGCGCCCGGGAAAATTTATTATTCCCGTGTCTTAGGAACACAAAGCATCTTACAGGTGCATCACAAATATGAATTCGTCAACAGCATAAGAAACGGTGAACCCAACAGCCGAGTACAGGACCATGTATCGTAGAGAGCTGAGAAACATGATTGATCTAGGCGGTTCTAATTAAGTTGGTTCATCCAGATCTCCAAAGATCCCGCATCCGGAAAGACGAGGCAGATGTCAAGTCCCTGGTTAATTTGATGGAGAACAGATGGCTGAATCCAATGTGTCCTGAAGAGACTGAACTTGTCAACTTATCCACTGGCACTGTGGCCCCAGCAGATGTTGCCAAGGATCTTCTGGGCGCTCATCAAGTAGGCGAAGAAGCATATATAAGATGTTCAAGAAGACACGCTTAGAAGAGGCTCCACCAACAGTGAAATTCCACGACAAGATGACAAAACAAAACCTGAAGACAGTCTCCAATGTAAATGCAAAGAAAGTCAGTGGAAGAGGAAGAGCCAAAGAGGTGGTCCTGAAGGTGAAGAGAAATTTATTTGGCCACATGATCCTTGTTGTTCAGAGTAGACAGCTACACATGAGGGATGTCCTGGCTCACCCACTAGGCTCTCTACCATGGGCACTCGCAAATGGTGATGGGTCTTTGCGGAAGACGAACAAGGTGTCATTCGCTAGAGAGTTTGATAAAAACGTTTCTCCAGTAGAATATATCCCTGACCCATCAACCTGTGTCATTGATGGAATGAGTTTGGTGCAGAAGCTGGACGGCAACAATAAGACCTTTGCCCAGCTGGCAGAATCTGTTTTGTCTCAAGTCCTACATGATGGTTCACACAGTCACAGGATTGCCGTGGTATTCGACGTTTATCAAAAATGCTAAGAAGTGCAACCGGGGGTCAAGCACAGCTATCCAGTACAAGGCCATTGCAGCAGGCCACAATATCCAGCAGTGGTGGAAGTTCCTGTGCAGCTCTTACAACAAGTCCAGTCTGATCATATTCATCGTCGAACAATGGAAACTGCCGACGTACAAGGAGAAGCTACATGACAAGTGATTGTATGTAACCTGTGAAGAGGTCTGCTACGAGATGACCAAGGATGACTGGGAGGAAGTCACAGAACTGAGGTCCACAAAAGAAGAAGCAGATACTCGTGTGCTCCTACATGTACTTCACGCTGCAAAGGCCAGGTCCAAGGCCTAATAATAGCCGATTACACAGATGTCATGATACCTAGGTACTCAGCTTTGGTTTCAAAAGAGACATCCCCTGCTCCATCTACCAGAAGTGTGGAACAACAAACCACACACGGTTCATCGACATTGGGAAACTGGCACGTTCGTTGGGAGACAGCATCTGCGACGCATTTGGATTTCTTGCCTTCACAGGCTGTGACACCGGGAGTGCCCACACAGGCCGTGTAAGGGTGGGCACCCTGAAACTAATCGAAAAGGACAGCATATACCAGAAGACTTTCAGCCAACTTGGTCAACCCTGGGAAGTCTCTTAACCATGCACTGTTTGACAAAATATACCTGTTTACCTGCCAACTGTATGCGACAACTGCGAACACTCACGAAACCAATCAACTGCGTTACCAACTCTTCTGTACCAAACGAGGGGAGGTCGCGCCCAGCCAGCTTCCATCACGCAAAGATTGTCTCGACATGCATGTTCTTCGTGCTAATTATCAAACATCAATCTGGAAGCGCTTCCTTCAGCCTCAGCCAATTGTGGCAGACCCGAAGGAGTGTGGCTGGATGACAGATGAGGATGGCCATATGGTCATCGAGTGGATGCGTACTCCTGCATCCCCAGATGCAGTTTTGGAACTGTTATCATGCAAGTGCCTGCGTTCCTGCCAAGCTGCACTTCTTTGCCCATGGACTGGCATGCACCAACATGTGCAAGCTATACAGGCATGCAGCAATTAACAGAAAGAAGAACAGTTCGCAGTTGAACTTGGTGACTCTGATGATGGAGATGGCGATGACGTTGATTAAACTGATGTACCTATCATTCTGAGTAAAGGTAAGTTGACGGGCGCCATTTAAAAAAATGGTGGATATATAAA